>VZTF01007679.1:3451995-3501855 GCA_013397755.1 Cnemophilus loriae
AGAGGAGAGGAGAGGAGAGGAGAGGAGAGGAGAGGAGAGGAGGCTGAGGTAATTTGAAGGATATATATAAATTTTATTAAAAAAATAAATAAAGATTTGGTACGGAATCTCTAAATATGTCAAGGTGGGGCTTTTCATAACCTTAGTATTGTAAAAAAACACCTCACATAAGCATTCCATGAACAGAAGACCTAGAAGAGGATATTATTACACCCATATCCAATATGTGATTTGCAGTGACCATGGCTGTATGTGCTCACACATGTGTTTGCAGACTGCCCTGTAAAAAGCCTTGCCTAATTTTGGCATTCCATACCATAAACAAACAAACAGACAAAAAGAGGTTATTCGTTTTTAAACAGCGTTGAAAGACAAATCCTAGAGGAGTCCTAAAGGAAAAGGGAAACCTGAGCAGTGAAATAACATAAATTATGTTAGCGCAAAGGCAAGGAATTAATGAAAAGCCACTATTGCCATTTAAGCAATTGCATATCGAAGCTCCAGAAGAAATCTGAGAAGTCAGAATTAGCCTGGAAAGTAACAGTCAAATCTCGGTGGTGGGTGCTATGCAGAGGGTCTGCACCGAGATATGTGTCAAGAAATCCCGAGACAGAAAACCTCTGTCTGAATTCAGACCCAAGGAAATGGCAAAAGTTCCTGGGGATATGATGGCTGGAACATCTGACAGCACTCTGGTAAAAGGCCAAGGGGGGCACTAGGCCAGCTGCCATCACAGCTAAGTTCACCACCTAAGGAGACAGAAATTCTTCTCTGCCTGTCATCAGAGAACCGCATCTGTTTCTCTAAATGATGTACAAGACCTTATGTACGTAGCAGGAACCTTTGCCTCAGAAACTGAGCATAGCACAAGGGAGCCGGGGAGAACGAGCTGTCCCTGAGGAGCAAGGCCATTCACACGGTCACAGAGACAGCAGCTCTGATTGACAGGATTGGTTCTATCTGGAGAGAAGATTCAGCTGAGAGTGCTTTTCTGTTCTTGTTTTAATGTTCTTTATCCCTACATCTTTTTATGTTTGTCTTCAGTCATGTCAGCACAAAGGATTTTCTTTCTATCTGATTTATGCTCTAGCCAGGTGCTGTCTTACTCTAAGCAGGGTCAAGAAAATGGAAGAACAAGCATGGGTGACTTCTTTCCTATCTCATTTAGAAGACATGCATGATAGCTTTCAAACATACTGCTTAATTCAAAAAGCCTCTCAATAAAGTTTAAAGAAAGAAACAAATGTACAAACAAAAAAACAACTCCAACCAACCAACCAGACAAACAAAACCCCCACAGCTTTCTCATTTCTTTCTAGGACAGGAAATGAATTTAAAGTAGATTATGTATCTTTCACTCGGGTGATGATCCCATCTGTGTTTCTCAAACTACTTATGTAAGGCTGTCTTGCTTATGTATAGGAATAATGAATATGAATATTTCTCTGTTATGCAGGATGATTAATCACTAATCATTCTGCCCAGAATAAAGCTATAAAGCTGTTTCCAGTTTTCTTAGGAATATCTACAGAGAAGATCCTCATCAGCAGTCCATAATGATGATGATTCACTTCCTCACCACTCCCAAACTCTTCCCTTCCCGTATGAAAACATTCAGTCTTGCAAACTCAGTGGTTTAATTTTTATTAGATAAAATATAAATATATTTGTCTCAGGACTGAAAGAGTCATTTTTAAACCAGAGTCGTGATTAATATATTCAATATTGACAGCAAAAAGAGAAGTACATGCCTAGAACCTAGTTAACCTTAGTCACACCTTATGTTTTTTATCATCTTCATATTGTTTTGTGCTATTAGCTGGACAGCCAAACTCTGTTGTGACTCAGTAACCATTTATTTACCTCAAATGCTCTAAATAGATAATTTCAATCAATAATTTAGCTTGTTTTCTATTGCTATAGGTGCATTTCACATTGGAGGGTCGGATGGGTCTTAAAAATGTCTGAAAATAATTCAAGGTCTTTAACTTGAACCTGTGTAACCTCACCATGGTCTGGGTGCTACAGGTTTGATTATAACATGCCATTGATCCTCAACAGGTAAGGAGGTATATTGAACCACAATAATATCTATTAAATCAAGTAAATAATAACACTTTTATTGTGGGTCTTCCCTAATTATTTTTCTCCCTTTTCACATCTGTTAAAAGACCTTACAGATGTTTCTCCAGCTTGCAGAAATTCCATTTTCCCATGCATCAACATCCTACATTTAAAGCATTTTCTTGCGTACTTTGTATTTTTTCCACAATTAAACTATATAATGAAGATATATTTTTTCACAGTGAGGCTTGTCTTGGTTTTAGCCAGAACAGAGTCGATGTTTTTTGTACTAGACTTGAGAGGCGAAGGCTGGAGCAGTGTGGGCATGTCTAGGTTGTTATTCTATGCCCCCTCACCCACTGCTGGGGGTGGAAGTAAGGGACTTTCTGGGAAGGAGGTGCGTCAGGTGATTCCACCAGATGTTTTGTTCAGCATGTCTTTCCCTAGCTCCAACAGGCACACTATTATATTAAAATCTTTATAAAACATTTTGGGAGCCTCAGGTGCAAAGAGATAGTCATACGCATATCTTTAGCAGGATACTGCAATATTTTTATTTTTATAATAACTAAAAGTCATGATCCATCTTTGAGCATGGGCTTGTATCTGCTTTACTTTTTTCCTCCTCTTTAACTCCATAAACAGA
This sequence comes from Cnemophilus loriae, assembly GCA_013397755.1. Taxonomy (NCBI): domain Eukaryota; kingdom Metazoa; phylum Chordata; class Aves; order Passeriformes; family Corvidae; genus Cnemophilus; species Cnemophilus loriae. The sequence goes on from VZTF01007679.1 coordinate 3,454,706, forward strand.
ATCTTATACATCACATCATCCTTCCATTTGTCTTGACCAAATTACACCTTGAATGAATCAACAAAATCTGTCTTGGGACCAGAAAAAATGTAGTGTTCATGTGCTACAGATGAAACATTAAGTGTGAGAAAGCTTTGTTCTTCCTAGGCACATGTTCATACTGTCATTGCCATTTTTTATCACATTTAAAGAGCTACCAAACAATCTTGACATTTATTAGATCATATCCTATTACAGGAGGTCAAATTCTTTCCCAGGCAGACCCCAAGTTGTAAGAATATGTGTTAAATTTGTGTAATATGGGGAAAAAGTAAAAAACGCCAGATCATGGCCAAGTTTTGGGACTATACTACCTGCACAGCAAAACCTTTTAACGCTTGGCTGGTGCTTTGCAGGACGTGAATATGGTAAACATCATGTAACTGCCTATGAAAACCAGAAATACTTTGATCAGCGTCAGTGACTTAAAAAGCCTTCAAAATACCTGTGTGTAAGAGAAATTCATAATTTCATGACAAAGCTGTTTACTTCTGCACTGTCTTTTAGGTCATGCACTGTTCAACTGTGTCTCATACCAGAACAACCAAATAATTCTGTCAATACGCAGAGATTCATGAGCTTGCTAATATTGTTATCTATCATAAGAAGGACATACCAGTATGCAAGGGTCATGAGAACTTTCCCCCTTACAGTGATAAAAACTAATCAAACTCTACCACCCCTAACTTGGATGACTGGGTTGCCTACTGGAGTACAAGACATTTCACGTGGAAGTTATTTTCGTCACTACTGAAACCAGGCGGGTTCTTGAAACCAAGTGAGTTTCAGTGAGAGAGATTGATAGCACAAAGAATATGATTTGCAAGAGACACAAGGATTATTTTTTATCACTTTTTTATGAAAATAAATGATGTTTAAACACACAGTAGTCAAATTATATAGGAATAAGTTTGACACTTGATGTCTAAAAAATGCTTCCTATCCTAAAATATGATGTATTTTATGTTCGTATAAGATACTCAGTATGCTACATCATCATGTAATACTCTGCAAAAAACTTTCCATTTTACTGCAGTTTTAGTACAAAGCATTCAATATTCAAGATGTTCAAAGAAAATTGTTTTGGATGTAATGAGTGTTTAAATTTTGTAGTAAAAATATTTTCCCCATGTTTATAAATCATCTTAAATTAAGCTGGTTTTATTTAGCTACGGAACATACAGATTATAACAATATCAATGTACTGACTGGAAATCAGGTGCAATTTACAACCATTGCATGTGAATAAAGAGCTTTCTGCTAGTTAATTGAAATTCCAGAGATTTAAACATTCAAAAATTTTTGAAGAGATCTATGTATTTTGTCTCTCTTCTTTGAACTACTGGCGACTGCATTTATGTATTTTATTTCCTCTTGATAATGTTATTTCATCTTGATGTGTTAAAGTATTGTACTTAGAAAGGTAAATAATTAGCCTACAAGTGGGTCACAGTGTGTCATTGGCTTTGAACAGCCCTGTGAATTTCACAGAAAGTTGTGCTTTAGGTAATATTGATTGGTTTTGTGACATTTAAACAATATATGAATGTTCAAACACACACACACACACTTTCTTTCTGAATCTCCTATGTTTTCAATTATTCATGTTTTATTAACTATCTATGTGCTGAGAAAAATAAATAATATGAATGAATGATGTAACAGTACTTTGGTGAAGACTGCAGAAACATAAAAGGATGCTATAAAGAAGAAAGAGATTAATTGTACTTCATCGTCAAGGAAGACAGAACAAGAAATAATTGCCTCGAGTTTCAGTGGGAAAAACGTAGGCTAAATATTAGGACAAAAGATTTCCTGCTGAAAGAAGAGTTAAACAATGGAATAAGCTGTCAAGGAAAGTTTTGTAACTGCCATAATTGGGATTATTAATGGCTAGAACGGTTAACCAAACAGAAAATATAGGTTACTGATAACAACAGCTAGTCCTGCCATGAGGTAGATGGATCTTGATGTCTAACATATAGATTGTGCAGCTGAAATATTGGCCCTCACTTGGTGAAGCAGATCTCTTCAACCCAGGAGGTTTTGGAACACATCAAAATTCACACAAAAAAGTTCAGTACATGAATAAATGAATGAGTCAGCTAGTTAAAGGCTAGTTGCCCAAACTTCTGAGTGTTCTCTAAATATCAACACTTTCTTTATTCTGACACACACATTTGTATCTGTACCGTTTCTAGATGTTCTTTATCTCTACTGCAGCAATGCTAGTGTCATGCTAGTTGTGAAAATTTACAAGATTTAAGTGCATAGTTCTGTAGCCATTAAACATAACAGAAATGTCTCAAACAAACATATAGACTCAGCCCAAATTTCACACCAGTTGAATATACTGCAAAGTATTGCTAGTCTTTTTATTTATAGTAAAAGATATGCTGGTGGCATTTGTTTAAAATGTTCTGTTTGGTTGAGTTTTTTTACAAAATATTTGGAAACAGAACCTAGGTCAGGAATTTGTTGGTTAAAAACCCAGATATTCATGCTTTCCAAGTTAGTTAGTATTTTATATTCTATATGTCCTGCAGAAGAATATGAAGGAATAAATTAATGATAGTGAATTTATTAGAAAATTGTTTTCAGGCACAGAACACCAATTGTAATATCAAATCACCAATTACATGTTCAAATCTTTGTCAATAATGTCGTTTAATTGCATGCTGGGATATTAAGTTCAGTCCAAATGGTAAAAAGTGCATTTGAGATTGATTAGTTTATTACATAAATGCATTAGTAGGTTACTTAAAATTGATTAGCAAGGTTTCAGTTCAGCGCAGGAAATTGCTATGTTAATCCCAGCACTTCTCTCTTTATTCTCCAATTACATCAAATACACTACATGCAACTGGTGGAGAAAAAAAAATGCACTGGCCTTCTTCAGAAATTCTACCCATAAATCACAAGAGGCCAAAGACAGGATGTTTTGTGAAGTTTGGCTCTTTGACTTACAGTACATAAGCACGCTGGGAACTCATAATAGAGAGCATAACCTTTGCAGCTTTGCTTCTTTAGTAGGAGTGGCATCCAAAGAACTTAAGCAGAATGGTGAATTTTAGTTACCCACCTTGAAAAAGATGACCTTGACAAAAAGCCGTGTTTGGTATACATTCACCCTTGGAATGTGGTTCAATGCCACAGGCTTTGTATTTTAAATTCCCGAGGTGTTCATGGCTGTTATATTTCAGCATGTGTGGAAGCAAAGCCTCTGATTTGTCAGTCTGAGCAAATTTCACTTAAATAACGACTGAGATCAAGGTAGAGCCTGATCAAGGTAGAGAAACCAGGTATTACTTCAGTGGAGAGCCTGTGATCTGGTGGATCTTAACATACATTCTTAGTCTCAGGCTTTCCATAAAGTAACAACAGTATCTGATATTTTCCCTTAAAACAGGACTATGCTGACCACTGGTGCTCGTGCACATATTCTGGTGAACTAGTCTGAGATGCTTGAAGAAATTCGCCACGCTTCAAAAGTTGTGCCTTCCTAAGCCTGAGCTAATGCAATTTCAACACGAAGAGGAACTAATAAGGGAAATGGAGAGACTACAAGCTGGTAATCACTTACCATGATGAAGTCCTGCATATTCATACTTCTTCCTACATCTTTAGGTATTGTTATTGCTCTATTTTCAGGAATCACTACAAGAAATATATGCTGCAACCAAGTAACTATCTTTCTGTAATCAGATTTTAAGAAACAGGAATGAACTTTATTAACTCCTTTTGAAATGAAAGTCTTTACATTTAGGGGAGAATTCTGAATCTCAAATAGAATGTTCCTTCATACTTAAGCTTCTGGCTGAAACAATGTTTCAAGTATACCTCTGTCTTCACTCTATTCTCATATTTTTTAATGACTTCTTGCTTGCCATCAAGTTTTAGATGCCGTTTTGATGTGCCAAACCTTCCCATATACTTTCTAGTCAATGTGATGTTTTCTGTTCCTGTAGGGATGTCAAATATATTATAGCAACTTATATTCAAACATGAAAATTCTTTAAAATGTTTAACTAATTAATCTAACTCAGAATTTTGAACGGATTATTAATCTTAAAACTAATTTTCAGTGGAGGCAAGGACAGATTCCTTTGGCAACTTCTCTTTCACAAACTGCTACAGGAAATATCTGAACTTAACTGTTTTTAACTGGTTTCTAAAATTCTTTTTAAAAATAGTTCATGGACTCCAAACATCCACTAGTCAAATTAAATATTTGTTGTGATTAGTCACTCAAAAAAAAATTATGACTTCTCCCCTTGCTGTTTGTTTCCTGATGTACACCTAGTTATTCCACTATATATATGAACATTTATAATAAAAAGAAAAATATCTGTAAATAACCTTGGTAAACTTCTCAGAAGATTTGTTTTGGTTTTCCTATTGTTTTTGGTTAATGCATTTAGGTCCTTTAAAACACGAAATGACAAACATTTCTACCTTCATTCTGGTGTCCTAAGAGATGCTGTTCATCCATCAATAGCATTTGGCTAACTTTTGCGATTGCTATGAAGACACCGGATTAATCTTAAGAAAATTTGCCCTGAACTTGGACTTATTAGGAATCTAATATTCTTCTGAAAGGTAAGGATCAATTTCTTCCTGAAAGAATCAATTGGAATATGAAAATCCTTCCTAATGACTTTTAGTAAGGTAGATGTTTAAACACTCCTAAATCAGCCTGACCTCCTGATTTGTTTTGTTTTTGCTTCTAAGGAGAGGATCAGTATAGAGTTTTCACTTTTGATCCTGCATCAACAAGTGTGATCCAAAATTTTATCCAAACCTCATTTGAATGCCTTTGGTCCATAGATATTTAGATATTATGGAGATTTCAGTGATCACTCTTTAATATTTTTCTTGGTGATAGAATACACAAATTTACTTTGATTGGGTGTTTTGAAATATACTAATGGATATCTCGTGTTATGTCTTCATTTTAAGTATGAACATGAAGAGCAAAAGAGTAAAGAAATTCTGCCTCAGTTGGCTGATATGCGTGTGCAAATATTGGTATTTGTCCAGTTAGATGTTTAAGGTATGATATGTCATATCAATGGTATCTAGACAAAAACCTGCTACTGAGGTTCTTTGGATTTGAAATTGAAGAGAAGGTAATTGAAAGACAATGAGGTGGATCCTCTTTGAGTTGTAAAAGTAGCATAATGTTCCTTGTGTAACAAAAATATAAAGAAAGAGATGTGAGGAAAAGAAAAAGAGAAGACAGAAAAAGAAGGTTGAATGTTTATCAGGTTTTGTACATATCTGAGATGAAACACCTTTAGAAGTAAGCCTTTAGAAGAATTAATGAGGGCAGGACGTTATCAGCTAGGTCTTATTATCTAAGGTTTTGTGAGTTTGACTGATGTTCTGAATCCAATGTAAATAAACCTTCACCTTTCAAAATCAATATCACAAATAGCATTATGCTTCATTTTTGGAATAGCAGATAATGCTATCAAGGAAGGACAATTAACAATAATCATAGCTTGAACTTGTTCTGTACCACCTAGACGTTGTCTGAAACACATTGTAATTGGTTCCAAATATCAAGGAAAACTTTTCTTTACGCTCATTTTTCTTCTGTCCTTTCCACTGCATGATAATCTCAATTAGCAGTCTAGTGCCTTTCACAATTACCATATTTAGTTTGGAAAAGGAGAGGAGCACTTCTAGGAGATGATGAAAAGAATGATGGTAAGTTTTTAACAGGATGCAAAAATTGAAAGTTAAGCCACAGTAGCCTTATATCAGCGGAAAAGAAGTTTAGAATAAAGACCCCTATAGAGTATATCAATTTTACTGCCTTAGTTTAGGTAAATAAATGAGAAATTTCTTTCTAAATTGTGAAAGACGTGAATATTTTAAATAAACACAAGTATAATGCTGTTAAAGAGAAGGAGAGGCAGTTTGCCAAGAAAATGAAAACCTTGAACTACTCACTGCACAAAAGCAAAGTGGGTTTTAATTCTTTCACATTTGAATTAAGATATATGTTGTCCCGTGTAACTCGCACTGTATCTGCCGAAGTCATCCTTTATCTGGCTGCTTTTTAAAGTGCTATGTGGTCTTGGACAACCTATAATGTTACCTTCACAGTACAAGAAAGCATTAGAATGGCAAAAGGAAACTAAAACCCAAGAGCTTAGTTTATTCTGTGACCAAATTTGTTTGCTGATATTCAAGCTGAATATTCAGCTTATGCTGAAATTAATCCCACTGGAATCACAGGATGAAATCTCATCTCCTTTGAAATCAGTGATAAAACTCTGCTGGATTTTAATGAATGCTGAATTTCATGTGCATAAACTATCTGGAGCAAAAAGAAAGAAGGCTTAAAACCATAGTGGATAATGTTGACTTCATGATAAGTGAAATTCTTATTGTTGTTTTTAAAGTCTGCCCAATCACTTCTCCTTTCAAAATGTTATTTTTAAAATTAATACCCTTGCAAATTTAATCAGATAGTGTCTAAAGGATTCACATCTATATGCTCAAAATGCTGCTGGTAGAGGTAAAATCAAATACCTATTTCCACAACTGCTCTTTCATAAGGTATTGCAACCCGTATCGACTCCAGCTTAGAACATTTATCAAGATGCCTCTTCAATGTGATTCTAACATCTTTTCTTGCTATTTTCTGCTCAAAGCACAGAGGGACAAACAAGAAGGGGAATTCTAAATTTATATTGAAGAACCTATGCTGTCTCTAAAGGAAGCATGATCTCCAGACACTTCTGCAGCATAGGAAATTATTTTCTAAAGACAGTGTTTACAAAGTTGGTCAAAAAGTGAAGGAGAACAATTTTTTTTTTTTTTTTTTTTAATTAGAAAAGGCTCAACACAACAGGTCTTGAGGTTGTGAATTACATTTGGACGATTTCATCTTCTTGGCAGGAAGGAACTTCTTTTAGGGAAAACAGTGACAGTAGAACTCTAGTTTTATGTGGCTGTTCACACATGGTAAAATAACATGGCTCACCCTTGTCTCCACTACGATATTGAACATGATTTACCGCAATAGAATCAGGTTTAGCCAATTAGACCAAAGAACTTTTGTCTCTATGTTTAGCAAATGCTGAGGTATCATTAAAACAAAGTAGATGTGGAATGTTATTTATACAAGGAGGTTTCTCCAAATTTGAGCTGCTCTTGGAGGAAAACAGGCTGTGCCAGCAGCTTCTTCGAAAGAGTGAATTTAACTGTTATTTCAGAAACCCTAAAAACAGTAAGACACACGATCATTGTAATGACAGAAGATAAAAAGTAAAAAGCTTGGTTTCTAATATTGTATGTATATTAGAACGGATATTTACTTAAGTACTTTAGTACATGAGATAAACCTATTGGATAACTTCTAAATAACACTTTATGAATTCAAAGGTCAATCTAGGAAAAAAAAGAGATAATTATTAGTATAAAACCATCATTCCAAGCAATAATCTGATCAAAAAGTCAATTAAGATTCTACATTCTTAACACTAGAATTTTTTAGTAGCCTAAATCACAGAACTATTTGTTGATTCCTAGAGGTAAGAAAGAGCTGACAACATATGATCCAAAGGATTTCTAAGTGTAACAGCATAGGCTTATGTATGTGCACTGTTCCATTCATCTCAGAGCTGATTTAAGAAATACGTAACTGGGTAGTATATCTCAGCAATCCATAGCAGAAAACCAAATAGTCAACATAAACATACCAACACCATAGCCTAGGAACTTAGTCATAACTAACTACAGTTTAGTTATGCGACTTTAGCACGAAATTCTTCATAAGAAAACTTTGTTCACTTAAAACTACTGGAACAACATAAAAAGCTAACAGTGCAATATTTCTACACAAAAACCCCCATGTTTTTGCCAGAGAAGGGAAAATCTATTTACTATTTTTATTAGAAAGTCAGATGCTATCTTAACCATGTTTTCCATGCGTTCAGAGAAAGAGAGATTAAATTATCTGTTTCCAATTAAATAAACTGTCTTTTAAAAATATGGATGTCCTCATTTTAGCAAATGCCATAATAGCAGGACTTTCCGTTCTACATGGATCAGTATATGCAAGCTTTTATTCAGTTTTTCTTTCATCCTTATCGATATTGTAGTATTCTAGTAATACGACAAAAAATAGCCTCTAAGTAAAGGAATTTTTGTTTTTTTTCTGCTGTTGCATCACTTTTTCCATATCAATCTCATTAAAGAGAATCAGTATCTGAGTTCAGACTGTGTTGGAAGAAGAACATTTAATGACCCCAGCGAGCCAAAAAAGTATTACGTACATTTGCACTAGGGAACCGTGTGGTGCTAAGGAGCTCTATGATGAGCTAGGGGAAATAATCATGAAATATAATACTGTTTTCTAGGCCTCTGTTAAATGATTATCTTCTTGCACCACATAAAGTATGTTTTCCTGAGGTGAAGTCAATGAATTCAGTGGAGCAGGAGGAGGTCCATTTCTCGTTGTCTTTCCATCTTGCCGTATCTTCTTCCCCTAATTTTTAAAGGCAAATCCTATCTTCCTTTAAATAAAGTATGGATTAATGTAGTGTAATTCCATAGAAATGACTATATGTATCTATAAATTCTGAATCCAATAAAAAATTGAGTTTATTCTATAAATTTTTATATTTCCCTCTGTTTTGTAATACTATAAAAGAATCATTCTTTCTGTTTGTTTGTTTGTTTGCTTAAATCACATAAAATTATCTCCAGAGATTCTGCAAAGGAAGGGTATTGGTAAGGAGCAGGTATGGGGAACAGGATAACAGGCAGTACTGCAAAACTTGGAAACATTCCACTTGATATTAGGTCTCTGTTAACAATTCAAGTATTAATGAATATTGCTCCATTCCTCTTCTCATATAACCACCAAGAAATGTTAAGCAGAATTTTTTTTTTAATGAAGCTTCTTCAGAAGAATTAAGAGTAAAACAGACTTTCAAAGAGCTAAAAGACCGTTACAAGTTTTTAAAATCAGCCTTTGAGATAGACAGGAAAATATAAAAAATAAGAAACTCAAGCAAAAACATTTCCCAGATCATTAAAAAAATGAACATAGTTACCACGTTGATAGTGTTATGAGAAAGAGCATCTAGATCACAAAGAAGACAGATGGGCTTGCAACATGGAATAAGAAACAGATGGAGATAAAGTTTTGCACATGTAAGTGAAGGAATCTTTTCTTTTTTTAATATTTAGTCAGAACAAGGGTCTCTGTTAAGAGGTTTTTACGAGGTGAGAGGACTAGTAGATTTGAAAAAAAAAAAAAAAAAGACAGTGAGGAGGAGAATGTCCAGCCTTGAACTGATTGTGTCTTTTGGTGACATCAACCCCAATGTCTTAAAGTTAATGTCTTTCTGATGTTTATTTCCTATAATGAGGGACCTTAGAAATGGAAACTTATAGTCTGAGAGCAGGAAATACTTTATTCAGACTGAAGAAAATGTGGGCAAAGACAGTGTGAGTATCCAGCGACTTTTGCTGGTTTTTTACCACCACTGACAGGAAACGAAGTCCTAAAACAACAGGTGGAGATTTCTGTTTTCATGGTCCACACACTGTCTTGAGAAATTGTCAGATAGCTACCATTATGCAGGTAAAATTTAAGATCCAAACACCTGTTTATATTTGCATTCTAAATATTGGCACTGAGCTATCTGATATCAAAACTACTAACACAGTAGACATTGGCAGGCCTGAAGACTCAAAACCATTTGGTTGATCTACTACAGCATTTGTACTCATCTGGCTCGGAAAGCTAAAGTCCCATTCAGTCCAATCTCCAACAACAGGTTATTTTTCATACTTTTTAATGAAACACGAGCATATGTATTAAAAAAGACAGTAGAGAATTAGTATAAATAGTATTTTTTCCAATAGGGATTAACAATCCCACTGTCACAGAGTAAGCAATAGAAAGGAATCACTGGACCTAGCCTTGAAGTATCTGGGATTAGTTATAACTCGCGTTTCAATTTAGGAATAGAGAGCATAGTATTCCATTACTCATAAAACAATTATGTTACTGACACTTTGACATAATTAATAAAACTGGAATTTTAGCTGGATCACTGTGACCGTGACACTTTTTCTCGCAAAAATGCCAGCTATGATTAGCACAATGCACTGAATATGGTGGATTATCTTGAATTAAATAAATTCTTCAAAAGGTCTGGAAATTACTTCAGAAATCTTGAGCAAGTTGTTAGTGTGAACATGTTAGCAAGGGAGGTCAGCCAGAGAGATAGAAGACAACTAAGTAGAAACATTCAAAAGAAGAAAAATTGGAGTGTCTCATTATGAAAAAGGTTCTGCCAATAGGCAGAACACAAACAGGCAGTAGTACATATACAAACACCGATCCCAACACCGCTGAAATGAGGATGATCTGAATGCCGAAGAGTCACCAAAGCCAGAACAGCCAGCGTTCAAGCCACAAACTCTACTTTCAGATGATTTCACCTCACATTTGGAAGCTCAATTTTTCTTATTTTTCTTTCTATACTTCAGCAAAAAAAAATATAACTGAGAGCTTTTGTATTTCAGCTTTGTCTCTCCCAGCTTTTGTAACACAATGTATTTGACTCACTCTTCGCTGATGTGACACTGACATATCAAACAAAACGGACAAGAGGAACTCTGCTATCTCACTTAATTGAGGCTGTGAATTTTAAGAGCTAATCTCACAAGTGAAGTTAGAATTTGGTATTCTAATATGTATCTAAACTTTCTAACCTTTCCAAAAAACTCGAATGAAAAAGTTCACATACAAATTTTTTCCAGTAAGTTCTTAGTAATCATGTGCTATCAGCCAGCTGAGCTCCACATTAACCTAACGTTTCCAGAGGAACAGCAGTGGCTGGTCACACCTTGTTACAGAAATCACCAGAAACGCCCTCATCAGGGAATAAGAAATGATTAGTTATTCCAAATACTTACAGGCATAGAGAAGCCTCTGGATGTCTTTTCCAGATAGGAACTCAGAGAAAGTACTGTCATGAATACTTTTAATCCTTCCCTGAAATGTAATTGTTTTCTTTCTATTGGCTATATAGATAGCTACATTACATGTGCCAACTATCTGATCGTCTCTTATTCCCAAATACTCAGAGTATGAAACTGCAATAATGTAGCTCTTCTTAACATCATATCCTAAATGAAGTATATGTCCTGTTATAGAGATAATTTAGATAGAGAAGATATTAAATCCTTCCCCTAAAATGCACTGTTTATAAACACTCAGAACCCCTCTCGTATTCCTTATACTAAATTTAGGTACTAACAGATTTTCTTATGCAAAAGAATGAACAGATGATAATATTCTACAAAAATTAGTACAGCAATCCTATGTTTTACACTTCTGAAGTATTCAGATTCTTGCTTACTTCCAAACAGGCTTCTGAAAATATAAATTGCTTTGGAACATATTAATATATTATCTTCCAGTTTTACATATGATTTTCTAAAAAGCAGAAATGATGGTTTATTCTTATAGTAGAATAAATGTATTATCCTACTTAATAAAATCTAATATAGTATTCCACTCTTTACACACATGAACGTTACAAAAGAATTTGCTTGATTTAAATTACAGCATTTAACTTTAACATCCAAGGACTGCAAATTCTACTCCAAAAATTCAGAAAGTCTATGCCTTTTTTTTCAAGTTTGAATTTTCAAAGTTTAAAGATTTCAGTTATGAGAAGTATATTCTAGGATATTAGTATAATTGCAACTTTGCAACCTAATTTCAGTAAATTCAGCAATTTGTATTAATACGAAAAAGGTCAGACTCGTGATAATTAACGCAGCTTGGCCCGGAAGAAGTGTAGAACAGAATATCTTTCATGAAGAAGAGTTGATCTTTTCAAATAGTTTCCAGATCCAGATCTGGAAGTCTACAAACAGCACACAGTCTAACTGATCTACAAACAGTGCATCAAGCAGTCAGGCCCTTAAACTCCAGCATCTGGTGCCTTTTCAGATACCACTAGGTACAAAGGCTGTCATTTCAGAATGTGCAGGATGCCAGTGGTGTATTTGACACCTCCAAAACTACATCTTGGGCACACTACGCCAAGCATAACAGACATAGTTTCAAATGTTTCAGCAACAGAATCCATTCTCGACATCACAGGATTTCACTGGCCCTCGGCTGGAATTTATGTTAATCCAAATTTCACAAAACATATGGAGATACCCACTATCCCCATTTTAGCTTCCACAGTGTACAATTTTCCAAGTCACTGTAGTTAAAAATATAGTCTTACCATTTGTATGTTGAACTTTCAGTACGTTTAATACTGACTTACATGACTGGACTAAGCATAGCTATGGAAAAGTATTTTTGAATGTAATATTTCCTTTGTAAATGATGATAGAGAAGTGGCAAAAACCATAAAAGACATTGGTACAAAGATCGATACAATTCTTTTCTAAATTACTTGAGTCCACCTTGTCAAACTGCAGATACAATTCTCCATAGTCCAATTATGCAGACAAAGCATTTATGGGAACAAACTGCATTTTTGTATTGGTCTTGTAATAATCTGACATGCGAAAATCTTACTTATCATTTTTATTTATGAGTATGATTTTGTTTTCCAGCTGTCTGGGGGAGTGAGTAAAGCGACCACTACACATTAAAAAAAAAAAAAAAAAATAGTAACACGTAGTAATTCAATTCCTTTCAAATATTTTCACACACAGAAAATTAATATAATTTTAATATCACCTGCAGATAACATGCCTCATAAGCTACATTTCCCCTGTCTATACTGCTAATTAGTAGCTGAAAAACATAATGTGATACCAGAAAACCTGGTTCTCTAACATTTTGTGAAGTTAGTTCTTGGGGAATAAGCAGAAGAATAGTGGGACAATTGCCAGTGAATTTAATGGCCTGAAGTACAGCTTAAAAAACATCACAGAAAAGGTGTATGACTGTCAGAGAAGGTCTTCTAGGCCTGAAGTCAATCCTTTCAAGATGTTTGCACATAGTAGATTATTACATATTGGAATTTTATAACATTAAGGTCAAGCTGAAAATAGACACAGTCAAAATGTTTAAGAGTCAAGCTGATTTCAACATTTAAGGGCATCAATGACAACATTTCCTCACAATTATTTCCATACAAATTGAGAGGTTGAGAATCCTTCAGAAAGCTCTATTACCAATATAAACTAAAGAATTGTCTTCATGCTTGTACAAAGAAAACACCTGTCAAGTAAGCCACTGACAGATCCAACAATAGATGATGCTACATTTTCCTCATTTACAGTTACTATATCTATTCTGATTTCAAGAGTTAGAGAGGACTCTGCATATTACAGAGAACATTATTACAGCTTGAGTGTTTTCTGCAGACACATAATCTGAATATAGAATAAAGAGCAAATATAATGGACGGAACCATATGTTACTCTGAAACATCCTCAGAAGGTTTTATTGTGTGAAAAAAGACACAAAAACTGGTTTAGGGTGAAGCTATGTTGTAGGGTTTTTTTCTTTCCAAGGAATTTATTATTCTGCCAGATACAGACTTAGCCTTTAAGGAATTGCTTCATAAACTTAATTAAACACATTAATCCTTTAAAAGACAAATTAATGTTCTAAGAGATTGGTACAGCTAAGAGAGTTCAATAAATTTTGCTAAGCAGGTGTATTCCATCTTTCTTTTGCTTCTTTGTTTTTTTCTCCCTTTTTAATTATCTTGCTTTGATTTCATTTGCTTTCTATATCATTTAAAATACAGGAAATTTTTATAAATTGGGAAAACTAGCTGCTATTATAGCTTCTGGAATTTAAAATAAAAAATAAAATAAAATAATCTATTTTTGGGACAACTCTAATTATGAGACATATTAGAAATATTTGAAAAGTCTTGGCTGCGATTCCATTTTATTCTAACTTTAAAAAGTTACAGAAAGAAAAAGAGAGAAAAAGAGAGAAGGAGCAAGAGGGGGAGACAAAGAGTAAGAGACAGGAGGAGGAAGGGAGGAAGGAATGGAGTGAAAAGAAATGAAAGTAAAGAAAGTAAGCAAAAGAAAACAAGGGAAAAGGAAAGCAATCAATCCAGCAAAAAATAAAAGAAAGTTGTGCACAAAACCATATGACAAATCTTATAGAACAAACAGGTAGAACAGTTTGAAAAAGCAATGATACACAATTCTATGGCATTACAAGAAATTAGGATTTCCAGCGAGACTGATGAATGTGTATTTTGTTAGCTTCTAAGTATCCTCTACAGTGGATGAACTGTAGTGGATGAACAAACTGAACCAAATTGTTTTAACTTTTCAAAACTACCAAATTCAGGCAGCTAAACACTAAAAATATACAAAAATACACAAACTGAAAAGATTTTGAAATATTATCTCCCTCCTTTGCGCAGGTAATCAAAAGTCTCAGTTGCCTGAAACCATGTGCTTCATTATCTGTTTAGCCTGATGAGCCATCTGGGATTACTGAACTTCCACTATTCTCTGTGACATTTAGCTTTTCATCTTTTCATTTTCTGTGTGGACTGAAACCTAAATTTTCAGCTAGTAAGGAGACGGTAATGAAAGTTTCTTCATCAACTACAGTATTTCAGAAGTATTTGTAGCAGCAGGTTGTCTGATGTGTTGCTGCACTAATCAAAACTGGCACAACTGTAAAGAAACTACGGTGTTTTTGTTGGGAACAGATCATCACGTGTTATTTCAGATCACATAGTAAAAGGAAATTATACTGCAAGATTTTTTTAAAACAATAAACCTTCAGGTGAAATTTCAAAAATTCATCATCTAATGTTTTAAAAAAATTTCAAAATATGAAGACTAAAATAATTGTTGTTTTCATTTTAAGCTCATTTCCAACCTCAAACACTAAAAAAAATCTCCTAAAAATCCTAAAGCAGACCTTGAAAATTGTGATATTAAAGAGTAGTAAAGAGATAAAAATGGTTACATTTTTCTCATTGAATAGATCATTCAGGGGATCCTGAAACCATGAAGAATATAAACTAACATTTTGTGTATACCTGGAGCAAGCCACACTTCTCATTTAGCAGAATCTGGTCAAAAGAACACTTGAATACGACATCAGTCAGTTTTCGTATCCTGGGCTAATGGTCAGAGTCTTTTGTGATCATAGTCACATGTCCTTGGAGCAGCCTAAAGGAAACTGTAGGAAATCTACTACTCGTTTTGAAGAGATCACAGTATTTAAGATTCTGACAACCAAAGTAAGAATGAGAGCAAATATAGTTCTGTAACTATCCAGGGAATCTGCTCCACAAAAAGAGGTGGGTATAAAATGTCATTGTTTTATAAAGCACATTTTATGCCTGTTTATGACTATTTGCGTGCAGAAACACTCACATAGGTTCATGAATAAGTTCATACTTCTACAGCTTTCGGATGAAGAGAGTCCAATAGCAAAACTTTTTTTAAAAAGCCACAAAAACTGTCTCTGAAAACGTTATGCTGGTTATAAGACACTTCCATTTTCCATGAAGGTAGAGATTTAAAGGAAGTTTGCATTTGTCCCTCAGCCTCCGTCAGTAAACATAGTAGTACAAATGCTTTAACATCTTAATAATTGCCAGGCTAAATTAACAGGGTGATAGTATTTTGATTTATGATTTGGAGGCCCCTTCTCTGTGCTGGCCTTCAGGAAGATTGAGCTGTCTCCCATATTCCCTGAAAGTGAGTCAATGACTGTTTATTCATTCCCTTGATTAGAGGGCTGCCCTAAAGACAAACACAAGAGGCTGCTATAATAAATGCAAGACTCATATGCTTTGTTTTGCTTTCTGGATTTAGTGCTAAACACTAAAAGGAATTGGAGATTGATTTTTGTGCATGGACAAGTGCCAGCTAAAACATCAAGCAAGTGAATGGCCTTCTTCATAGAAACAAGCCCTGTTAGTATAGATGCCAGAGACATATTTGAGGTTTAACTGCTGCTATTGAGGGACTTGGAGGGGTTTTTTTTAAACGTCTCATCAATTGTTGACACCTGCTCACCTGAGTAACCATTTTGGTAGAAAATAGTGAGTGGAAAATTACCTTTCTGCACTAATAATAATGTTCTCTTTTTCAGACACTGAGAGAAGAGTACTTGAACATCCAGTTGTATTCGGCTCCTGTGCCTTAAAAGTGTTGAGGAAACTTCCTAGTCTGACCATTCACGCTCTGGCTGTCACACTCCCAACACCGGAGATTTAAGAGTGCTGGGACCAAAGCTCCTTCCCCTCGTGGGCAGCTCCAGTGATCTGACAGGTCCCTGCTCGACTCCCCACACACCCCACTCACACACTTAACCAGGTTTCCTCATCGGCTCCACTCCAGGTTTCCCACAGCAGAGTCTCAGAGGTCTCCATTCACGGCACAGTAACACAGAAACAGCCCGAGCTGGTTCCTTCGAGCAGGAGCTCGAACTAAGGCTCCGTGGACTTTTATCCCCTCACAGTCCTAGCCTGCACAAGTCTTGATTGCTCCTCCTCCTGAGTCTTTGGCTCCTGCTGTGTCTCCCAATGTCCATTCACAGAGCTGGTGCTTTGTTATGCAAAGGTTAGAAGTTCATGGCCTCTTGTCTCAGGCTCCCACACAGAGCTCAATCTGCACCTCAATCTGCATCAGTTTGCAAATTGAGCAACCTGTGCAACAGATTATTCAACAAAGGACCACATATGCATATACAAGAGGCGGGAGAATGAAAGATAAATAAATTGTTAATACATTAATACTTTGATATTACTATCTTCCTGTCTCTTCATTGTCTCATCACTTGGTGCTGTAGAGGTGCATCACAAACTGATTTTTCAGAGCTTACCTCCTCTCCACTCCTGATGTGGGATGTTTTCTTTCTCTGGCAGAGCAAGCAAGTGGTTTCAGCAGCAGCTGACAAATTGGCCAATAATGTGGGTAATAAATGCAGTCAGTAGTCATTTCTCTACACTGCAATTTACACGTCAAGTTTGAAAAGACTCTTCTCCCAAGTTCTAGGCTTTAGAAACACATCGAGTAACTTAAGCTAATGGGGTCTCTGCTAAAATGAATCCAAAATTGATCAATCAATCAGTAAGCAAAATTATTGCCTTCTAGATGTGAGCCTGAGGAGAACGCTTACCGTTCAAATACTGTAAGGAATTGTAGGGAAAAGGAATTGTAAGGAAACAAAGGAATTGTTCTCTATAACAACAGACTGGACTTCACCAAAAATTCTCTAGCATGGTATATTTGGGAGACTGCATTCTGCTGAAGTAACTAGGATACCTGGAGGCTTAGTGACAGGGTGTCTTTGAGAATTATAGGACTCCAACTTTTCTTGAAAAATAAGGACATGTGCCAACCAGCTAAAAAAGAGATTTTTTTTTTTTTTNAACAGCCAATGAAAAGCTGTTCATGGAACGTCAGAACTTTGAAGAAGAGAAATACAGCACTGACTTGCACTGAGCTTTCAAAAACAGATGTGTCATTTGCAAATTAGCAGCATGCAGTTACAAACCAGGACTGTGTTCCCTGTATAGCTAGATACATGTACAGATCCCAATTGGGCCTTGGAGTTTACCTGGTCAGTAGCAAAAGTCTCGGTACAATCATTCAGATGGAGCCTCTTCGATCAGTCCTCTAGCAGGACAATTCATTCTGAAGTCAGATTTCCCCAGCCATATATATTCTTTTACTTATTCATGTGGGACTACTTTAGAGCTGTTGACCATTTTCTTTGAGCGCTCCTCATACAGCAGACTCTTTCTCATATTTTCCAAATCAAATGGCCTTTTTATTTTTCTTGTAATGTATAAATGCACTATGACTGATAGTTTTCATGAATGGAAAGGCTTGCTCTCTTGCTTTTTTATTCTTTCTTGGGCTGCAAGCACAGCATTTTTTACAAAAGTAACAGATCTAAAAGGAGCTCATCACATGCATTACATCAGATGTATAAAGAAATCCAAGAAATTAGAACTTCAAATTAATATTTTATTGAAATTAGTTTAACAGAAGATTTTGAGGAATATATTTTGATGTCTGACTATTAAAAATCTTCTCCTTTCACAATTATAGAATTAAAGATTTTCTATGCACTTGGAAATCAACAAATTACAATCGTACGCAATGAAAGCTATTTGATTTTTTATTCAAGCTAATTGCCATCTTTGTTTAGACAGAAAGATCTGTAAGTTTTGATCATGCTTTCTTTAACTTGCTGCAATGTTTCTGGCCTAAAGTTACTAATGTTAGTTAAAAAGTTCTGAGATCAATTAGGAGCCGTACTCTTGACTAACAAGTTTTTGGTCAATCGTTCAATCATAGCATAGCAAGGGCCAAATGAACGAATATTAATTGTAAAGTTTTGGTATCTGTGCCCATCACTGTACCCAAGATATTGTGGGCATCTTCTTTACAAACAGACTGGAAACACTATATTGCAAGGGTATGTTATTGAATACTTGATGTATTCTTACCAGTTTCTATAAAGCACTACCTTCAATGAAAGCGTGTATTCTTTGAAACATCTGTCTAGTCTTTTAGTTTGTTTTAACTTTTCAGAGGAAAGCTACTTAAGGGAACCTAGAACACATGTCAAAGAGAGATAAAAGAGCTGATGCTGGACCCCACACGGCCAGTTGTGGGTGTGCACGTGGTACAAAGAAAGCAAGGATTATACAAGGAAATGGGATGGATAGCAAGCACAGGGAAATAGAGAAGAGTATGGTTTTCAGAGAGTTTTAGAAGGTAAGGGGCCACCTGTGTGCTGGAACTTAAAGATCCGTCTGTTAGTGGCATCATCTAATAAAATTACAAGTTGAATTTCCACTTTCAGATCACTGCTTCTGATAACTTTGAAATGAAAGCACGTGAACATTTTCTAGCATAAACAATGATTTGTATTAAAAAAACTTAAACCATAGTTTCAGTCTATCCTAGGTTTGGTCTGCAATGATTTAGCTCACATGCCTTACAGCATAAGCTTTTGTAAATTAGTCTTTTCTTCATGAACTTAGAGCAGTTTACTAGGATCTACGCACTAAATGACCAAGGCCGTGCCTGACATTCTGGAGTGTTTTCTTTTTGTTCTCCCTGGAAAGCTATATTTCTTTAAAATTTCAGTATTTCTTTAAAATCCTTTCATGTTACAGAGAAAAATACAAACCCTGTTGCAGGCAACAGGATTATCACTATTCCTTTCAAGAAAAGCAACTTTCCAGTTCATGAGATATTGCTCATATGTCTGCTCACTGGTTCGTTGAACTCTTGGCTTCTAATCTAAAAATAGAACAAGACTAACAATTAGAAACAATTTATGATTTAGTTTTGTCATTAGTATTATTTTTCCCTGCTTTATTTCAGCAAAGGAAAAATTATTTCAATGGTTTTCCATTTACACAAAAGTAATACTAAAAAAGTACCAAATGCCAAAGAACATAACATAATCTTTTGCTGGTGTTGTCAGGAAGACTTCAGGGATTCATAGTCTTTTTCTGACTCCATTGAAATAAATGGAAATTGATGATAAAACTAAGTTGCATGAATGGAGCAGTATCAGATAACTCTTTTTTTGCTGCTGTTCATTGATACACGGAAGGGACTTGGTTCACACAGTTTATTTAACACCCTTTATGCTCATTAAATACAAGAACTCTATATTCAGGAACTCATCATTATTTTAATCTCTATTAAGTTCAAGTCAATAAAAAAAAACTTGTAAAATATTATTTTGCCAGCTTTTCAAACCAGTCTCAAGGAAACACCCTCTCACAATGCTTCTTGTTGATTCTTTCAAGGGAATAGATACGTGTCTTCATATCCTTGTTTGAACAGCTGCCTATAACAAGATAAAAGTCTGGTAAATTGCTAAGGAGAGGAAAAGGATATGCGAGTCAAAGCCTATGACCCTAAAGATGCTGCTTCAAATTCAGTCTAAAAGAGGACTGTCTGAAAGTCATTATCTCCTAATGACCATTCAGCTTATGTAAACTTGGTTGTATGCATCTCACTCTGAGTTCCTGGTAGGTAAACACCCGCAGCATAATTAAACCCCAATGAATCTTCTACAAAGGTCAAATGTATAACAAATCATGGAGATAAAAAGCCACCGTCAACCACAAACCCACTTTTTTAGGCAATGATTTGAAACGATGTTGAAGAAAATGAGGTAAAACTGAACAGGAAGGATAAAACATGGCCTGTAGTTAAACAGGCCACAGTAAAAACACCATAATGCAGTGTCTATATCACCACTGCAGTATCTTGCATCAACATCACTAAGAATTCTTTTATATTTGAAAGAAATAATGAGTTACTTACCTCAGCTTGCTTTCTCTTATGTTCGCATAAGACAAATCACTCAATATATCATCATGTGTGATAAATACTATTCGAAATAGTCTTCTGGATTTCTGATACAGAATTTTTTAGGCTGTTCTATTCCTATTCAGCAAAACACAGGTTTTTTTCATGATTGCGACTAAACTTGGAGCAACCCACTTTTAACAATCCCTTAATCATACTTTTCAAACCGTGTGATGACAAACATGAGGTTTCAGGTGGCTATATAAAGTCAAGCTGCTCAGTCAAGGTGAGAGGGACTAATTTCATAGTAATTTTTTCCCTTCATATATCAACTGACATCTGGACTTGAGAACTACAAATAACTATTTGTCTGTCTGAGAAAAATTGAAGATAACAGTTATAGAGCCAAAAGGATGATCTGTTCTCTCCTGCAATGCTGTGTTTATTGTCCTATTCGCATCTAAAAGCTGTACTGAAGAGTGGGGAAGAAATTCATAGACTCAATCCTGCTAAATCTCACAATTCTGCAGAAAACTGTAAGTGCAAATCTTATCCAGCACTTTAAACACCTTACAAAGGTAGTAGCTTTTATGGCTTTGATGATAACCAGTGAAAGTTACTGCATGATTTCCTGAGTGGTTTTTTTTGTTTCTTTTCTTTTATTCCTTAATGATTTTTCACAAGTTTTGTCAAGATGCATCTTAACTTAGGTACTATGTTATTTTCTGAGAAGAGGGAGAAATGAGAGATGGCCACATCTTTTTCTTGTTTGCCTCCTTTCTTTCCCCCATCCCCCTTTCCTTTTTTCGCCTCAGTAAGTTGAATATTTAATGTTATATATAGAATAACATCCTGAGAAGTGGCTCTTAGCCATAGGTAGTAGAGTTTTATAAGAAACAAGGGAGATGAGAAGAGCATCATGACTGTTGGCGTTACAGCTTGGACTGTTAAGAGCAAAGGGACGTTCTTGAGCTCCTAACTAAAACTGCTTTGCAATCTTACAGCATCTTTCCTTCTGGAACTTTAGTCATTCAACATGTCCAGTAGCAGGGCCTCTTAAGTCCATGGCACGCAGGTAAGTGGAAAGACTTTTTTTTAGACTGACTTAAGAATCAATGTGAACTTAAGAACATCTCTAAAATCCTGAATGAACTGCCTGATCTAATTATTAAACTGCTTTATTTCTCACCTGTACTCAAAGATCAAGACATTGAAAAGTGCTAACTTTGTGCATCATACAAGGAATTACTACCCTTGGGACTTAGCTCATCTATTGCACTGGTGACATTTCAAGTGTCTAATCAATATTTCATGATGTTTCTTGTTTCTCTAAATACTCGCACATTGCTTGCTCTTGTTTCTTCCCTAGTTCACTTCTGCATCCTTTGGAAATAACTGGGAATATATATCTGACAGATATTTTCTGTAGGGTATCATACCGTCTCTTTAAGTAGCTGAGCCATGGATGAGATAAAGAAAAATCATGATTGTATATACTAATTTCTAAGGTAGTTCAGGGTTTCAGCAACGCAGAGGGAGAGAGATATGATCTAACACATCTGTCCCTAAATTTCCACTTGGCATTTCTACAAACACTGATAATTTTGGGAATGCAGGAGTTGATGACTCTGCTGAATGCCAGGAAAGAATCCACAGGAAACAGTACAGAGAGAGGTGCTGATTATGCAGTTAGTACTTAACAAACACAAAATACAATGCTTTGTGATTTGGAATCAGTGGGTCAAAGCCAGAGGGTGTTTGACACCAGGATTAATTTCAGCAATTAATACCTGGGATATCAGGCATAAATATTAGAGTTGTTTCTGTTTTCTTGCACTACCTTTTTTCACTCAAAAAATGTCTGTTTTACAAAACAGAAAAATGTTGAGAGCTATTTGAAAAAGTTTGTGGGACAAAATGCTGTTTGATGACGATCAACAGAAAATGGCTTCTAACACATTAAAGAAATGAGGTAAAAGCAAGATTTGGAAGGGTAAAAAGGTCATTCTCTTGCAGAATTCCAAGTTCCTGGTTTCCATTACATTTTTATTATTATAATTTTTGCATGACTGTAGTTGGACCTTTCATTCTGAAAGCTGAAGGAAAAGTTGCTAGCTGCAGTCAGACAGGAAACTCTCCTCCCTCAAGCTCAACAATGCCTCATAAAAATATCAGGTCACAGATTAAAACAGAATGACTTGAAAGCTCAAAAATAACAAGTCTTGCCTCAGTATGTCTGGTATTAAAAATAGCTTTTAACCTGCTTAAGATGGAAAGATAATATTATTTCTATTCTCAATTTATTACACTTTCTCCTTTTGATCTAAAGTAGAAATTTGACTTGAAGTATTTACTAGAGACAACTAAACCGTGTCTAACGGACCTTTTGGGCTAGCCATCCTAATTTGTAATTATTTTTTATATGTGAATGATAAATGTCCAAAGGCTAATTCACAGTTCTAATTGGGGACATTTTTAATATTTCTTATTTTACCCTGTGATACTAGTACGCATCCTCACAAACTCTAGATTCCACTTTGAATTGTCAGTCAAGTCTTCTGCTAGACTGCATTTGAAGAAGGTTTACAAGAAGACTTTGAGGTTACTGGGGCTGTGTATGAACATAGACCACAACTTTTACAGAAACATGAAACATATATTTCATGCAAAAAACCCTCACCAAAATAAATCCAACTTTAGATTTTTAACTGAAAAATTTTATCTAGTAGAAAAAGTGAATCACTGACACTAGAAAATACATTTTCAATATCTACTCTCCCTTCCTATTTTCAGATTGTCCATTTTCACAGATATGTCCATGGCTTAAGGACCTTTCAAATTGTAACAGTTATTCAAATTGTAAGAGTTATAATTCAGTATGTCATTACTGTAACTTGCCCTCAAAGCCTCAAGGCCTATTTTTGGATTCCTGATTCAACCTTTTTTTTTTTCTATTAGACGAAAATATTTCATGGAATCTCTCTTTTCTGGGCTAGATTTTTTTTTGTTGTTGTTGTAGTGAATGACTAAGTGCAAAGTAGATGCAGCTCCAGTGGAATCTGAATACTGAGATAGCTGCCTCTCTGTCTTCATTCTTGCAATGTAAAAAGTGCAGGTTGTCCCTCAAACCCCATCATCTAAGTATCGTGATAGTCACCCAAATTACTGCTAGTACTTCATCCTCCAGTATGGGACATGGCAACATGTCCATTTTCTCTTGCCTCAAAAAGTGGCTTTTTTTTGTCCTTGTTCAAATATTTTCAGTGTCCTTATACCACTGCCAAAACTACTCACTATCCCAGTCACCTCTGAAAGATCAGAAAGAAATTAGGAATCTGCAACAAGATTCCGAGAGCTGCCAGTGCTGGAGCACATTGTGGAGATCCTCTGGGCACCCATCAGGTTCAGTGTAGGAGTGTAGCTTTGTTCATCTGATTGTCAACCTGAGAAGACCGAAAACACATCTGATTGGAAATTCACTTCAAGATCTCCCAACAGTTGCTCAAATACCTTAATCCCTGATGCTTTTTCCTGCTGCTGAATGCTGCTAACACAGATACATATGACTTTCGTAATCACTCAATTCTGCTCAGGAAAAGGATATTACCAACCATAACCATTTCAGAAGAGACAGTAAGTTAAACCTCATTCCTTTAACTGATCTAATCTGTAAATAGGGAGACTTGGAGCAGAATTAGCAAGCAGTACCAGACCTTGGCAGTTGAGTAAAAATGCTTCCTCTTTCAAGTTTTAATCTGAGTCCCTATAGCCTGGCACTCTGGGGAGAGAAAATGCTAAATGAGTGGGAGTCACCAGAACAGTGTGACATTTTTTAGTGTTCTCCTACACCTACCCATTTGAAGGTTACAGAAGACTGCAGAGAGCTGTGATGCTCTGACAAACTTGTAAATGTGTAGGCTTTACTGTGTTTCAACCTTTAGTAGCTATTTTATTGATCCTGAGACTTAACTCCTTGCATTAAATTTCACAAAATTTCTTCTGATAATAATTATTCTTTTTCACATACTGGTAAAATAAATATTTCAGATAGTCAACACAAACTCCAGTTCTCTCTTAGGCTGAAGAACAAATGGTTGAGGAAGGGGAACAGAGTTTAAGTTGATTCATTTTAGATGATGCATAACATGTACAGTGACAAGAACACATTAGGTAGGAGACAGTTCTTTCAAATGTGTCACTCCAAAGAGATGACTCAGATACTCAGTTAGGTTGCTCTTTAACTGCCTTCCTAAGCCACAGCCTAGAATCACAGCATGCATGGTTACAACCTTCACACCTTAACATACTGACAAGATCCTGACAGCTTCCTTTTTGAAAAGTTTAATATCTTTTCCACCTTTTAGTAAAAAAAGCATCAAATGAAACTGAAAAGAAAACCAATATACAAATATGAGAAAATGCACTTGTACAAGACTATGACCTGCACCAAATTCTCATAGTGGAGAAGCATATATCACTTTCAAAGGAAATTGAATTTCTTATTTTGTTCAATTAGTGTTGATCTATTTGCCTCCTTCCATAAATATATGTAGTTTTTTCAAAAAGGGCTGCCTTCAGTACGGCTTGACTTATTTTCCTCTTAAAAAAGACAAAAAGTGTTTTTTACTTGAAGTTCACAGTAACACAGGCCACTCAGAATCTCTTAGGCAACCAGTTAAAATTACTGAGATTGGCTCCACATTTTCAGAAATCATGGAATCCTAGAATATCTCAGGTTGAGAGGGACCCATAAGGATCATAAAGTCCAGCTCCTCGCTCTTTTAGTTCTACCTAAAACCAAACCATATGACTAAGATTGTTGTTCAGATGCTCCTTGAATACTCCAGTACTTCCCTGTGGAGACTGTTCAGTGACAGACCACTCTCTCAGTGAAGAGCCCTTCCCTGTGTCCAATCTAAACCTCCTCTGTGTAATGAACTTTGCAGGTTCATTCAATTCTCTTGGGTCCTGTCTGGTCACCACAGCGTCTTCCCCTCCACTGCTCCCCTCAAGGAAGCAGTAGGTGCCATGAGATCACCCTTCAGTCTCCTCTAGGCTGAACAAGCCAGGCGACCTCACACCTTTCACAGTCTTAGTTGCCCTCCTTTGAACCCATTAATAGTTTGATGTTCTTCTTGTACTGACATGCCCAAAAGTGCACACAGGACTTGAGATGAGGCCACACAAGTCCAGTGCAGGGTGGGACAATCACCTCCCTCTACTGGCACGTGATGATGTTCCTGATGCACCCTGTTACATTCATGTTCAACTTGACATCAACTCAAAACCACAGCTCTCTTTCTCTGGGGCTGCTTTCCAGCCTTTTCTCCACTTCTTTGTATGTGTAAGCAAGATTACCCTATCCCAGGTGAAGAATGCAGCACTTTCTGTTAAATTTCATAGGGTTGGTAATCACCCAACTTTCTAGTCTTTCCAGATTTCTCAATAAGCCCCTCTACATTTGAGGGAGTCCAAAGCTTCTCCTAATTCGGTATCACCAATCATCACAGTTTACTTCTAAATCTCCCCTACAGCCCTCCCAGTTACTTATTAGCAAGCTCTTTTATTTGCAATTGTAGTCCACCTGCTCACGAAATGTTAAGAAATAAATTTTTTAAAAAATCTGAAATTCTCAACGGGCTCATCTCACAACACTTTCCTTGATGTGTTAGTACACAGATGAGCTTGAAAAATAATGAGGATTTAATAAAATTGCAATTGCATTGCTAACACTAAGCTTTCTTACCTTTTCTGGTGGAATAGGAGGTTTTCATATTTTGTCAATGTGTTGAATCACTTACTGCTTTACAGTTTGATTTCAGCAAGAAGATTCAGAATGATTGCTTCCCACTATTTTTGAGCATGAATAAACATGCTTGAAAAAGTAGCACGAGGCAGGAATAACCCTTACATTCACAAGTTGCATTATTTTTTACCTTAGCTTGGTCACAGCTTTCCTTCCAGTACAGTAGGAGCTGCAGCGTATTTGTGCTTCCTACCATGTAACTCCATATCTTTGACCTGTAAATCACAATGGGTGTCTGAACAGAGCTTTACAAGCTCTGTACTGCACAGAGTCTTCTGTAGCACAGAGCAGTGTGCAGGATCTGGCCCTCAAAGCTCTGTGGTTCCATTCCCTCTCTTGTAAAAGAGAACCAAAATAGATGGTTGCCGTGACTCTGAATTTGTTACATATTTCTAGCATGCCTTAAATCTGGGAAAGTTTTTATACTGTCATTTATTTATTATCCTTGCCAGAAACTAGTGTGCTGTTTTCCAGTAGCCATGCCCCTATGCTCTGTGTAGACACATGCAATGGAAAAAGAAACCAGCTGTGTTTTACCCACTTCCAAACACCTTGCTGGAGAAATCAGCAACAAAATCACTGTAATGAATCTTCTTACTCCACTCTCCATTTCCATGTCAGCGAGAATTTAATATTTACTTGAGAGAAGAATTTTGTCTTATGTATCCTAGAACCTGCTTATTTATTTTTTCTAAATCAAATAATTCTCCTTTTAACCTTGAACATTCCCCAGTCCTGAACCAGACAGTCTTGCAAAATAGGCCACTCAATCATGTTCTCTTTCTCATTGTGGGTAGGGGTAGTGGGAGAGTAGAAAAACCTTCTGTCACTAAATCCTTTCCACCCACAGGCAAAAAGTCTTCACCCAATTAACTAACACCAGGTGCACAGTCAAATGCATCAGAGGTATGTGGTATACTCACTGGCTCTGTTTCTAACTTGGCAGACAGACATGAAACCTGCCCCTGATTAGCTTGTTTTACTGGACCTGTAGTGGAGGGTGTCTCCCCTCTCAAGAAAACATGTTAGGTGTTTCTGTGCTAATAGTGAATGCCTGACCATGCCAGACCCAGAATACCCTGTGCATTAAAAGGACTATCCTTTTTATGAACTGATTTGTCAAGATCAACCAGTGGCAGCAGTTCACTGCAAAACAAAAAGTATTAGCAGTGAGTGACCAGCATTTTGTGCGAATGCTGCATGTGTGGAGAGTATCAGAGTCCACCTCCACGGTGGGGTTCCTTGGAAGGTAACATAAAGGTAGGAACCCCACCTTTAAGGGTATAGACTATCAGGTTGCCCCCAAGTTTGACTTTTGCCTCATATATTTTGGCCCTGACAACTTTTGCTACCAGACAAAATATTTTTTTAAAATCTGTGGCCGAAAGAATTCCAGGCATACACATTTCAACCTCTGCCTGCAATTGATGTAGCATTTCGGGAGCCTGAAAATCCACCCGTTCAGTTTTTATCTTAGAGGATTTTGAAGCACCAAACATTCGTGAAAATCAGATGGTAACATTTGTAAACTTAGCCTGAGTACAAAGAAATGGAGACATCCAGTATTAACAAAAAACTGTGAATGTTTTCTCTTGGATGTTCTTTTTCTTTATTATTTCTTAAGTGAGGTGAAAACTAGCAAAATTTGTGAGTTCTTTCCCTGATCTGTGTGATAACCAAACTCTTCCATGCAAGGCTATTCATTTATTTTCTTGTAGGAGAGCAACTTAACCTATAACTGCTGCAACAAGTACATGCAAGACTTTACAGTTTCTACAAACTGAACCACTTAAACAAATAAAATCTTATAATTCAGGATATCTACCTGACATTGGTAAAAAGAGCTTTCTCATTGTTTTGAGGCACTTAAAAGCACAGATGATCAATACATGGACTAGAAGAGAAGTTATAGCAACTGAATATAGCCAACAAAATGAGGTTTTTAAGTGATAAAATTGTAATAGTTGTGGAGTTTCACTAAGTTGCCTCATTCCATGGATACAAATTTATTAAGCTATTACTGTTATTATTTGAACTATTTTCTCTGCTACTTTATAGTACCTCAGACCACCAAAGCCAAAACAGAAGACAAAATCCTTATTCTTTGATTTAGTCACTTGAGAGGGATATGAATCTGTACTTGCCAGCAACTTGAACTTGGCCTTCTTAGAGGTCTACCACATCCATTAAATCAACAGCTTCCCCTTTTTTCTCTCTAACCTGAAGATATTGAGGACTATGTTTTAAAATCTCAAAGACTTAAATTCACACTTAATTTTTTAAAAAATGTGTCTC
Organism: Cnemophilus loriae; assembly: GCA_013397755.1. Lineage (NCBI taxonomy): Eukaryota > Metazoa > Chordata > Aves > Passeriformes > Corvidae > Cnemophilus > Cnemophilus loriae. The sequence continues at coordinate 3,483,141 of VZTF01007679.1, forward strand.
TCAGACAGATTGAGTCCAATACAATCCAATCTACTGTGCTGTCTGAAATTAAAATACAAACCACATTGGATGTATATCTATTCTCCTTGCAGGTTCTCCTGAAGAGCTGGGATTCAAATCTTTCCCGTTAGAACAGAAGAACACAGGATCATCTCAAAGATCAATTCAGTCTAGAACACTGTTGTCCACTGGAACTAGGCATGTGGGCCCAGGAGAAATGTTAAAAATAGGGCAAGAATAGAGTAATGCTTCCATAGCATAAAATCCCACGCTGCAGGGATTTTACTATTAGAGAGTTGCTGTATAGGAATATTTCGACTGGACCATTCTATTTAGGCTAGCCAAGGCTAGGTCTGTTTTTCATTAATTTATCCAAATTTTAATTATTACTTTTTTGTAATACAAGAAATCCACAATATTTTCTCAATGAGTTCCACAGTTTAGCTATGTATGTATGTATAAAAAAAATCACCTTCCTCTGTTTTACTTTTCATTTGCTGTCAAGTAACGTCATTTTGTGCTCCCTGCTTTTCCTATTTTGAGAGTGTATAATTTCCCTTGTTCATCTTATCTACAACTTTTCCTCTTTATATGCTTCTTTCATATTGTTCTTCGCCTTTTTCTATTTGAGGGTGATAAATCTTAATCAGTTTAGTCTCTCCTTATCTGTAGTGTTGCTGTGCAATTGCTTGTTGCCATTCACTGTGTCTGCTAATTCTTTCATAGCAATTTTGAGATGCAGTTGAATTTGGCCTATTTTCCTTATAAATAAGCTGAAAATTCTTTCCAATATAAAGTATTAAATGTTGTATCCAAATATGTAACATCATATGTAGTAAGCTTTCTGTTTATCAAATAGAATGTTTACATGCATTAAGAGAATTCAGCATATTGTCTGCCAGACACGAAGAAAACATCTTGCACAAGAATAGAATAACTATAATTTTTTGTCAACAGTGTTCACCAAGACTGAGATTTTAAAGGGACATACTTCCTGTTAAATAGTATTTCAAAGTGTAACTATTCATTGTAATCTTTATTTATCTTTCCTACACTAATTGCCTGCTGGAATTTTTCCCAATATTAGTATGCACTTTTGACCTACAATCAATTTTGGAATCACCACTGGTCATTTTTAGAAATCTTCACTAACATCAGACTTTCAAATATGTGTCTTATTTTGTCTGAAAAAGGAATTGTTGTGTTTAAGTAGTTGTAAACATGCTAAAGGTTAGGAAAATCCAGAAAATAAATTTTCTCTGAGGTATAGTTGGCACCAATATTGTCTCAATCTCAACATTCAATAGTTTTCTAGTTTTTCTCTCTGCAGTGGCAGTCTGAGAACCATTAAACAGCTAAGGACCACAAGCAAATGCAGAGAATTAGTGTTCCGAATCAGTTTATGTTCCAGACCAGCATAAGCTATATCCCTAAATAATCATTTATGAATTTTACACCAGTATAAGTTATTCAGGAGCTGGAAAATATATCATAAAATAAAAATATTTTTATCAGTAAACCACCCTGTAATGATTTTGGTGGTGGAAGAAGTGATAATACAGATCAGACAAATGCCAAGTAAAAAGCAGTAACCAAATTTTGGGTCATATACCTATTGGTAAATGCAGTATTATTTCAGTAGACCCAGGGCTAGTTTATGCTAAGAGCCATAAGGAATTCAAAAGGATACCAAACTCTTCCACTTCCCCCCTACAATAACATCCATATGGCTTTCAACATATTGTTGCAAATTCGAACCACTGAGGAATTTCATGCAGTGCTTTCATCCTCTCACCTAACAAATCATCGGTATAACTAAGTACCCTTCACATGGTATTTGTATTAAGGGGTCATCTACTGTTTTCGCAGACAGCTATTTGTTATTGGCATGTTTAGTTTCTGCATATAAATAGCACAGATTTATAATCAAATATTTTTTTGCAAAGTCAAAACATTTAGAGGAACTGGATGAAAAAGTGATTGGAGGCGAGTCTTTGCCGTCTACTTTCCCACTTCTCCATGGCCTCTTTTTAATGGTAGCAGGCCATCTATAGATTTCTAGGAATTAAGTACACATCTACCCTGCCCATAGGGCAGATAAATCAGAGTTTATGCAGTGTTGTTTGAAGACTTTTTTATACTCTTATTAGTAGATACAGAGGAAACAGAGCGGGAGGGAAGGAATAAAAGCCTGCTGACTCTGCAGGTTTCATCCTGTAAGTTCAGGCAGTTTGCCTGACCCCCCCGCCCCCTCCACTACTATATGTCAAAGGTGACATCTTTGCAATAGTTAAGAGTACTTTTTTCCTGTGCCTGGTAAAAAAACATTAGAGCAGATGAATGAGTCAACCAGTCAGGGAAAAGATAATTTGAGATTTGTCTCATAAAATGGACAATAGAAGATGTTTTTGTAGCTCTGGAAAAACAGGAGAAGGATATACCAACACTGCCCACAGTGCTACACCACATGCCAGCAATCTGTGGTTAAAGGACTCTCAGAGCAAGGTGTGGCTTCATCTTTAATTCAGTTGCTCTCCTTTGAATTCTACCACTTTAACCAATGAGGTTTAGAACCTCTATGAACTTTTTCTCCATAACCTCCTAAGGCAGAATGTTTCACTTTTAGTCATATGTTGCATAAAGAAAAATCTCCTTTGGCTGGTTTCTGAGCAGGATATAGGAAACACATGATCAGAGCAAAGAGCAGATTCATCACCTAAAGCCCAAACCTCTTGAGTATTCAACTGCTTATGTTCTTCAGAATGTCAAAGGAAGTAAATTCTGGAAAGGCCCTCAGAGCTTGTTCTACTATTGTATGCTGTTCGTTGTCATTCAATGGCAGGGTTAGCAGTTATTTCGATGAAAGTTTGGTCAGATTTTAATTTCGCCCTATTACTTCTAAAAGCTTTTTACTTTTTCAGTATGTAAACTCTGCATGAAAGCATCAAGACAGGGATATCAAACTTGTTCAGCACTTTTCCTTGGTTTCATAGCCCTGCATAAGAGGCTGACTTAAAACTCATCATTAAGGGTCATGGAAAATTAAGAGAGCTAGAAAGATTTTACATACAGATTTGGAACCACTTCATGTAACAACAATCTACTTGCAAAGCTGAGCTTTTCTTCTTTAGCTTATGCAGTCTACCACTTCTTTTGTGAAGTCATCTGAGATAGCACAACAAAAGTGTGCTTTGTGAGGCACTTCATTTGAAAAACACTGTACTATTTCTTCATGTAAGTAGGGAGGAAGGTCCAGGGCCAAGAGGGAATTCAGTGTTTTCTGATGAGTGCAGGCATTGACACAATACATGTTCTCTGGGAACCTGGAGGTCAGGGAGGATATTCTGCACTGTTGGCGGTGCCAGAGTGCAGGACTCTGACCAGTTTCTTTTAGATATTGCACACATGGGGCATTAATATTTAATACAGAATTTACTTATTTTAAGTTACTTTAAGTTACATGGGATTTTGATTTAACAGAGAGATGCAGGAATGGATTTGAATCACAGTGCAAGTACATATTGTGCTTACCAGACTGAAGCAATTCTAGCATTCATTTGAATCACAATAAAACGAAAATTTCCTGAGCTCATCGTCAAGACACCAGACATCTCCAGCACTCCAAAGGATACATGGGTTGAAACCAGATCAAGACCATTGCCCTTCTCTCCGGTCTTTTTTTTTTGTTTCTCAGCTTGAGTTCTCTATTTAGCATATATTTTTTTGCATATTATTGATTAATGAAAGCATTAAAAGTTACCAAACATCTGATGTAGCCATTCATAGAGAGCAAAGGCTCCCCTCTGAACTCCTTTGCTATGACTTCAGCATCCTTTACAACAACCATGATCAGTCACTCTGCACATCCTTGAAAAATTTCATAGTTACGTTCTCCGTGGCCATCTCCTCTAAGCCTTCCATGGTAAGGGCTCATGCATCAGTAACGAGGTGCCATATCAGAGAAGAATAAAAAAAAACCCCAACAAATCAAAACCCACAGATGTTTGCTAACAAAGAACACAGAAATGAAAACAAAAATTGTTAAATTCTACCAGAAAATTGGAATCAAAGGCTATTGCAACAGAATATAATATAAATGAGGATGAGAAGAAAAGGTCAGATGAGGTGCAGCCATTATTCAGGTCTTTATGTAGGTACAGATGAATGAAATATTCAAAAGGCCTTGGATGACTTGGATTATTTGTCAGCTTTATGTTCCTGTGAGAAAATAACTTCCTTCTTTGGTATGAGTCCTACTCCTCTGCTAAACTCCAGTAAGTTAATAAGAAATCTGTTTTATTCTCATATAGGTCAGTAATTTCAAGATAATCTAGTCGTGCTTAGTTGAAAAGAAATCTTTTCTAGAGCTTTACCTCATATTTCAGACTTACAGAAATGTGATGATATTCTTGAGATAAAAGAAGGAAATTGAAGTGAAGAGGAGTGGTTTTGTTTGGTGATGTTTTCCCCCTCTCCCTGCCCCTAAAAGGTTTAACTTGATATTTGAATTACACTTCACAGTGGAGTGAGCATGAGGAGCTATTGTTATATGAACTGATTTCCTCATTTCAGCTTAGCAGCATTTTTGCATCTTTGCCTTTTGCCTAGCAGCTGTGTTATCTCATAAACACAATAATTTTCACTAAGGGATGTCAGCCTCGGCAAAACTATAACTAACAAACAATTTAAAGACGAAGTTTGATTAGCTGCATAAAAGAAAGATCTGTGCAATTTACCCATCTACCGTAGCAAGCCTTCGTCTTTTGTAACTTCAGACAATTGCTTACACCAAGTGATTGCCTACTGTTTAACAACAAAAATGAAGTGTTATAATTGCCAGTTTCTTAATGTAAGGTCCTGCACTTAAGACACTTTAAGTAGTAGGACAAAAAGACAGTATAAATCTCATCAGGATATACCACTGTTTCACACACCAACACGGTTGTTTGGCTCAGGTGCATTAGAGCCTAGAAGTTGGCTGTTCTTTTTTTGTTTTTCATTTCTCACTCTTCCTCCCCTCTCACCTCCATGTGGCTAAGCTTTATAATATTTGAAAAATTAATTTAGGAATGGGAACATGTCAAAGCAGTTCTAAATAAATATGGTTCCATTTCAGAGTAAATGTTTAGATTGAGAGACAAGGGAGACTGCATGGTTTAGCAGAGAAAACACTAGTGTGGTACTTAGAATAGACTGATTCCATGTTTTGCATTCTCATTTATCTCTTCAAAGTTCTATATTATGCTTCCTTTTAACGCATTGTAAGACCAATAGGATAAAAATAGTCTAGATTTTATGCATGTATAGTGGCTACTATAATGGTGTTCAAAACTCAGAGCCTTGATATGCTGTTATCATGAAAAAATAAAGGTAAGAAATTTATACTGCTGAAAAGCAACTTGTGGATCACTTACTTAATTGAAATGCTTGAGTTAATATTGAAAAAAAAATTTAAAAGTTTATCACATAGTTTGTCTTATTAGGAAGAGAATAAAACTCTCTACTGTACAAACAGCTCTCAAAATAGCTTTTGCCATTTTTGGAACTCTGATGGCACAAAACACAGTTTTCTCAACTCGACGTCGGATCACATATCCAGCTTCCTAACAACCTTTATCTGACACTGAACACACTCAAAAACACTCAAAACAACTCCATGTCTCTGCTAATTTCTGTTAGCTCACAATCGAGCTGAACTAGAAGCAGAAAAACACTTCATGATCACCTTAAAGAGGAAGACAAATCCACTCAAAATTGCAGCAGTGAGAATTTAAAAAGCTTTCAAGCAGAATTACAATTACCAGTACTACAAGCAAGATTTTTTTTTAATCTTATTTTAGTGTAAAAGTCTGTATTTAAGTATATCAGTGAAAGCACCCTAAGCATTTGAATTATTCATTATGTTGAAAAATATTTAGATAGTAATTTTACATAATTCATTGGAATATATTGTACACTTTCACTCTTATTCCTTAGGGGTTACTTTTGATGACATCTGATGTAAGAAGCAGTCTTACAAGGTCTTTTCTAAGTAGGAAAAAAGTACACATTTAAAAGTTACTGAAATAATCCCTAAAGTATAGGAATTCTTGTCATAGTATCTCATCTAAACCTTGCCTCTTCATCCCACAAAGCTGAAAACCGGCATATGAGTCAAAATTAACAAAGTGAATCAGTCAGTTAAGCACTATGTTTCCCTATTTGTTTCTTGAGAATACCACCAAAGTTCTGTAAATATATCTCTTTAATCTTCATATTCATAAATAACTTCAAATTTAAATAACTTTCAAATAATTATCATCCAATGAATTATTCCTGCACTGCAGTCTGTTCTACTCACAGAGAATGGATGGAGAGCTAAATCACATGGAACTGTTTTTATTTTTGTTGATAAAATTTTCTTAATTAAGTGAAAAATACGGTTAAAAAAAAGCAATACCTACTATCACTTAGTTAGTCACTTCTCAACGTATTTTATGAACAAAAATCAACTCAGCTGTTATGTCCAGAAACATCGACTGATGAAAGGTAAACAGAAATGAAGAGAAAACACCAGACTTCCTGGAATTTAAATGAGGGCTGTTTTCACTGCATTCAATCAACCAGATCTATGAAGTGTTCTTAAGTTTCCTCCTCATCATCAGGTCCTAATCTGTTGGATTCACACTTAGTTTGGTGAGATTTCCAATGTGGCTGTGCAGTCTCAATAGGGAGCCCTTACCAGATAGGAAGCCTGATTAAAACATTTTTGATGTACTAAAAATACTAAGGTAGGATGAAAGCTACTATCAGTCATGCAAAGGTGCTAGATGACATCTCTTAAAAGAACCCGGCTATACAAAACCAAGGCACTTCATTTTTGTAGTCATAAGATGGTAAATAAAAGAAAAGACAAAAGTGAGCAATTAGGATGTTAAAGCAGCCATTCTAGGCCTTGCACTGTAATTCTACTTGCAATTTAACAGGTTAGGTGAAGGTTGTTTACTGTCATTCTATAGGCATATGCTATAAATTGCTTCAATTTTTAAAGTACAATCTATTTACTCAGCACTCGCAGAAGAAGGAACTTATATTATTCCAGAATAATATCCTAGTCTCCTCACATTAAAAAAATATTAAGATTATCCTGAAGGAATTGAAATTTACTGCTGTCCTTTGCAAGATACAGCTATGCTCTCTTTTTATGTAGCTTATTCAATTTTCTTAAGGTCTATTTCCAGGTTAGCAGAAGTGAATCAACTCATTTAATTAGTTTTTCTCTGTACTGATTTAGAGCCCAAATCTTTTCCTTGTAAATCATCTCTTCCAGCTCTAACATATTGTATCTTTTTTTGAATTTCAGTAGGAATTCCCTGCAACAAGATTTTCCACATCTCTAGCAGAATTTCCAACTATTCTAATTGATAAAGCTACTACACTGTCCCTTTTAATATTCCATAAATCTCAGCCCCTTTTAAATATGTGGAAGGTCATTTCCAATTCAGGTAAATAACTCTGTCTAAGACTTTTGATATATCTGGGAAGGAGACTTTCAAAGACAAGCAGGAGCCAGGCACCTACATTCCGCTGATAGCTAATAGGCATCAGGCACCTGTGTCTTGAAAACCTCTCCCCAGTCAATCATGTTTGACAATTATTCATCAACTTTTCCTACTGTTGCGCTGAAAAAAAATGTGAGCTGTCACTTTCAAGACTGTTCCTGTACACGAGAGAAGCCAAATCCATATCGATCAAAGTGACATGTTTGTAGTGCAAAATAAACTGAAACATCTATATAATTTATGACTTGTTATGTTTGGTGATAAACAGATGCTTTAATTAAGTTTGAGATTCAGAGCCTTTTAAACCTAGTGCCGAATTTTATCACCTATAAATAAAGAGGGCTTTGGAAAGAGGAATAGATAAGCATGAGTATTGATTTTGGTTACAGATGTGGACATAAGTCCCAGCACTTACAGCAAATAACATACTGCTTATGCCTTTAAACTACAATTACCTGCAGAATGCACTGTGTTCTTTTCTGTTCATGAGAAGGGCTGAAAACTTACAATAGCACGTTTCAGCAGAAGAGAAACTCAAGCAAATGCAGAGATACAGGATTTCCAAATAGCATCTGGATACAGCAGTAAATTTGTTGTCATCTATGGGTGCCCAAGGCCCTGTTCATTAGAAATTTTGGTAATTAGATTCTGAAGTACTTATGCATCTGAAGTACGGACATATAAAGTGCAGGTTATATCATAGGGCAGATGCCGAATAGATAGGCACCCTAGTTCCTCTTTCACACAGAAAGGCTGAAGGCTTGTGAATTCATAGTGCACTTTTACAGTGGCACATCCAAGTATTTCTGTAGTGAATACTAAGCTTGCTTCTTCTTAATTTTGCCTCTTTTTAGGCAGATGAAAATAGAGTATGCATATGGATAGAATTAGTGTTGCATAACTTTTGGGTGGATAACCTCATTCTACAGTTAAGGCAGAAAACCAGGAAATTACGGTGAGGATTTCATAGTACATATGAATAAATATATTTCAAAGAAGCTTAATGAATTGTCTTTAGGATGTGCCCATATATCCCTACCGGCTATAAGGAAAGGCTACAGACTCACTTGGAGTAGAAGCTTAATTCCTAAATATTAATTACTTAAAATTTCTCAAGGAAGACTGTAACCTAAATAACTTTTGTAACTTTTACAGTGATTTATTGGCATAGCTGGACAAAGAATTCAAAATTCCGAACTAGATTTTTTATAACTTTTTTTTGTCTTACTGTCTCTGGCCCATGCATTAATAGTCTCTAGTGATGGTATTATTTTTAAGACCTTTGTAGATTTCAGAGAATAGGGCACGTTCATCATCTATTTGGCATTATTGAAATAAAGATTAATACAATAAGAAAAGATTAAGAACTTAAGACAAGAAAAAAGTTACGAGATAGAAGATTATTCATCAATTATTGTGGGATAGACTTTTTCTGCCTCGTAAGATCAAACCTTGCATCAATTTTAGGCAGAGGTAGATATTTAGTTTTGGTTGCTGGAGATTTCTAGCTTTCAGATCTTTTTTCTTATTCAGGCCTGGAAGTTAACAATAAATGAAAAACTAATGAACTGTCTTCAAGCTGAAAACATATTACCACGTATCATCTTCATGAAAACAAGCTTGAAGTCCCTCTAATTCTATCTCCTCACTCCCTCTCTTTAATCCTCAGACATCTTGTTTACTATAACGATTTTACACTGTCTTTCTTTCCTTTAAGATGTGTAGTTTATAGCATGTCCCAAGCTAACTACCTTTACTATAAATAAGATAAAACTGGTGCTAGGTATTGCTGAGCAGAGAGCACAATCATTAAGAGAAACAGTCCAGTAAAGAAGGCAAAAGTGATGGCTCTATTTGGAATCTGTTTATTGGCTTTCTGCTCGCAAACTTTGCCACAGACATAATACCTCCGGCTCAGAAACAATTATGCTGTTGCTATACAAAACCTGATGACATAGTATTTTGAAAAAAAAAAAACCACCTTGTTCTTTTAGTTGAGGCAAAAGAAACAATCTTTCTACAAGTTTTGAACTTTCAATGTCCACTTTTAAATTTTCAGTATTTGGAAATGTGCCAAATCTTAATTATCTCATCTCAGTTTTGATATAGCATCTGTTTCTGAGACTGATGAACTGTGCAACTATCTTAGGAGTATCAGCCAGTCTGAATATGTTTTTCAAAGCTGAGAGCAAAAAGAACTCTCGTTTATTAACTTTGCCCTGTCACACATAACGCTCAAACATTCATCATGCTTTTAGGTAATTTTATTATTGCTCTCCAGGTACAGATTGAAAAAGGTGAACATCTCTTGCTATTGTGATAATCGAGGAAAAAAAATCGGATTCAGGATGAGAGTTCAATAAAATTGTGCTCACCACACAACACTGAGTTGTAAGGGAAGACCAAAAAGAAAGAATGTTAAGGGTTAGGGAAAGATTGTGAAAGCTTTGATTGTTGGTGTGTTTTAATTCAGTTATAGAAGCGTATCACAGGTCATTACATCAAAATGGCATTCATTTAATTTTTGTCATATGATAAAATGAAAGGAAGAAGCAGGTAGATTTTTGATGACATTAGGAAAAGAATTTGAAACCTAACTTTTCAATGATTTGCACAAATGATAAATTTTGTTTACTAGAAAGAAGATTTAATTAAGGAAACGAAAGAGAAAAAATCTGTGAAGACCTCAAAGAATATAAATAGTCTTTTTATTTACTTTGAAACTAATTTTCATATAATGAGTAAAGAATCTGTGGAATTCATTTCCATGTGATACTATATAGACTGTGGAATTTATAGTATTAAATTACATCAAAGTCTATAAACATCCAGTTTACAAGGAATAATTTTTCATATATCACATTTAAGGGATCTTGACAATAAAAGAATGGATTTGCAATTTGCATAAAATTCACTTCCTAAAGTTAAGAGATGTTGTCTGAATTGAAGATTTGGAAGAAGCAAGCTCTTACCTATTCTATGGATAGATATGGCCATAGGAATGTGGCTGAAAATATTTTGTGTTAAAATGACTCATTTAGAACTCAGGTGGTAGCAGATCTTCAGCAGCAGAATTCTGGGGGTCAGCTGTAAGATTTGAACAATTCAAGCACTCTCACTACAGAGGGCAATACAAAAATAAAGAAGTTTGAACTCTGTTGTTTGCTTTACTTTTATTACTAAGTTGACATGTATCACCTCTGAAACAGAGGCTTTGGTAAAACCAAAGGCTCTGCTAAGGCACATGTCACTGAGGAGCTAAAAAAGTGTGGCTCTATTTGTCTGGAAGAAAGTTTCAAGCTTGTTTTGATGTCAAGAACATTTTGCCAAGAGTGCTATTTGGTCCAGGGGGCACTGAATTTTCATCTTTGATTTTCTTTTTTTTTTCTTTTTATTTTAATACAGTAGGCTGAAGGCTGAAAAAAACACATAACGTTTTTGACAAGGGTGACATCTTAATTAGGCTGAAGAGTTAGGCTAGTTATCTCAAAGGATTTTAGGCGTCCTCTGCCCAACAGCCAGTGTGTTTGTGTCTGTAAAAATCAGTACATTTTTCAACGCCGAAGTCCTCAAAGTGAATGTGACAAAATGAAGAATCTTCCTGTTGCCTGCATCCACTCAGTTTAACTATAAAGTGCTAAATTTTCAAAATTTGAGATAAGTTTTCTGTCTTGAGAAAATTACTATGCACAAAGTCACCTATGATAAAAGAATCACCAAAATGTTTTGTTGGTTGGTTTGAGGTTGGTGGGGTCTTCTGTGTTTTGACTGAGAAGTTTTTAGTGGGGTTTTTCTGTTTGTTTGTTTGTTTGTGTCTTTTTTTTATTTTTAAGGACTGTCATGAAGCTAACTGGCATATAGAATGCAGTCATTGCTTTCAATATATATGCATCTTCTTTGTGGTTCATTAAGCTAATTAATCTCAGTAGAATAATATGGGAAAAAAAGAAGCAACCAAAGAGTAGTGCTCTTTTCTGGCTTTGCAGTACAATTCACATCTTTGTTTGCACTTCATGCACTTATTAACAACTATGCCATATATTTAAATCCGTAACATCTTACCAGTAACATACCACTAACTTCTATCTATTTTGAGTGTAAACAGTAAACAAGGGGAAGAAGAGAAAAGCAATTCTTAAGTCTAAGTTGCACAGTATATTAAGAAAAAGAAACAGCACTCTTTGGATTGATTATATATTTCACAGTGAATTCCAGTCCACACACTTGCATAATACAAAAGGAATGTCATTTCCAATTACTACATTCTTCTCTTGATAGATACTATGGCTAATTCATGGAATCTTTGCAAAAAGCATAACTCTGTAAAGAAGACTTGGAGTCAGTTTCAATATCTCTTCAGTTGTTTTCATGATCGAGTCTCATTTGACCCAAAAAGGTTAGCATAGTCAATAGTATAAAATAATTTTACAAGCCCTAAAGTTGTCAAAAGGAAGAACAAACATTCATTGTCAAACATGTTTAATTTGGTTATCCTAGTTTTTCTGGATGAGGGTCATTGTGGTTGCTACAAGTTGCTGATTTAAAAAGGTGAGATGACATTGGACAAATCAAGAAAAAATCTGCAATGGATTTGGCAAAACAGTAATTTTTTTTCTCAAAGATAAGTTGTTCCTGTGGTACATCTCATAGATTTTTTTTAATCACAGGCAAATCAAAAATTTAAAACAAACATGGTTTTAAGAACTAAACATGAGGGAAAGAGCTTGCTCAGCCTCCTTTGACCTACCAAGTATCCACAAGCATGACAATTTTTTCCAAAGTGAAGAATAATAGGTAGGTAATTAAAAGCTTTTAATACTTTTGAGTCTGATTTCCTCTCTTTCACCTATTCTGTTAAAAAATAGCACACAGTTATTCAGGAGCAAATGTTGCTCAGTGGTATTAAATTATTTTTAAATGTCCCATTTTCTTGCATGTTACAGATCCTAAGCACATTATGCATAAAAAGAGATCTTAGCAACTGTATAGTCAAAGCCTTTAGCTCATGGTCAAATCAAATCTTTTAAATGTCACACCTTCTGAGTCTTTTAAGTTGTATGAACTGTTCGAAGGATTTAAAAATGAAGTCAAGCAGTTGCTGTGCGCTTTGTATTAACAGTATCTGTTCAAATATGCTCACGTCTTCTAAACTTCTACATCTACTCTGTGTATATAGCACATACCTACATCAAGATGAAAAAGAATAGGGTGAATAACCTAAATGTGGTAGACCTCAACTTTCCAGCTGTTTGGAAATCACAGCTTGTACTGGAATACATAGCAGAAAAAATGTAGAAGACCAATATTGCCTTTGAAATTTTTGTTTTTGTATTCTTACACAGATTATTCATTATACATATCTTGATGTATATAAAGCATGCATATAGCTCAGTTTAGTCTTGACTTTATTTTAATTATTTAGAATTCATCATTGGTGGGTGATTGGAAATGCTAGCCATGATTTAGGAAGAGTTCTTCCTTTAGAAAAAAGCTATACAATAAATATAAGGATAAAAATAGCATCAAAAAATTTATAAGATAAAACAAAGCAAGTACTGTGGCTTTGCAGAAGACATGGGAATTTCACATTCCATAACAATTCTACGCCTGCTCTTGTGAAAGGAAAAGTACTTTAAAGCACTGTTGAAACTGAATCGTGATTCTCATTTGTCTCCAATTAGTGCAAACGTATCAAAGGAAATTCAACAAAAAGACACTCTATGTTATGAACACAGAGACACACAATTTTGTTAAATATCCAATAGACACAGATTGCTTTTGCTGTACTTCCTTTGCTCTATCCATTCTGTATAGTGAGGAAATGCAGTGTTCAAATTCCAAATTGCATAGTAGGGTGTTTGAAAGCAAAATCTAGATATTAATTTGAAATATCTTTCTTAATAGCATTCCTTTCAAAAGGTGAGAGTGCTAAAATACATAAAAATATATTTTTGTCTATATCTCACAGAAAAATAGGCTTGGGAAATTCAAAACTAAAGCATTTTATCTTTGAATTACTGATTCTGACTACAAGTTAGAATATTTAACCTGCTTTGAGTCATAATTTAATCTCCTTATCACAAAGTTCAGTAATTGATAAGCATGAACTTGTGGGAAATCAATCCTGACATTAGCTGGGTTGGTTAGAGCATGATGCTGATAATATCATGGCTGTAGGTTCGATCCTCATATGGGCCATACACTTAAGAGCTGGACTTAATGATCCTTATGGGTCCCAATTCAGAATATTCTGTGGTTCTGTGATATTTATTTAGACTATTTAAACACTGCAAAATTATAAATGTCTCTTTAATAAAAGGTATGAAAAAATGCAGTGCTGACTTTCAGAGCTTTCTGCGCATCTCCAGGTATATTGATTTGAGATAGTTTGGAAAGGTTAGGGGTTTATTTTCATAGATATCAAACTATTTTCTTTCTTAAATAAGAGTGGGCTATTCATTAACTATTATATTTTCATGAGCAAGTCTGAAGAGATTGAAAAAAACATTGAGTAGTTTTGAGAACGTAGAAAGACCACTCACTTGCAATAGTGAGTTCATAGTACTTGGTTCACCTGTTTCAAAAGACAAATAAATGCCCTGCATTGCACATCTGTCTCTGTATGATCTCTAGCAAGCAGAGTACCATAGGAATCTGACTGTCATGATGCAAGGCTTGCTGAAGAAAATGAAGAGAGCAAGAGAGAGTGTAAAAACATCTAATGATGAGAGTCAAATGAAATCAAATGAGCATCTGTAAGATTTATGGGTTCTTCAACATAGAAACCAAATAAACATTAGAGGAGGAAAGGTTTTGCTCTAAATGGGAGTCATATATTTGCAAGAAATGAAAATGGTGTCTGAATTTGTTTGAACTTTTACCAGCTAAAAGCCTGAACAGTCAAATCCAAACTGAATATAGCTGTCCGTTCTAAAAGAGATGACATTTTTCCCTTGTGGCTTCCTGTTTTAAGTCACAGGCAGTCTAAACCCATTAAAAGGAAGCAAGTGCCTGTTTCAAAGGCATTGAATGCAGTCTGTGTTTTCATGCTAGAATTAAGAATGTTTAGCATGGTTTAGCTAATCTGTTTCATGGAACGCATCGATTACAATGGAGTTTTCTTTTGAGGCTTAGAACTGGTTATTCGGCTTAGAACTGGTTATTCGGCTAAACTCGGGACATGAATATGAAACTGAGCAAAAAGAGACTAGAGCAGCTGAGCTGAACGTTTTACCTTGTTTTACCCTACACCTAAATCAACAAGAATTTAAGTATTTTTTGATGGAAAGTGTTTTCAAAAGAGGGTAAAGGGAAACTGAAGTTTAGATCCAGCCTGGGATGAGTACTGGTTTCGTTTCCTTGGTCTGGCAGCTAGAAGCACCCAGTTATGAATGTATTATTGTTCGTAGTGCTCAACTGCAGATGTGCCAGCCTGATTCTCTAACACAGTTTGAGACATTACTGTAGAGAGAGCAAATAGTCTTGGACATATCAACTGTGCTGTAAAATGGAAGAATAAAGGCATTCTTCAAAGGAAACTTTTTTTCCCCCCAAATGGCATGAGCCATTCATAGGCATCATTAGATAGATCACAGTAGAAACTCCAGCAAACCACAGATGAACAAGCCTGAAAAAACCAAGAAGGCATAAAGAGATTTAGTTTCTAGTCTCCCTGGTTTTGAATGCCCCTGATGTAAATGAGAGATAAACAATTAGCTACATTTCATAATAGCATTACTGTATAAAAGCAAAGAGTACCAGAAAAACTATCTAAAGTGGTACAAAAATGAAGGAAGCATTATCTTTATATTGGGGAAAAAATTATATTAATCAAAAGTCACTCTAAAAAAGTATTTTTGAGGGATTGATGAACTTGAGGCATCTGAAATTAGAAAGTGTATGTCAATGTCAGATTTTTTTAATTTCACAAACATTTTTCAGAATCTTATTTTCACTGATGTATCAGTTCTACACTCTCCCTTGTTTATGAATTGTGGAACAGCTGGCCTATTGAACAGGCAAAAATATCTCCCAAAGACATCTTGCGTGGTCTATCCAGCCTAGCTTTAGAAATCACATCTCTGTCTACATCAGTATATTATAGCAGAGCTCAAGGGAAAAATTCAGACTGGGGCTCTGATACTATAAATAAAATCTGATGATCAATAAAGGGTTTAGATCTCTGAAAACAGCTTCCCACTTGATTAAACAAGCTCAGGTTTGATTATAATTCTGTTGTTGATTAAATAGACTTCTTCTACAGAATCTTAGTAAGAAAAAAGGTTCCTAAAAATGTTTTATGCAGAGTTTTATGTTGCATTTAAATTCTTTAGTATTTAGAAAAAAAAAATCTATTACATGTTTACATGAAAAGCTAATGAATAAAATACAGACAAAATAGGTAATTTTTGAGATATGCATTTTATATGTTGATAAATTTGCTTGTCTACACCTGTAGAGAGGAAAAACAAGGGACAGGAAAAACACGTTATCTAATTTACAAAAATTTATGAATTAAAAATATAAAAGCAGCCACAGTGAGAGCATCAAGTAAGAAAAGGTTGAAGTGGAAGATCATTTGGGGTTTTTTCACTTTATTTTCTTGATTCCATTCATCAAGTAAATTAATCTAATTAAAGCTTTTGATCACTTAGAGTGAAGACTAAGACTCAGAGTATATTCTTCCAGTCAGGTCCAGAGCATAATATTTAACCTGCTTCAGTCAGCTTTAAGATTTCAGGTTTTCATTTGAACACTGCAATAGAACAAAAAAAGATGTGACCACTGCAACTGTGCTGAAGATATGTAGGTCAAAATTATTGGCGCAATTACTAAAAAAAAGTTTAAAAATCAATGAGAACTAAATGCAACTAAAGATGTTCCATACTGCAAAATTTTAATACTTTGTCCACCTGTCTTTTACATCCTTCCCTCTCTGTAACTATAATAGAACATTTTAAATAAACATTCTTCTGACATTAATGTTTCGACTTCTACACTTTTTTGTTCTCTCAATATTTTGGATTTTTTGATGTTGACATATTATTTAAAAGTCTTTAACATCTTATTTATTAAACTTGGGGGTTTTTTTCCAAATTTCAAATAAAAATTCATTTGAGACTACTTTGAGAAAAAATTACCACTGAAAAGAATTATGACTTTCAGCCATGGCAACGAAGCATTGTTTTCAATCAACCACCTTCTATCTCTTTCATACATAAGACAAAGGACTTGTTTCTGCTGCCTTGAGTACCAGCATAGCTACTAGAGGAGGTACCTCTGAGGCTGAACGAATCATTGTTATTAAAAGCCATGCAGGATCAAGCTCCTCTACTTTATTTAAACATTTATTTAAAGAATTCATTCCACATTGATGGATACATTACATGAACTACAACTGGACCTGTCAAGGGAGTAACTTGCATCAAGCTGGATATGAAACATTTTGCAGCTATCTGAATCTTTTGATCTCCTAAGAGAAATGCCAGGTCTCTCCATGAACACTACAGAGTGCTGAGCCTTCACTGTCCAGCAAGAAAATACATAAAAGGAATTTTTTCTCTTTCCCCTTCAAGGGCTGTCTTCTCATAGCTCTAGCATGTTTTGATATTTTTCTTTTGCAAGTCAGTTACTAAATCTTCCAAAAGGCTTTCATTGTTCTTCCCGAGTGGAATGTGCTGAAGGAAGCAATGTGAGCAGTGCACTCTCAAACCCCTGTTTCCTGTTGCCCCCAGCTGTCCTGCACATTGTTAGGGTATGTAAATAATGCAGACAAACCAGGCATTACAAACCTATCTCTTCCCCACTGCCTGATGGATACATTTTGTAAATGGTACCTTTTGCACTGCTGTACATCTGTCACTTGTGCCCTCCACTTAAGCCTCAAGTTCTACAGATGAAGGGACAAATATGAATAATGTGATGAGACCAAATGCTCTGAATGCAGTTTTAGTTGCATTTATGCATGAATGCGTGATAAAGCACAAGGAGCTCACTTCCCTTACGTGCAGAAAAAAAATGATGGACTGTTTAGTGAGTTCTTTGTGAGCTCTTTTTTGAAAACAACAACATTGGTTCCTAGGACACCACATGTATATTTGAAAAAGTAAGCCTAGATGTTATGTCCAATCGAGATCAGGTTTCAACCTGTATATTTATGAACTCCCGATTCTCATTTAGCTAAAATAGAGATTTTAAGACAGCAAGGGCTAAACTGAATACTACTCACCTGCATGCTACTCACCTGCACTATGGAGCTTCCCATTCCCTCCTTAATCCATCCAGCTGTGAGTGCACTCTACACTGTGAATTGGATGTTCATTCTAAAGTGTTGTCCTGTTTTTTGTAAGAGCCATCAAAGAGCCAAGCAAAATGTTTGTAACAAAGAAAAACCTTTATGATAGATAATAGTGAAAATGGAGTCCAATATAAATGGCAAACAGCATATATAATACACCCAAGCAACAGCCTTTCAATCATCGAGATACCTGTTCAAGTATAGCACAAGAGCTTTTAACGGAATTTTATTAGTGCAGAGTAACGCAGAAAAATGTCACGACAGGAACACCTTTATAAATAGATTTAATTTGCTAATTATATAAGTGCACAGAATTGATTTAGGCTATGTTACCTTGCCAGCCTGCAAAGACTTCATATGATCAACTTGTCATAATTATTTTTCAAAGATCTGTATAAACAAGCAAAGCAGACAGTACCACAGAACATCCAGAATACTGCGAACATATGTAGTCTGCTTCGGGATGTTTAGCCCAGATTTACAAAAAAGAGTTTAAACCGCAGTCTCAGGTTCCCTAAGAGTTTCTGAAGCAGCTGTTAAAACAATAAATAAATAAGCTTGCCTGAAATCAAATCAGTGGATGGGAGAATGCTTTATACTTTTGACTTTACGTGTTAGATATGTAGGATTCATATGCTTATGACCTCAGAAAAAAAACCCAAAACAAAATCAAAATAAAAACCAGAGCAAAGCCACTATGCTTTTTTTAATTTTTTTTTTTTATTTTCATGCAGACTCCTAATGTAGACCATTCAGGCCCTCAGCATGCAATTTTCCTTTTGTACCAGGAGATCAATCTGAACACAGTTGTCGGGGGGTTGGGGAGGGAGGGGGTGGAGGGAGTGTGGTGAAGGGGAGGGGGGAGGGAAGGGGTGGG
>VZTF01007679.1:3501877-3537546 GCA_013397755.1 Cnemophilus loriae
GGGGGGGAGGGAAGAGGTGGAATTTTGCACGGGTTTTTTTTTTCTTTCAGTGCGAGGATCAGCAAGTGTTTGTCCACCCTGTTGCACCGGATAGTTTCTAGCAGAAACAGGAAGCATTTTCACCAGATGTTCCTATTTTTCCTTATTTTCAGTATTGAAAAGTTTTTCACAGATAAATCTTGATGTTGCATATCATACAACCAAGCAGATACACAATACATATATGCAAATGCAATCACAAAATTATTCAAGTACCAGAGATAACGAAACACTAACTCTTTATTCTTTATATATTCTCCCTGGAAAAGATAGCCAAAGTGAATACAAAATCACATCTACTACCAACATGTCCCAGTATCAAGCTTTCTTCTAGACCAGTTATTGTAATGTTTCTCAGACTTACAACAACTGCCAACAAAATAAATATGGTTTTCAGGTAGTGGTCTTTTCCTTATAAAGAAGAATAATGCACTTTAAAACATGTACCTGATCTTGTCCTGCACACAGCAAATGTGACGTACCAAAAGTCCATGACACTGAGCACTGTGTGAAAATTTGTGAATATTTACGGTAGAGTATTTACTATTCTTTTCATATTTATTTCCCACTACGGTGTCCTATAACAGGAATCATACCACTGTATTTAAAAATGCTACATGAGTCTTTTCTTCTCTGAGTTTGTCAGTCCTTTATTAAAATTCTTTTACCTTTTAGTAGAACTCCAAATTGGTAAGAGAAGTTACACCACTTTCTTTGTTTTAAGCTTGTTTTTTGATGCTTCTCACTTTACATGCTAGAAGAAAACAAACAACGACTCTCTTTTCACCTCTGCTTTACCCTCATGCTGTATAAACTAAACTTGAAGGATGAAACCACACATTATGTAACACAGAGCCTTGAAAATTTCATCCATAAATACTGTTCATGGTCACTTTGATGCAATCTAAATGCACGCATTGATTTAACTTGATTCTGCAATGCATTGTTACACAGTTTGGCCTCTCATTCAGAGAGCTTCACGGAAACCTCAGATCTTTCTGTGTACTGCCAAGGGTCATGTATTCCTATTCATCTTGGCTCACAGAAACTTAGAATGCAAAAAAATTAAAGTGGTGAGCTGTTACAGTTTTTAGGAAATTTAGGAAGATTTGAACACTTTCTATTGTGTCAAACTTCATCATTAAAATAGCGAAAAAATAAATCCAACCTGCAAAGAAAGAGATGTGTTAGGGGCTGGATAGCAAAACCAGACGTACGTTATTAACTACTGGACCTTGCTCACACACATATTCTGACAAAAGATTAACTACTTAAGCAATTTCAAATTACTTAATTTTGTTTAGTTCTTGCTTGTCTGGTTTGGTAGTCTTGTAACATTACATATTTTGGGCCAATTAAATGTATCGACTCCTCATCCTAGGAATACCATATTAAGGCTTCACAGTGAAGGGAACTGAAATATAAAATAACCTCAAACTCTTTCTTTAAGAAACTATTAATAAAAAAAATAAAAACAATGAGGAAATCTAACATGTTCATTCATTGTTGAAGCACAGTCTTCATTTCAAGGGAAACAAATATATACAACAGCCTCCTCTAAGCAAGTATTTAACTCACAGTTGATCCAGATTTTATAGAAGTCTTTATAAATTGTATCTAACCTATTTAGATCTTTCATTTTTAACATCTTTTAATAATTAATTAGTTTTTTAAAAGTAAGAAATTGATACTAAATACCATTAGTACAAATGCAGTTTATCTTAAAGAAGAGCACATTCATAACTCAAAAGTTTTGTCTAGTGTGAAATAGTTGAAGTTAATTTTTTTCTTTTTCTTTCTATTCTCATAATGCTTATTAAACTTCTTCAGCTCTCTGCATCATTGTCTGTAGAATCTAGTAAAATAATCTTTTCATGGCAATCTTTATCATTCTCACCTTTTCCAAAAAGGATGAATCACAAGATTTAATTCAAAAGCATTCTTAAAGTCTCACCGTAACGAAAAGAATTTATTTCCTTAACAATTACTACTTCCGACCACTGGATGTGTTTTCAGAAGCTGTACATATTTTCAAAGAAAGCATATTAACATTAAATTCAATATAAAATGTCAAGACCTCCCTATTCATTAACAGAAAACTCTTTTGGAATGGATATGTTAATTTTCTTTTGTCCTAGACAATTTCACTACACCTTGCGGAGCTGAGTTCAGGAAAGTTGGAAAGATTTCATTAAAAAGGTTAAGAGCAATTGGATATGATAGGATTTAGGCATCTTTGGAAATGCTTATTGAAATCCTATTAAATTTGTGTAAGACTATATATGCAGGCAGAACTGGGAACTTCATTTATCAGTGTCCTTAATCTTTCAGAGGCTAGTTGAGTAACTAGGCCTTGAAGAAACACAGAACCCTTCATTTCTTTTTCTCTGGATGATGAGAAACATAAATGGACCACAGTGTCAAATATAATAATGTTTTATTCTATTACTTTATTACTTGAAGATTTAAAATAATTGTAATTTAATGAGTATTATTTGGAGGTATTATTTTCCTAGGCTCTCTTCTGTTACTTTCTTTTCAGTAACTTGGTGGTTGCTCAGGAATTTTGTTAACCTATCAATGTGAATTCACCTCTATTTTACATGAAAATGCACCTTTGTATTCAGAAACCATTACAGGTATTTTCACAGAGGCACTGTGAATTCTGCAGGCCTAGCCACTGCTCTTTATTCAGAAATTATGTAGGTGGAACAGAAGTAATCACCACAAGTGCAGGCAGAACACAAGCCTTAAGCAGCATTTGAACAAGGTTTGAGGCAGGTTCCTTAGTGGCAGATAGAGCAAATTCAGGGGTCCATGGCTTGGGTTGCTTATGTCTGTAGGCAAAGAAGAAAAAGAACTGGACAGCCTAAACACAGAAACAGAAATGAGCTAAAACATGAAGCTCAGAATAAAGCAATGGTATGTTAAGGCTTAGATGCTGTTACTATTTTTTTTGGTGGCTTTATTCCTTTTTATTTGTATGTTTTATCTTGTGAAAGTGACAAGGATTTCAAAGAAAACCTTTGAGAGCACCTATTTCTAACTCCAACATTAATAGCTTCTAAAATCCATAAATTTCAGCTGTAATTTTTGCCACTGTCATTATAACTATTTTTCTCTTTCCATTTTTGGATGCTTTCTTTGCATTTGTTCACATTTTACAAAAACCTTTCTTTCAATATCATATATTGATATATTTGTAAATAATTTGACTTAATATTTGATTGTGACGTATTCAAACCCACAAACTATGTTCTACCATGTTTTTAGCATTTCTGCATAATTTTTAAAAGAAATCTCAATATAAACTATGGAGTTTTGCTTGCATTGTGCAAGTGTCATGTCCGGGCCTCCAAATCTTTGACAGCTACAAAAAATACAGCAGTTCAAATAAAGTGGAAGGGAGCTAGTAAGGTAGAATTGTGAAGTGCAGAGTCATTTCAGGTGACAGACCCTTGTCTGGTTCAGTCTACATAGCCCTGCAGGCTCAGTGTTTATCATAAGATTATTTTCTTTTAAATTCAGTTATTTCTGTTGTCACACATCTGCCTATAGAAAAACAGTAAAGGTCTGAAATACCTATTCATCAACTGTCAAGGTAAAGTGAGGACTGACTTAACTAAAGTAAAGGATTTCAGGCCTTTCAGCTTTCAGAGATGTAGTACAGTATAGCTTTATGCTAAAATAGTTATAACGTTCAAGGAGCGAACTAATATTTCCAGATAACGTTTTTGGTGCTATGCCTGCCTCTCCAAATCTACTTCAAGGATAGCTGTCTAGTGATGAAATCACCCTAACTACGCGTAAAATATTAACAGTCAGACATATCATATCAAATCTCATTTAAGTAGATATGTATTGTGAAATTTGCACTAGAAGTAATTCCATTCAACTCTGCTTCCTGTTACTAGTGACTGACCACACCTGTCATCCTGTTGGCAATACCACATCAGCTCAGAGCGGTGTTACGCTAACTCTAGGTCAGTAAATTCCTGAAAGCCTCATGCAGTATCATCAAGGAGAAATTAAAATAAAGGTTAATGTCACTTTTTATAGTTGACTAGTTCTGTAAACAGACCAAAGGGAAGGTAGCATCTGAAATCTGAAGTATTTATTAGTTTGACAACCACTACAGAGTACCAAATACACCTGTCAAAACTAAGCTTATCTTGTGAGGAGGAATTATGAGGACTTGTTACAGGAGCAGCAAAATCAGCCTTACTGCTCTCAAGTTAGCATTGATGAAACAAAGATCATAGCAGTAAACTACACACAGAAGTGAATAAAACATAAAATTGAATGGTAGTATAATTTCCAAGCTTGGGGCTAATCTTGAAGAATTTTTTCTCTAAAAATGCAAATGTATGCTAGAATGGGGGAAAAAGAATCGAGGTTTCGTATCACAGAGGTTCTTCATAAGTTATGATTAATGAATTTACCTGAGTGAAAATTTTGAACTGACAACTATACAAACTCAGCAATGCCATAGTGGTTGAGCAGGAAAATATCCTATATGCAGTATCAGGCAATAATCACTGTTCTTCATGTGGAAGGACTATTTTATTTGCTGGTCATGAATTTGTTTTGCATCACATGTCTGATCCTTGACTTTTCCAAAGCTAGTCTGATTAATTGACAATTAGAGGTCGCAAGTTATACTGGTTGTGTGGTTCGGGTTGCTTTGTTTTCTTAGAGTATGGATTTGCACTCTGGTTTTATGAAATAACTAAACTGACTAATTACTTGACCCAGTAGCTACACCCTGGTGTCAGAGTACAATTTCCTTATGTACCAAGCACCTTCTGGCATAAACATCCTACTATATTGCACAAGTGCTGTTGGGGAGATAAAAGTGCTACCAATAAGCAAACAGGAGCAGATTATTAAAGTCAGAGATGTTTAATGAGCTCAAGCAACACAGTGAATCTAAGACTCCTGCATAGGTCCAGTACCAGATTCTCATGAAAATTAAGAGATATTTTGTGCACTGCCTGATGACATCGGCCAGACTTGAGCTGGTAGTTGTTAAGTGTGAAGGGTGCCCTACTGAATTAACAAGGTTTTGGAAATTGCATCAATAAAACCTCCAAAATAATTAGTATAAATCCTGAAAATATTAGATTGCTGCACATGATTTTAAAAAGAAAAAAAAGGAAAAAGGAGTTGTACAATAAATTTACTGCGTTATATCTATGCGCATACATATTTAATTTGTTATTACATAAAGTTTATCAAGTTGTTTGGACTTTGGGTATTTGCTTCTGTAGTAGACATGTTTTATGGAATAACTAGATGTGTGCAAGGAATATTAGTAGATCAATATTTGGCAAATATATTCTCTGTGGACAAATGAGTCATACAATTTTGACATTTAAGAATTTGGATTGAAATGTATCTGTATTTGGGCAATAATTTAATTTATAAGGTGTATTTCTAAACACAGCTGTAACTTACTAAGCTTGCGTTGCTGCTGATCTGTAAAATTCTTTGATGTATATGGCATTGTGAATTCTGTTTACTGAAAACCATACAAACCCCTACATTGTACCTATGTATGTGAGTTGCCTGTTTATCTGATAGATTACAGCTACATAAACCTATATCTGTTTTCCTTTACATTCTTCCACTCAAAAAGGGTGGAGCAGGGTCAACTGTACAACTGTCTTTTAAAAATATTTCCTAACTGTTTACATCTCTTATTCACGTACTTGTCAAGATCTTTCATATACGAGCTAGGCCCTGCCTAGCCCCATCTTTTGTCCCCACCCACACATAATTTGACTACTGACCTAAAAGCTGCATTTAAGTTTGGAGTTTTTCCCTCGCCCGAGCTGTGTTGTAGCTCTGCTCTGTTTTGCTTTGCTGCCTGGTGAGTGTGGCTGTGCCTGGTGCTCACAGACTCACTGCACCTCTCTGTTGTCGCTGGACCCGTTCTGCTCATCTTGCTCATGTATGGTGGGACTGCAGCTCTGGTACTCATGCCTCTGCTGCTGTGATGTTATTAATTCCTGGGCTGCCTTCTCTTGAAGAACAATCTGCTCTACCACTTGCAATACTTTGCCATGCTACAATTAAACCAGCCCCTTTCCAGAGCAGCAAAGTTGTAAAAATAAGGTACACTCACAAACTCCTTGTGTATAACAAGCATAAGTTTATTCTGGTGCTTCAAATGAAGCTTTGTAAGGAAAAAAAAAAAGGC
This sequence comes from Cnemophilus loriae, assembly GCA_013397755.1. NCBI lineage: Eukaryota > Metazoa > Chordata > Aves > Passeriformes > Corvidae > Cnemophilus > Cnemophilus loriae. The sequence goes on from VZTF01007679.1 coordinate 3,508,119, forward strand.
TTTTTTCGCCAGCCAGATTTTAATTCCACTTTGAAATGTACCTTACTCTATTAAGTTGAACTGTACAGAAGTAACCTGCAAATGATGTTTGCCATCCTTCTTCTATTTTATTATGTGGGAGTATTTCTATTTTGAATTACCTCAATAAACAAACAAAAAAAACAAGCCAAACAACATAAAAAAAATGCAGTAAACATTATTTCCTTTGCTTTTGGAGGATTACTTTCCCTTTGAGAGATTGTGGAAGATTGTAAGGAAACTTATATCTGTCCTAAGGTACAAACTGTGCTGTTGACGGAATAGGAAACATATTGCATTGTTTTCCAGCAAAGAGGCAAAAAAGATACATGTCTGTGGCTGTCTTAATTTTAATATTATTGAATTATGCTTTCCAAATGAGTACTGAAGAGCAACTAGCTCTAAGGTGCATTTACTGAATGAAACATAAGCCATGAAGCTGATCCGCAGTTGAGTGCCTCAGATGAGAAACAGGACAGGTTTATTCTTGGAAAGCAAAAGCAGTTCCAAATCTGTTGATGCACTGTGTGACTGTGTGTCTGTTGTTTTTTTTTTCTTGAATGATAAATAGAGGTACATTGACAATAGTGCAATACCCCAGACCAAAGTTATCTTGCTAATGGGTCAGTGGCAGAAAGATGAGGTGTGAAACTGGATTTAAAATAAAAATCCCGGAGTTTAGAACAAGGAATAGATAACAGCTGCTTAGCTAACTTCACACTTCAAAGTCATAGAGGTCAGTTTGTCATCTATGGGAACTAGCAAGATATGACTAAATCTTGTTTGTAGTTTTCTTCCTTTTGTCAAACTTTGTCTTGTGACTGAGTGTGCTTGGTTTTAGTTTGTAAATCATCTGCGATAAGGACCTAGGGCAAATAAGGGTAATCTTCCTATGTATCATCTTGCAAACAGTATCCGTAAACATAAGATATGGAAAAGAGTTATAACTTTTAAAATCCCAGTTCTTAGGTAAGATCTGCATAGAAAACTATTTGGCTTCACTCGTGCAGTTCAAAAAGACTTAGATCTCTAGTGTATGGTTTGTCCAAGATTTCTATTAAAAAACCAAATAAAAAAAACAAACAAAGAAAAGACCCCAACACAAATCCCCCAAAACCTCAACTCAACTCTTAATAAGGCTAGCTGTTGTGCAGATCTAAAAATTAGGAAAGAAGCAGCAACACCGTCTACAACCCCACTCTCCTCCATTCTTGTAGAGTCTCACTTAGTGGTGCAATTCAGGACATTCACTTCTTTGCTCCATTAATACTGTTAAGGAGATGAATTAACCTAAGCTTGTTGGTGTTTGATAGACATTAGTGATCCTGTAACTTTTTTTTCTCTCAAGTGGATTTGTTTCCTTAGGAAAGGGGAAAATTTGGTAGTGAAGAAAAAGACATAAACCAATCATAGTGTTGAAGTTAGCACAGGACAGTTGGACAATGCAAGTATTAGGGGCAGATAAAAGCCCGAATCAAAAGAAAAAGAGCTGTGTGACTACAGAGTGGAGAAGCTGTGGAGAGCCAAGAAAATGACTTGTAGAGCCATATGCAAGCATTATGATGAGAATGCATGTCATATATTTGACATTGACAAGAAGGGTCTGAATTTTTATTTGTTTTCTCTTCTATGACGAATTTCATGCCTCTGTAAAGCCAGTGTTACTCCTTTATTTCAACCCATATCGATATAGCTTAGTGCCTAAATCATTCTGATCAGATGCTCCTAGGCCAGTACCTCTTACCTCAACTGTAGACTTCAGCAAGACTGTGAACTACCTCACATGTTGTATCTTTGCCTAAGTTTAATTATCTAGCAGAAGTCAAACATTCTTTATCCATGAAATATTGGGGCATATTAGGGCAGATTCATGTGTTAAGCCAATTATACTCATTCTTCTGTAAAATGCTACTGAAGTTAATGGAAGAAATATCAGCCTAGGAGTGATGTGTGTTGAGGGAAAAACAGGAGACTGAAGGAAGCAGACTGAGAGAAGAAAGTATAGCTACCTTTCATCTGCTACCTACCTGTTCTGTACTCCTTCCAGTTACAGTAAAACTTGTTTATTTTTCCCTTTTGTCTAACTGCTATAGTAATTAGATAAACTATTTGTATAGTGCTCCATATTATCTATCTATCAGTGATTTCCATCAGCACCCAGAAACATTTTCTAATGTATTATACCATAATGAGGAGATATTCTGCAATTGTCTGTAGCTTTACTATGGAGAGGAAGTTTTTTTATCCTTTGTAATAATGCTTATGGGCTAAATGGCTGAGAGGAGAAACTCTTCTTTTAAGGCAGTTGCTCTAGACAGGAAACTTAGATCATTATGCAATTTTACTTGACTATTATGCAAATTTTTCTCCTAGAGTTTACTTGATACAAAGTCTTGATGGGAAATAAAGCATTATATTGCCATGATTTTGTCTACTAAAATCTGGTTAGTTGTGTTCCAGTCTCTTCAGAATTCTAAATTCCTTCGAAGGAAGATTTAAACATTGCATGAAATAAGCAGGAAAACAGTTGCTGAAATGTTTCATTATTTCAGAGCTAGATCAGGATCTAACTGCTGTTTCTGTTCCATGTGCTCCACAATAGCTATTTTGAGGGGACGGAGACAGGCTGCCAGCACTGTACCTGCCCAAGGCCAGAGAGAGCACTTATTTCCACCAGTAGTTTGAAATGGTAATCTAAGTAAACATGCATTTAATATACTACAACTTATGTCCAAGCACATTACAAGATATGCCTGACACGCCTTACAAGAACTGCAGCACTATAGTACTGCAGAACTTCATTAGTTCAATGGACAACTTATGTGAAAATAAGCAAATTTTTCTACAGAATGTACATTCTATTAGCAGTAGTATAGCAAAAAGAAACTAACAGACAACAGGATTTCTTAAATCCTCTATAGTGCATATACTTAACTTCGTTATGGACAGGAAATTTTTACAAGACTAATGCATTCACCCCTGATGTAGAGCAGACTTTCCTATTGAAATGCCCTTTAATATATATTCTGATTAGAATCAGGACAATATTAGCTGGATAATGAACTATCCATGAAATGCCTAATAAAGTAGAACTGTACAAACACTTTTAGAATTCTCATTTTTGAGAAGCTTTGAAATATATTTGCTACTAACTTTAAAGTCAAAGTACTAAAAGAACTCATACCAGGAGAAGCCAGTTATGAAACATAGTTCAGTAGATTTTCAAGCTGAACATGGATCTGTCTCATGGTCCTTTTCATATGTTGAGAAAAGTCTTACGAAGTTAGTGAAGAACTCATCATCACAGTTGGATTTCTGCTCTTAAACCTAAAGAAAATGCCTTGGCATTCATTTAAGGTAGGGGAAGAAGGTGTCTACTCCTTCTGACAAAACCTGATTAAATTACTCCAAACCACCTTTTTCAAACTTCAAAATTACTCTATTTAAACCACAATACTTAAAGCTATTGTTTAAGAAACTACCACGTGAAAGAATCTTGTTCAGTGCCTGCTGCTAAGCACCTCTGATCTGACTGCCAGGGGTGTACATTAAACATATCAGTTATGTGCAGAAATTATCCGCATAGCAGGATTCACTACAAACAACTTTCAGACATCCATTTCCATTTGCATATGCTAAATGAGTATAGAAAAATCATTAGTTACAGTACACCAAAGTAAACAAAATCAAGCAGGGACAAAGTGTTTTAACGCCACTGGAGGATGGTCAGCTGCAAGTGAAAGACAGTTACTGAACGAAAATATCTGTCACTATTGTCTCAGAGGACTCTAAAAGGCAACAGCCAGTCTTCGTGACACCAACACAGATTATGCTTATACAGCAAGTTTATGTTGTTTGCTGTAATTATTGTAAAACATTTGACCAGGGTCAGGAAACCAGACAATGTCAATTAGTGCTCTGCATGCAATTCAAGTGGATTAAGCCCCAAGGTGGAATGCTGAAGAGATTTAAGGGCTGCATTATTGCATTACAGAACTGCAAAGTATATAAGCCGAATAGCAATTTCAGTGTATTAGATGTCTCAACAGGCTGCTATCTCAAAGTAAACTATAGTAAACTTCACACAGATTTAAGTAAAGAAAAATGCCAAACAAATGTTAACAGCAAAAAATTTAATATATATGTGTAGGTGTGTATGTGTGTATAATTATATGCTTATACACCATCCAAGCAGCAGAAGATAAAAATTTCCCTTTTAATTCAGTCAGTTGGCAATGCTTTTTGCTTATTCTGACGGGAGTTAATGGGCATGATACACAAGCCCTGGCAAACTAAGATAGCACTGAAGCATTAAACAGGAGCATCCTAATGTTCATGTAGCAGGTGTTATCACCTCTTCCCATAGTTAAAGCCGATTTCTAGCTCAGCTGATTTGACCGCTACTAGAAGTTGTTCTCTGTCTTTCTAGAAAAGACGAGTTTTGCTCCCTCTCATGTCAAGAAAGTAATGAAAATGTCAAATTAGTACTTCCAAGTGAAATCTAGAGTTCTTACTTCCTCTTTCTCCAGTTTCTCAAGTGCTTTTTCCATGACTGCTTTTAAAGTACTGCTGAAAGAATGGTCTGGCTACAGGTACAGTCTCTGCCATGATGCAAAGTTGTTGCACAATAAATCAAGGAGCACCTAATAGAAGCATTTTAGCATCTGCATTAATTCCACTCTAAAGATTTTGTTAAGATTAATGTTAGTGTACAAAATGCTGAACCCCATTGTGGCATGTGCATATTTAGCCATACCCTTTTCTGATAGATGTCTTGAAAATGTGGGGTTTTTAATTAATCTGCACTGAGAGGCATTGACAAATCAGCATAGAAGGAAGCAATACTGACTCTGGCACGTGTTCCAGTTCGTAGCTACTTTCTGTAGCAATCAGCAGGAGTTATGTTCTCACTCCAGCTAACTGGAAATTGAGCAGAAAATTATGTTTGCTGCCTCATGCACCTTCATAAAGAATGGGTGGAACAAGTTGCACATCACAGAATCAAAGAATCATCCAGGCTGGAAAAGACCTCTAAGATTATTGAGTCTAAACTTTGATCACCACCATGTCAACTAGGAAAAAATAAAAAATAACTCACTTATGTTATTTAATTGCTGTAACATAGCAGAAAAGATGTATAGGCATTAGGATTTCCTTTAAAGAAAGAAAAGACTGGACAATATAATATTGCAAACTGGAAATATAGTATTGTCTTTTTTGTAAGAAATGAAGTATTAATGAACATCTCTGCTGAAGTGCCTGCACCTATGCTTCCCCAATTGCAGCAGTTTTGGTAGAGGAAGCCATTGCGACCAACTTACAGCTGTATGAAAAGACAAGTAAACATGCTCACATGAAAGGATATAATTCAAAGAATATATTTCAATATATAATTCAAAGGATATAATTAAAAGTGTGAATATTTTTTAGAATGCCTTAGGTTCTCTCCACTTCCACTTACCTCACCTATGTACTTCATCCCCCACCAACACTGACTCAGAAAAATGTGTCCTTCCCCCAACACAGATGTTATTCTACTTTGAGTTTTACATAAGAAAAATATTTCTCCAAATTATGAAAAACCGTACCCTGATAAACCTAATATCTAATCATCCACAGCTGTAAATCATTATTGATAACATAGTACGAATTGTATTTCGTGTAAAGACCTTGTATGTCCTTGGGCAGATATTTCGTGCCAAAACCGAGATCAGAAAGCTATAGTCAAAAGATAGCCTCCATAGGAGGGCACACCATATGTTTCTCTAATTTAAGATACTGCTTAACAGAATGGTTGTTTTCTTAGGTTACTCTGGGAAAAAAAGTCTTTCATGGAAATCACACACATGCCTATTTAATGGCTGCATACAGCAGAATTGTTCATAATTGGTTTCTTTACAGGCTATTTTTTTTTTTAATTTATTTTCAGTGTGAATAATTAGACAACCATGACAAGAAGAAACTCTGCTTACATGCAAAAAGTACATATGGGTAAAAACCAGAACAAAAAGGAAACTTGAAGCTGTGACTTATTTCTCTTAAATTCAGTTATTCGGTTCAGCCATATTTTTTTTTTTTTTTAGTCTTTGGTAAATTTAGTAAGAGATTTAACTACCTCACAGCTTCATTTTAGACGTGGAATAACATTTCCCCTGCACAAGTTTTCACATAAATTCCCATGACTTTTATCACATCTTCTCTTTTTCTGATCAATGTGCAAACACCCACATAGTTCTCCTCTCTTGAGCAAAATAACTTTCTTAGTAATTCTTCTCAGATCTAAAATAAAAGAAAGACTCCCATTTCTGTCCATTATTTCTATGCACAAATATCTATTACCAGCTCTTATGCAGTAAGGGCAGAGCAGGTAGATCTGAAATAGACCAAAGTTAGGTTTGGAGCTCCTTTAAATGATGGAACTTGCCTTATGACAATGGAAGAGCTAATGGTACTGCAGCCACTTCTGCCTGATTCTGATGGTTGTTCTCCCCTTTCATTGCACTGCTGTCCTGTGTTAGAAAGTCATGCAGAGCTAAGACTTCTATTGTAAAATAATAATAAATCTCAAAAAATGATTCAGGCAAGTTTGCAAGTTTTTGCAAGTTTTTTATCCTGTGCACTTTTCCAACTGGATCACTAAATTCTCGTGCATGGTACAGTAACCTAAGAAACAGATCACAGTTACATATTTTACTGTACTATATTATCATGAATTCCAAATGTATATAAACTTAACCAAGAACAACTCTTCTATTTGTAACTTCTCCCTCTATCCTTTTTCTCAATATATCTAAATCTATTCCTGGCAGCTCTAATGAGTCTTTAAATTCTGTATGAATTCAAGCCAAGGGAGTGGTATTTAATGCATGCTGGACTTAGAGATGTTTCTCCCTTTGGAAGAGCAGAAGGCCTTAAATGAGATTGAGTATCTGAAGATGTTATAAGGAGGAAAAGCGTGTAAAGTAAAGAAGCTGTGGTGAGAAAACTGCCTAGAAGAGGCAGATAAAATTTGCAGTGCGTTTTACCTTGATCTCATGCAGCCAAGATGAGGAGTATATGCGAGGTACAGGACAGGAACACACATTTTCTCAAGTTGCCATGTCATTTGGCGTTTCCATAATAATTATGACTCGAACGAGGAGATTCTTCTGTAATGAAACTTCCATCTGGGTGGCTGAAGCTTAATTGTGGAGTTTCATCACAATTCTGATTTTTATGGGTAACTGTCACAGATATTTTGACTTATTTGGGACTGAATCTAAAGACTATCTAAAGTGTAGGAAGCAACTACCTTCTCTGAGAGCTGTAAAAATTTCTTGGGAATGAGAGGCTTAAGGATTTCTTTTATCTTATCTGAAAGAAGACTGAGATGTGATTGCATTGTCTTCTATAATTACCTCAATATTACTTATTAAAATACCAGCTACTAAAGGGATGATTAATTTGGAAAAGAAAAACAGAAGGAATGAATGACTTGAAAATTGCCTAGATGAATGCAAGACCCTGAATAATTCAGAAGGGAAGTAAGAGAGATCTTACACAATTTATTCTATCTGTGGCTGAATCTCCTTTTGATTTCACTGCTGGTTTTGATGCCACTTTTTTTTTTTTAAAGTGGCAAGTAAACAAAATCCAGAATGATAGAGCTTGCAGAGAATTAGGCCCTTATTTTAATAGTGTTGAGTGAGACTAAGAAGCTGTGTAAACAGTATGCATAAGTAAAGTAGTAAAGTATGGAAGCTGGCAAACAACTGAGTAGTTAAAAAAATAAGCTCCATAGGAATAGTTCAGAGGACTGGATTAGATCTGCAACTGCAAAACTATGTAAATGGCGAGGAAGTCATACAAAAAATGGGTTCCATGTCTAAGAACTAGCATTTTGTGTGAAAAATTGGATAATAGGAGTCTGAATTTACAAGGGTAAAGAGACTTGGAAAGATTCCCAGGACAGAAAAAGCCTCTTCTAAATTGTTCCAAAACGACTTCTTTTAATGTGTGTGTGAGTTTCTAAACTCTCACACGTCAAGAAACCTGAAAAATGTTGAGTTATCTTTTTGGTATGTAAGATGTATTTTAATTTTTAGTGGCTTACAGCCATGCAAGTCAGTTGGGAGATCTAAACAGAATTAAGATCTCATGTTGTTATTCATGGATATTTGTATCTTGTGGTTAGATTTTGTCACTGTTTTGGTGTGAGAATTTTTTTAAGTACTTTTCTTGCAGGAGTCAGTTTATTACCTTCTAATCATGTCTGATCTTTTCTATTTCTGTCCTATAAATAGGTTAATCAAGATTGCTAATGATAGAAGAGGTCACCAGGAAAGCATAAGGGCAAAAAAAATTATTAATAATTTGGTCTCTTCATTTTTATGGCTTAAAAATTTACAATTTAAGTTCTATCACATTATGTAAAGAGCTTTCTTAATTTTTTACTTACTTCTCTGTTTTTTCTAGGTTTCTCTGAACAGTTTTTTCACATGCACTTACTCATGCTGAAATGGCTGTAGATGTGAACACATAATCTAGCTGGATTAATTAAAATAAATTTAGTGATAAAACTTGCTTTTTATTACAGATGTCCCACATGTGACAAGTAAACTTCAAATTTCCCTATTAGCTAGGATTCAAAAATATATTCAAAACTTTAGCTAACACTTTCATTTCAAACACCTTCAAAACATAACCTAATGTGATCTGAAGTAATGTCCATAGCTCTACATGCCTTTTCCCTTCCTGCTTTTGGGTCTTGATTCCAAACAGTTTAATTTCTAATTTTCTGCCTCTAGTTATAGAGGAATTTTACATTTGTTTTAGTAAGTTAGCTGAAACTAAACCAAGGTTTTTAAAGTTAATGTGATAAACACCAGCTCCAGGTTTCAAGTTCATCCCCTGTTCATCTTCTGAGTACATTTTAAATTTGGTGTATATTGTCCTATGTAGCTGTATTGCTCGAGAAGAAAATTCATGATGTACTCTGGAGGGAGATGAAGAATACTCCTACAGTGGTCTGAGCTGAGGATTTAGAATTGCAAAGGCACCTCAGGATACACGTGTCCCATAATATGTATTTACCTTTTGCCTACCATGTATATTGATCTTTAATTGTTTATGATTGTGTTTCTATTCATAAAATTGTGAGAAAAGAGAAATATTTGCTTCAAGTACAATTTTAGAACACAGCAAATTACTTTAGATGCTAAAATCCATTTGTGAGCTAAATGCTGTGAAGAATTTAAAAGCCATCAAATACTGCGATGTTTACACTATATATGACATGGTATATCCTGTAGATTTGAGCAGAACTCTGAATTATTTTGTAAGCCTTTGGGGGAGTAGGGGGTGAAGAGGAGGGAAGGAAATGGTTGAGTCTCTAGTTCTGATTTGTGATCACAGAACTGATAATACAATTTATAGCACAGCTGATGGATACAACTGCATTCAGTCTTTGGACCATAAGGAAGTACCAAACCCCCTGGAAAATATATAAACCTCCAAGCTAAGGAATCACAGCTCTCCTGTGGTCTCTTCTAAATCATGCATTCCTGTCTGTGCAACAGCCAAGGGTCTTGGAAAAGATGACTGAAAAATCCACTACAAGTTCCAAGTATTTTCCCCACTGAAAACAAAGTGGTAATTAGAGTCACTGGGGTTATGTAAGGGGTGATTTCAGCCTGTTCTCATATAGATAAGCATTTTTGCACCTTGTATGACCTTGAATGTCTGACAACTGAATAGATATTGCAGTAAGTTTCTGTTCATTTGAAACAATTATGTACAGATGTTTTCAAAGGATAAGAAAGCTGATCAGAAGGCACTTGAAATCCAGGAAAAGATAAATATAATATATGAAAGAAACAAGTGCAACTGACACTGCTTGGACCTTTAATTGATGTATTGTGCTGACAGCAGTACTGAACATTTAAATGTTTTGCTCAAGACCGTGGAAACTTTAACCCCTGGGAAGCTTAGCCATGGGAATTACTGCGTGGGGTTTCTCATAGTAATTTTTGTTTCAAAACAATATTGAAAATGAGTAGAGTAATTCAAAATAAATACAATCCAGCCATGAGCTTTGCTAGATTTTGATCTGAATCTTTCTTTAGGTTCAGGCAAGTTGAGATAGTGTTTATAAAAGCTTTTGTCATTTCTGGTCTGTTCTCTGAAGGAAATGAGATCATAGTTTGTTCCCTTCTCTTTCTTTGTATCTGCCTGTCAACTCTCACCTCTACATGACAGAGTTTAAGTCTACTGGTGAAATGGACTACTTTGACAGAGACAGAAGTGCTTCACATATTTATTTCACAGAAATTATTGTCAAAATGAAAAAAAAATATTTATCTTGTGATATAGCTCAATTTTAATGAAGTAGTACAGAATTTAAACTGGAAACATCACCTGGAATGTTGGTGGAAGCATGGAATAAGCATTAAGTGGATCTTGTGCTATACCAGGCAGCAGTACAATCCAAATGCAAGACACCAGACTTCAATGATTCTACTTTTTATGGTACTTTTTGTTATAGTTCTGGTTACTACACAGATAGAAAATTCCATTATTTCATATTCATTTTAATTTAAACTTCTTGTGCACTACAGGGAAAGTGAAATGAAACAGTCTCTTCTATTGCTGTGCAGTCTTACTTCTCTACAAAGTCCTTATTGTAGCCTAGTCCTCACAATTTTTATCACAATTTTCTTGAGCCATCCCTTGCCCCTTCTTTCTCTGAGAGCATATTTAATTATCATGCTAGCCATGAAAACCTCTAGACATACACTGCTGTTTCAAATGTCTTCATCATTTCTTTGTAGTGTCAACAACTGGAACCACACCTTTTGAAAAATTTGGTCCTTTCTTGAGCTTTCAGTTTTCTTTAATCTTTATTTCAGACTGAAAACTTTTCAGACATGTCCATCCTCTCTCTGTTGATAAATTCTCAAACCTGCAAGGCTCTCAGCACATAAAAAATATTAATATTTAACACAAATATACAGCAAGGATTGTAAATTTAGTGCATGAGATATTTGTTAAATTTTAATGACCTAAATTTGGTTCTTTACAAGGCTATTTGTCTTCAAGCTGTAATATATGCAACTATATATATTATGGTTTCAATAAAAATATTATTGTGTGCATATCTGTAATACATATAAAGATATATTTTCCCTAGGAAAATTGAATTTATTTAACTTTACAGAAAACCCATGTGTTAAGTAAGTTTCCAAAGTAGTAGTTCAAAGAAACAGTTGTAAAGGTAGACATCTGTTTACTGAAAGTAAAAAACAAAGAAAACACATCTTGATCAGAGGACTGAGTTCACTGTGAAGAAAATGACATTTTTTTTCTTCCTTTTTGATGTCCCAAGGCCTAGCACTAGGAAAACTACAACTTCTGTACCGATGATGTCATATTTTTTCTTTTTGTTTGGCAGGGAGTGGGAGTTGCAAGAATAGTCAGGGTCTATATACATTCTCTTTTCTGCCATTTCCCTCTCCGTCATACCTTCAAAAACCTCCAACAGAGACCAGTGAGTCAGGTAGCAGCAACACTGAGTTAGATTGAGCACAACATTACAGGAACGAACAAATCCCCCTAGTCTGCTCAAGAAAATTAATTATCCATGTGGTTGTGCAGATAACACGTCTGTCCAAAAGATACACCAACTTGCACTTCTACAGAATCAACCAAGAAAATTACGTCAAATTATTTTTCAAACAAGATTAAGCTCATTCTGTGTCATCAAAACCTTTCCTAGGTAAACTGAGGCAAGGGAGTTTGACAGTTTCCCATTATTCATCCTTTAATTTCATGTAGGGGAAATAGAGTTTCTTTCTGTTAATTCATTTTATTCCATGCTTTTGCTGTCTGCTCCCATTTATAATTTATTCTTTAAGTCCTGTGGCAGTCAGACTTGAAATTTTACTAGTTCTTCCTATAGCTTACATTCTCACAGAAGAGTTCCACTGGATTCCTCTTGCCATTCTACATTTATTAGCCTAAATTAAAGGTGAGACCTTATGTACTTATAAAGTTTTTTTTCCTTCTTTAAAATTACAAAAAAATGAAATCCTAACTACTAAATTGTGATGTGTGCATCACAGTACTTAGGATGTTTTAAAAATTCTCTCCCAGGTCTGTTTTACTCCCTTATGTTATGAACAGAAGTGGCTAAAATATTGTTTGAAGCTCAAGAGACGTGGGCTGATATTCCAGCCCCAATGTCATCAAACCTCATTGAAGAAAAGGGGAGCTTTCTTAATCTTTGATGGGGAGGTTTTTCAAATTTTTCAAGCTGAAGTGAAGGAGAAAATAATTGACTTCAAGAATGACAGCAACAACAAAAAAAGTTTTGCTAGAAAATTTCTATTTTCTTATGAAAATTGGTGTTGTGGGGGCATATAGAAGTTTATGTTTATTATGCTGCATATGATTACTATGTGGTGAATTTTGTATGGCATTCAAACATGCTGGTGTACTTCAAAAAAAATACTGAAGTTTTTGTGCAAGTGGGAATGAAGAAAAATAGTTGAGACCAGAAGTACCAATGTCAGACAAGAGACTTGGAGCTAAAACGGATGCTTCAGACATTTATCTATTTGTCCATCACTACTTATAGGCATTGCAATAATGAACTGAATGGTACTTTACTGCATCCATTGTTTTAGGCCTCTTAGCTTTAAGAAAAAACCGTAAAAATAATTAAAGTTTCCTGGTCACGAGGCTTATTTCCTGATCCATTGTCTGTAACTACTCAGGAAATCACTTGGCGTTAGTCACTGAAAAGGCCATAGGTAATTGCTCCAGCTTTATCACTTCCTGAGCTAATGCATGTAGGAAGCGGACATGAAAACAATAAAATTTTCAGTTAGGCTTCATTTGCCATTTAAAAATAAAAAAACTAGCAAGGGTTTAACACTTGACTGTTACCTCAGTCTTGGAATCGTCTTGAAGAAGGTGAAATTGACAACCAGAAATATTGGCCTGTACTCATTTTCTAGAGCATTGTATACAAGCTAACAGCCCCTGAGTACCAACAACTTCTCTTTTATTCCCAAATATATATTGTAATATCTTAGTAAAATTTTCATCACTAGAATTTGTGACAAAGTAAACAGACTGTCAGACTACAGCTTCGTATATAATCCAAATATAATTAAATATTCTTACTCACAAATAATAATTTTCTATTGTATGAAAAAATGTAAATCTTACTGTGATCTTTCCAATATTTCAACGAACTATAGATTCAGACAATTGTTTTATTAGCAACAGCTTTTGAAAGCGAACATAAATGATAAAGATATATGACTGAACCTGGAATTTAAAATAACCAATTACCTTTCAGAAGCAAAGCAGTTTACTACTTTTTCCCTTTCCATCTGAAAATACTGGGTCTCTATTCTTTGCTCTAGTTCCATTTTAAACCCCGGAATGAAAGACAATCATTCACTGCGGAATCACTTACTGAAAATTGTTCTTTGTTTTATCCATGTTTTGTTTTACACTCAAAATGCACATTTGTATGTGTTTATACTGTGAGCAATTTAGATTCCTGAAAGGAATATAGGAACTTTCCAAAGCAGTTCCTTTGCAGATTCAGAGGAAAGAACCAACCTACTGAAGGCATCATTAAGCATATACTGACAGTCTACAAAGAAGAATTTATATGCAGTGCAAAGTGTATTGTATTAGCTTTATTTTTATATATATAAATATAGTGCTAAGTAACACCCACTGAGTTTTTTTTTTAAATTAACATTTGAAGTGTGAAGTTAAGCATGAAATTCTTTAGGAAGTACAAGAATTAGGCTTCCTTGGAGATTCGTGTTCTTTTCTGTGGTCCAACTTCACTTCAATGGAAAAGTTCAGATTATACAAAAAATGTAGTTTTATTAGCATTGCCAACAATTAAATATTTTACTTCATAAGTCCTGTATCTGAAAACATTTGTTTCTCTAGTGTAGACTTTTTTACAAGATGGTGTTTTATTTCAGAGATGTGGACACGTCTCTGACATTTAAGTTAGGGTTGCATCAGTTCTAGACATTAACAAGATGAATTTATAAGACATTTTGGGGAAATGAATAAGCAAAAACATTAGTCATCATGTAATAATTAGAATTTTTTTTAAAGACACAGAAGGATTTAAGTAGTTGTGCTTAGCATTTAATGTGGCATTGAATGTTCCACATCAGTTATCTTGTCTTAGCTCTTGTGTGTCTAATATCTCTCATTGAACAAAAACATAAATCTACATAATTCTATTATTTTCCAGCATGGAAAAACGCCCAGATAGACCTGTCTGCTCCTCTCTGTGCTTTATAGAATCAGTACAGGTTCCCACACTCTCTAAGGACCTGCAAATACTGTAGTTAAACTCACACTTTGAAAACACTCAACTCTCTGGAAACCAGATCTTATGCTTGGTCCTGAATAAGACCTTTTCAATTCCTTCTTGTACCTAAATTAGATATTTACAATTCTTTCTTGTTTACAAAGTTACATAGTCTTTTCCCTTCACACAGATTAACAATGTTAACACTGATTAGAGTGGGCAAAACAAGCAGAGTGCTTCAGTTGATTTTTCTTTTTTTAAATAATTTAATCCCTCTGATAAGAATTTTAAATGTATGCAATTCCATTCTAGAGAAACTTTTCAATAATGAAAACTGAAGCCTATAAAAGAGTTCTAGGCTAAAGGATTAAAGGAAGCCTAGGAGATTCTTCATTCAAATCCTGAAAAATACAAACTTCTAGCTGGAGTTAGGACAGCCTGGTAATCAGGTGCACTGTGGCTGTTGATACAAAAATCCGCATTGAGAAACTATCTGTATCCATACCCATGACTCAAAAGTTTATGGAATGTTCAGTATATCTGTGCAAAAATTAGATAAAAATTGCAGACACCTAGTTTGAAAGGAACAGCTGAGAGGGTTTTTTACATTTAATAAAACTGAATAAAATTGTGCTTGTTTCCTTTTCAAATTTATCTAGAAGCAAACAAATATACTAAGGATGAAAGAAGATGATGGAGTCAGTGTGGTGGTGGAGCTGATGATACTGGAAAAATCACAAAAATATGGTCATTCTTCTTCCATTCCAAGAATGCAGTGGGGGTGGGGAGAGTGGGGAAGGCACAGCAGGGAAAAGGATACTGTGTCTTTCGGTTCTTCCTAATCACCTTCTTGACCCTAAACTCTTCTTCTCTTATTTCAGGTCAGGGCCACTAATTAGATGTTAAGCATGCCATGTTGGCTTTCCAAAGCTGGGTGGAAGGGTAAGATTAAGAGGCTAGAATATAAACAGAGGCTTTTTGAATTTGGTGTAAGGTGAGAGTCAAATGCAGTAAGTCATCATACTGCAAGCCTCTTCAAATCCAGACCAAAGCAAATTATTGTTATTGAAGTTTGGTATATCTTTCATCTCTGATAGAGAAGATGTGTGCTAACGTCTTTACAAACAGTTCTGTGGGTGAAGGTATGGATGTTTAGGTCTTTGAAATGGGTCTTAATGTCTCAACTTCAAGCAGCAGGTTTGTTACAGAGCCCAGACAGCTTGGCTCCTGAAACAGACAAGTGGGTCCCCAAAAGCCTGAGTTTCTGAACTTTGGTGGAAAATGCCAGGTTCAAGGGGAAGTATGTGATAGGCAGTTCAGGACCTAGTGCACCTTCCTAGTACCTCAGTCAATGGGGAAAGAAAGAGGGCAACGTGCGGCTGGGAGTTCAGGATAAAAGGAGGCTGCTCCCTCCAAAACCTCGAGAGAGAAAACCCCACGGGCGTGTGCCCCAGTGGACTGTCTCCCATTATTTGGATAAAGTTGAAGGACTCCTTTGTCTCCTCTATAGACACTGCCTTTCCATAAGGTGATTTTCTGTACATCTCTAATACAAAAAGCAAACATATACTACTGTACTTTATACACAACATACTTTGAGGAGCAAATCTGATCCCTTGCTTTCAGTGACTAGCAACTTATCCCATAGTAATTCCACAAAATATTGTGCAGCAGCTCTCTTTGGAGGAAAGTGTTTATAGAGTGAGAAAAGGAGGAAGAGAATATGGTTTGTGATAATTACCACCATTCTCAGGATGTTCATAAATGCATACTTAAACATTTATACAAGAAGATAAGCTTTGAAAATACAGCAGTATAAAGTAGTCTTCCAGATGCATTAAAGAAAATTGTAAAGGAAAACAACTGTTCCTTGATAAGCTGACAGAAATAATTTCAGTTTTACACTGGAGAACAAAAACTGAAAGCAAATGTTGCAGCTATAGGGGTTCTGCCAAAGCAAAGCTGCCACGTACATTAAAAATAAGCCTCAATATAAGAGAAAGTAATTTTTCATACTTGTGTAAAATTACAGCTCAGTCTTTAATTGCAAGGAATTTCTGAATTGAAAGTGCAGAGAAATATCTTCCAGGTTCATGTTGAAAGCTGTTTACTGGTGTTTAGATTACATCTTGCTGACCACATTTGTTTAATGTGATTCACTTGAACTAAAATAGAGAATGTGGCTGAAATCTGAAATGATACAACACGTACAAAAGGAAGGACTTTATGTCCATTTTGTTTTTATCTGCAACACTTGAAATCACTGAGAAGCTTTAAAAGGGGAAAAATTATTTTTTAAAAATACATTAAAGTTTATGAAGGTACATTGAAGTGAATACACTGAGCATGACAAGCTAATTGACCTGCATGTGTTTGCTTCATATTAATCTACTCTTCTTTCTCAGCTCTCAGCCTCGAGCACAAGACGTAAGAAGGAACTTCAGTATTTCATCATCGCATTACACTATGAACAGTGATACTATTGGTGTGAAATGCAACCACGGGAGTCTTGCAATCATAATCATGTGTTTCCATTGATGTATTAGGACAACTAGCACTTGTACACTTCAAAACGGCCAAAGCACTCAGCGCTCAGCACCTTAATTGTCTTGCTTCCTCCCAGGTAATTCTTCTCAATTCATTGTTTTCTGTTATTTTCCTTTCTGAACAAATTTTCATTTTTTTATTTTCGTTTCTGTGGCTGTCTGAAAATCACCAGTCATATTTCTAAGCTGATGATACTGGTGTGTATGCATACACTTTTCTTTAGCCAGAGTTCTGAAAGAATTCATAATTCATATGGAACTTAATCAACACATTTATAATGGACATTTTCAAAAGCCCAAATAATTAAAATTAATAATTAAGCTAACTAACAATTCTAGATTTTTTTTTCCTTAACAGTTAGTTTGAGGATAAATACAATAGATGATAAAATAAGCTTCTATAAAATAATTTTAAATAATTGTTCTTGTAAAGGAACTCAAATGTAATTGCTGTTCCATTAAACTTCATTGCACTTAGATGAAATAAAAAGCAGTTACACCTTGGATTAAAATATTTGACAAATTCCAACTGATCACGTGCTTCTTAATTTGTCACATCCTTCGTTTCTACTTCCCCCTTCACTTATCATTTTTATCAGAAGCTAATTAGAAGGATCACAAAAGGAAATAGCAAGATTTTCCAAAGTGATCTCTTTTCCTTTTTCTTTTATGAGAGGCTTCAGCTTTCTATCAGATCAATTAGTTAATTGGACATCGCTTCCCTAACAGAGCTCACTTACTAAAAAGCTCTCATCCTAAATAAACTGTCACAATCCTTCATTTTAGATTGAAGGCTGGAGGCTCATAATTGGCCTCTGATTCTGTTTCTTTGAGCTCTCTTATCTGGGGATCAAGCTGCATGTAATGCAATCTTCTTCCACACGAACAAGAATGTTACCAAAATAAACCTGCTCTGCTCTCCCTCTCCTTCCTCACTTTTCCTGTCATAGTGGCAACTGAAAAAGTATATTATTTAAAACAAAGTAAAAAAAAAAAAGAGAGCAGGGGGAAACCCTCAATTAGGTTGAACAAGATTGAAAGGGAATTTTATATTCATATGGTATTTTAACTTCTATGTTGTTATTGAATCCTGCATTTGATTACATTGCAGTTATGCTATTAATAATCTCCTATATAAATATACAATATCGTACTAGAAGTGAAGTATAAAGGTAGTTTTAAAGAGGTCACACAGTTTAAATAAAAAATAAAACAAACAGATGTGATGTAGCTTAAGGCCTTTTAGAACTGGTCACCCATCTACTTTTACAAGCTATTTCAGATATATTTTGACTTAAACCTCTCCTTTAGTATCCTATTTCTTAGCAAGACTGCCAATAACAAAGTAATCTAAAATGAAATAAGGGCTGAATTGTTAAATATCCAGTAGTTTTACATTGGAGTATTAGTGCAGCTGTGATAAATATACTTTATTTACTTACAGAAGGTGCACATTTTCACATGTACTTTTCTAGGTATTTTCTTTTCCTGTGTGCATGCTATCAGGTCTGCTATGCAGGGCTACTCCAAAGTTATAAGAATGGCATTTTTCTAAATGCGACCAAGGCAAATACGTGGCATTATTGTGAAGCACAAGCATTGCACAGGAGACTGCCATTTCTCTCCATAATAATGGGGTAGCTACCAGATGTCTCCTAGGTCTGGAGATGACCTTTGAGACTGAAAGATAATAGATAACTTAAAAGCAGCTGTTCTTGGAGAGAAGTAACTCCTGTAAGAAGTATCTCAAAACTATGGAAAACATTAAAAATGAACACTGCTTGTTGTAGTGGTCTGCTTTAAAATTGCTATCAAATTTTACATTTCAGAGCAAGAACCCTATTAAACGCAAAATTAGGAGTTTCCAACACTCAGACAGGCACTCAGTCCCGAGCTCTTTGCTAATAGTAATGATTGAAAAATATACATCCAGGAACCTTTTCACTCATCACTGAAACAGAACTGTGCCCAAAATCAAATGTGGCAGCTGTTTAGCAGTACATGACAACACTAAACAAATGTTTAGATAAGGGGAATGAAAAATATACAAAAAATTACACTTTGGTAGGATTTATTTACAGAAAGGGATGAAGGAAAGTATTGTTTCTAGATGTTTAACATGTTTTTCAGACATCAGCCTTCAGCTGCTGAAATATACCAGCATTTCACTGATTAATACTATGTTGGACTTCAGTATTCTGATATACTGTTAACTACATCCTTAACTTATCAATAGTAAACGGAGAATTTTTTCTGAACCAAATATATCTGTAAATATTGTCTCTAAAGGCCTTACACCGGTGATAAATGTTTTCCACTCTGTTCGGGATATCAGGTTTGTCATTGCAGTCAACTGTTGTTTTGCCATTAGTTTGAACAGAGGGTAAGCAAAAGTACATGTTGTAGACTCTGCAACATGTAGCGGTCTACAGCTATGTCAGCAATTATATTTGCGGGCATCAAGGACTGTGCCTTTGGAATGTCGAAAGCATGGATTTAAGAAGGAATTGGAACACAGTGCTGTTTCTTATTTTATATGTTACTCCTAGGAATGAAAAAGAAAAGTAGAGAGGGGGAAAATTAAGTAACTGAATTTTACGTTTTAGAGTGAAAAATGACCTGTATTGGGGATAACAAAGGAGCAATGTTTTTAACTGACAAGGTGTTTCAGAAGTAGCCAGTGTTTGTAGAGAAAAGGTGCTCATTGTGGGCTAATGATACTTTTAATTGGATACAGCTAGATCTAGATTTATTTAGTAATTCAAGATGTTAATTTATTTGCCAATAAAGTGTACAGAGTGTTAAGATATTGATACTGTATTGGAAGAGGGACCGCAGGAGAATGAAATGCCCTTGTGGAAGTAAGCCTAAAGTATTGAAGGATGAAGGTTTTAATTGTGAAAACAGAAACTCTGGGGAAGGAACTTGTGTGAGTAAACCTCAACATAGCACTGCCTTGTTCATGTTTAGTCATGTGTATCTCTCTTACTTTTGACAAAGTGAGAAGGTAAGAACAAAGTCATGTCACAGGTGTCAACATTCATATTTGACACAAGCAAACACAAGTAAATGGTAACTGGAATATTTATGCAGTGGAATGAGACAATAAAAAATAATTTTAATTAAGACTTTAAGCATTCCAATTGTATAATGATATATAATATGCTGTTCAAGCAGCCAAAGAAAAACTTTAAGGAGGAAGTGGAATATAAAGCAGAAAGATGGTTTTAGGGACGTGTATGACAATTAATAGTCAGTCCTGGCTAATCTTTTTCCTAAAATTCAAAGGACACCCCTAATGGTTGCAAGTGGTTTTAGTTTCCTGGTGTCCCTGACTGTGACTTGTTGGAAGGAAGGAAGGAAGGAAGGAAGGAAGGAAGGAAGGAAGGAAGGAAGGGCTTCTAAATTTTTTTCTCAAAAGTGATTAAGGAAGGATCAGATTCCACAAGAATTAGTTGGCTCTTGAGCACTTAACAGTGATATATTCTGTTGTCATGTTGACCTTAACTGACCTTACGATTTCTTGCATGGGTTGTGCCTAGTCTATTATACTATGTCCCAACTGAAGTTTTTCTACTCATTGAAGAATGATCTCCTAGGTCTAAGAATAGTTCTTTCCTACAGTGAGAAGGCAGACATAATTGTAGATTAGTTTGAAATCAAGAAAACCATGGAAGTTTCTTTGGTGACCTGACTAGATTTTTGAGTGAGGCTCTTAAAAAAGGCAACCTTATTTCAAATAACTTTATGTTTTGCTGCAGTGTGGAGCTGAATGTCAGCATTGTGGCTTTTGAATCTGAACTGCTTTATGGCATTTGAATATTTTGGGATGGTCAGTCTGGCTGAAGTCCAAATCTGGCCTACAAAGATTTTTATTGTGTCCTATCAGACACCTGAGTTGTTTCTTTTTTGCAGTTCAAAGCTTTTCATAACTAAAAAAAATACAGTTCTTTTTTATTGTAATTGGAAATTGAGACAAATTGACCATGCTTAAGCTGTAAGTTTGCTTAAAGCTGGCTCTCAGTTCTGTGCCTTAACTATAAGATTATTTTTTCCCCAACCGAGCAGTAAAATCCAATACCGAATGTAGAGGGAATGCTGTAAGAGAAGAGAAATTTTATAAATCACCAAGATGAATGCATATCATGAAGAGAAATGTAAGGATCACTGTGTCATTTTTATTGCCAAGAAGGACTGATAAAATAAAGAATTGAAGTCTTTATTGGGTTTGTGGTTCTCATGCTAAATAGATAGGTGCTCTTGGATAAATCCTGTTTTTAGAAGGTATGACAGTCTGAGAAAGCTAAGTTTATCATTCTTGCATTAAAACTGACTTTGAAATCTACTGATTGCAGTTGCCAAGATAGATCCAGGAGGGGTGGAAATAGAACATTTTTCTGTTCATTGTGCTAATGTCTTGATAGTATGCATTGTTCACATATATACGCATTGTTCGTATATATATGATATGTATTAATAAACTAATTTTTTTAATATAGAAAATTCTGCAATCCGTGTTCGGGGGAGGAAAGTGTAATCAAATTGCAGAATCACAAAGTCTTGGTAGAAAACCTTTTACCTTATGGTGATGTTACCTACTTCGTATAAATGCTGTCACTGACTTGTAGCTCCTATCATGGATCCTTAGGGTTGTTTTGCTGCTCATCCCATCAAATATAAATACCTGCCTTTAAAACCTGCTCCTAGGTAGTTGAGCCCCATCCTGGAATTCATGTTGTTCGGTTTGGGCCACTTCACGGAATTGAAAAAGCCTGACATTCTCAGTCAAGCATAATATGTGTATTTAAGCTGAAAGTTGGTTTCACTTATGCCTTTTGCCCATGTGAGAAAAACCGTCGCATGTTCTGTTCCGTTTTTCTGTATCATGGATGTGTGTGGACCAACATACACAAATTTTAAAAGTGTGGGTCTTCAGTGGATCCAATTGATTTTCCATCTCAACAGACAAAGCTGAGCTGCCATTTGACCAGTGTCTAAGTAAGGCAGGGAGGAGGTGAAGGTAAATATAGAAAGAAGAGCATTGAACAACTAGACAAACATACAGAATATTTTTAAGAGTATAAAAACATAAACAGCCTTTCCATCAGTGATTGCATGATTTCTGAACATTATCCTGTCAGCCTACACACAGTTTCCATCTCACGCACACATACAAGCAGATACAAAGAGCTGCCACTAGACAGGTACAAGATTCTCTTGTACTTGGGCCTGACTGGTTTCTCTGTCACTTTTTTTTAGGGTCCCTTTCACTGTTTTTTTTTTTAAATTAATTAGGAAATTACATTTAAATGTCGTCTTAGCAAATTAAGGCATTTCACCAGATGATTTCCAGAAGCTTAAAATGTTTTAATGCTCTCTTTGACTTCTTTGTCATCTGATGGTTCAGTAAACAGCCCCTTGCCTTTCTAAAAACTTCATTTCCAAGGCCTTGATTTGTGGCTTACTTGCAAAGAGCAGACCTGAGTATCTACTTTGTTTGGGAGATTGCTGTAAATCAAGGCTGTCTTATCCATCTGGGTCATCGGCAAATTTTAATTTCAAAATTCAGTCTAATAGGCCACATTGCAAACATGAAGGGCAGTCTGCCCACTAGAAGATACTTCCAGTAATAAGAGGGACCATAACACAGAGGAAGCTTCTGCCACAAAAGGTGCATTGCTAGAGGAGATTCCAAAGAAGAAGAGAGATCTTTAATTTCCTAAAAGTGTGTTTTGCCTTATCTCACCTTTTCTAAAAGTTGTTTCGTGAAACTCCATTAAACAAGGACTTTACAGACTTTAGTAGTATTTTATAAGGAAATACAATTATCATTTGATATTAATTGTACCTAGACTGGAAAGCTGCATGAGCTTCTACCAAAATTTATCTTTTAAGTAACTATATCACATGTACTTATAGTGTAATTCAAAAATGCTAAGATTGAAAGTGGAGAAGAGGGGAGTGGAAGAAGGAACGTAGGCTAAGAGCTCTCTGCTCTTAGTAGTGCAGATGAAGAGACTGGATGGGAGCAATAAGAACAACTTCTCTTCTGAAAGATGAGCCTGATGAGCACTGAAGACTTATAAATCTAGTTATTTGTGAATCCGTGTCTTGGCAAGAGCTAATGTTTTGTTATCCCACTAAAAGTAATAACAGTAGTATTCAATATACAGCTGGTCCTCCCAACATACATGGGGAAAGGAAGAAAGGAAATTTTGAAAGGTTATGAATGTAATTTACTTCCGTAATCCTTTTTCTGTGCAAGAGATGTAAAAAAGGGGAAATGGGCTGTTCTTTAATTTGTAATGGGCACAAGATTTTCTGAAAAAAAAAAAAAAATTAAACTATTATGGCTGTGACATTTAAGATATTCTCATTTACAGNGAATTTGACCTCTGGTGACTCCAGAGCTGAGAAACCACGAACTGTAATTAATGCTTTTCTGCCACCTCTCTGCGCTGACTGCTGTGGTGTTCTGAGTGAGGAAGTGTAGCTATGTTATTTCTAACTTTTGTTTTGCCAATGCAATCTCCTCCTGACCACATAGAAAATAACTCTATTCTANATCTGGTAACTCCAGAGCAGTTGCATTGCCAATGCAATCTCCTGATCACATAGAAAATAACTCTATTCTAGTATTTGTTAACAAATCCCCTTCAAAATATTGCTGAAACCTTTATAAAGTGCATTTAAACTGTCTTAAAATTTCTCTACTCCTTCCTAAAGTTGAAAGATATCCTCTTATTCTAGTTGCATTTTGATTCAGGAAGGGCACTGCTTCAGTGAATGATTGAAACACGAGGGTATTTAATGACTCAAAGCTGGATATATCTAGTAAATTTGTAACAAACTATTCTATGGTGTGCTTACAAATAGTGAAAAACACTCCTATTGAGGCAGACAATTCAGCTGTAAGCCAACTTGCATACATAAAAATTACAAAAAAGAAATTCTCACATACTGTAAATATTCATTTATTGAAATTATCTTTAAACACATTTGTAATAGATACAGTATTATTAATTATTCTGTATCACAATGGATTACTCCTTAAATCTTTCATAAGATTATTATCAGTTTAATCAGTTTGCATTGCTAACAACCTCAAAAGACCTTACTTTGTAAAGCAATTTTGGAAAATGAAGAGTACATGAACGATTTTAAAATAAAACAAGTCTATGTGGATGCAATAATTTTAATTTTTTTCCTCTAGTTAAAAATACAAATTACAAATCCCTCCCATGCTACTGCAGCATTTTAATAACAATGTTATCATTTTGCCTAGACAAAAAAAAAAAAAAAAAAAAAAAAAAAAAAACCCAAATATTTATGCTGATGACAGAAATTATGTATGAAATATGCATATGCTAATAGTATATACTATTTGGTTTTACCAGGATACATATCAGGAAAGCAGTAGATATAGAATGAATTTACAGTGAGATGAGCATGACTCATCCATTTTTTGGATTACATTTTTCAAAGCTGTTCAGCATATGTGTTTATTTTCCTAGTCTTCTTGAGAAAATTCTGTCCATGGCAAACAATGGTTAAGAATAACTCGCTAGGCATAATGCACTCACTAGGTCTGATAAATGATTGATTCTACAGAGGATTTTTTTAGGATTGTTGTTTCTATCTGGGCCAGTGCTCGAGGGACCATCAGAACAGTTGTAACTTGACTTGAGTGCCAAGATGGAGATAAGGCTGTAACTGAATCACCTTGTCATCATGCTTGGACATGGAAGTTGGATCTTGTCCAACAGTATAATACTTCCAACCACTGCCAGCTCCAAGTGACATAGTAAGCCTGGAGCAAATCGCAGGAGAGAAATATTATTTTCTGGCTTTTAGTTTTGGCACTTTTTTCCCCCAAGTTTGCATTTTTCTTGAAACCTGAATTCTCTCCCACCCTACAAATGTTATTACATGGACAAAATACACATAGCCACTCTAACATAATGAGGAGTTCATTCTAGTAATTTAAAAGAAGGAGGTATGCTTGTTAAATCAAATATTCACATATCCAAATGGCTGGGTAGTGTAATAAAGAGGAACCAATATGTTTTTTTCAGAGATGGCAGGATTCATTCTGGTCTCAAAAGCTGTGCAATACTGCTTGAAGTTCAGGCACAGACAGAAACTAATTGACATGTATATTTTCCAGTAGTCTACAAACACAGGGATGTGCTTCTTAGGCTAGTAAATATGACAGTTGTAGGCAGCAGATATTTCGAGTGAACAATGGCAGGACATGACTGTTTTACTATCAAAAGAACTATTTACTGCCTTAAATACCTGGCTTTCTGAGCAGAATACATGTGCATTGTTAAAAAACATAACAGTTTCCGAAAGTTACTGCCCCCTAAGTCATATAGACAAAACACATCGTCCTGCTTCAAAACATGTGGATCGCTACTAAAAATTAAAATTAAACTCACTCTTTAATTAACAGGTTGTATTTTATTGATTTATTTTTTACCTTGCCTAAAAATACATAAAATTGTTCACAACTCAACAGTGAATACAAATATGTCTCCCCTCATCTCATTTAACTTTTAGCTTTTAGGCATAGTTAAAATGGCTACAGTTTTAATC
This sequence comes from Cnemophilus loriae, assembly GCA_013397755.1. Lineage (NCBI taxonomy): Eukaryota > Metazoa > Chordata > Aves > Passeriformes > Corvidae > Cnemophilus > Cnemophilus loriae. Next base: position 3,533,613 of record VZTF01007679.1, read on the forward strand.
TTTTTTCTGTCATTTTTTTTTAAAGGAAAATACAAGCCACAACATTTTTGTGAAAGGGAATTGGTTTTTTTGAGACATTTCAAATGATTTAATTTCCTGAAGAAGAAAATCTCAAGGCTGAGCATGAAAATAATAAAGAATACTTACTTATGTTGCTGCTGCTTAGTCTTCCTTAGTTTTTAATGTCTTTTTAACTATAAATATTTTTAAATAGATTGCTTAATGGAAGGCTAAATCTTTGCTGAGTATCTAAACTGCTTTCAGGTAGGAAGGGGCAATTTTGAGTGGTTTGTTTAACTCTCTTCATGAGAAAGCCCTATTTATTTATTCATAGTTTCTGTCTCCATTATCTAAATGGTTGTTTTTCCTTATTCTTTTAGGTAGAAACATTAGTCTTGAAGATACTTGTCTATGTTTACAAACTATAGAACTAAAGTTAACATCCATATGTTATATATTTAGAACCAAAGTCGAGAAACTAATCTGCTTCCCAAGTTCACACAAACTTTGGGCAGAATTGCTCAAGTCCAAGACTAATGCTCCATTCACCAAAGGTGTTCTGAGCTTTGTCAAAGCATTTAACTGAAAAAAGCTGTCCAACTATGAGCTGTATAGTAAGTGAAAGTAAAAAGAAAACACGTCCAGACTGGAAAATGTGATGCTGATAAATTCTGTATTAACAAAATTTGAAATATTTAAGTCAATATTCTTGTATTAGCCTTCAACTACACCACTGATTTGAAATCAATACTATGAAGAATGTATGTTGTGGTTCCCACTGGACGACATTACATTTATATGTCTCATGTAATTTTAGCTGCTAAAATCTGTAAAGATTTAGGATGTGTGAAATAGTTTGAAAGCCTGCAGTAATCCAAACTTGAAAGTATAGAGAAACAGGTAATGAAGATAAAGGACTTGGATGTATTGATCAGAGTGATATTAAAATAGTTTCATTTTTATAACCTATATTTTATTAAATAAATTTGAAAATTTCAATTAATATGATACTTTTAGAGTTCCATTTTATAAAAAAAAATATTAAAAAATATTACTTTTCTTCAGTAAAGAAGGAAAAAAATAGTTTAGCTACATGAAGATGCAAACCCCACAATCATGTAAGCGAAATGTATAAAGAAAACACAACCATAGCGAATAGCCACTGCTTTTGTACAGTTCACCTGCCAGAGCTCTGACAAGGATAACAACAGCAGTTTTAAACCTTCAAAGACACTTCTTCTTAAATATGCTTATTATGATCTAGCCAAGGACCAAGCAACTAGTCAGAGTAGCAGGTAGTTGTTATTTCCATGACTTTTCTTGAAATTGTAGAAAGCACTTTCATTTTGGAGAAAAAAATTCTCATCTGGATCTGAGCATGGTTAAATCAGAGTTCTATACCTTGAGTTAGGTCATGACCTAGTCACTGGGGTGAAGAAATGACAAGATCACAGACATCCCCAAGATGCAAATGATCCAAAAGCCACAAAAGTGCAAAGGTTGAAAATAGACTTTTTCTGCTACCCTTTCCACTACCTACTCCTGTCCTTTCTTTCACAATCATTGTGCACTACTAAATAAAGTGGATTGCCTGGACTGGTTTCCCTCTCTAAACAAGAAATTTGTAAACCTTTTCCAGAAGCCTGCGTATCTCATTTTTGTTTCCCTTATAGTTCACACCTGAATTATGTAGAGAAGATTGAAAAATATAGCTTGTAATTATTCATGAATACAAAATATATCTAGAAAAGAAAATTCCTTGAGCAAATTTTTTTTTTAATTTTTCTTATAGATACCTCATGTTCCTTTTTCTCTCATATAATTTTTTTAACTACAGTCCAAATAAGACAAGGATAAACTGGATTCTACCGTGGTTCTTTTATCATCAATAGAACAATAATTTGCATTCTAATTGCAAGCGTTTTATTATTCATGACCAATCAGAAAGAACACTGACTATTTTCAAAACCTCAATTAAATTTCAAGATTCACAGTGTGAAAGGGGTGGGTGTGGGAGTGTGGAACAGTCATGATTTGTCCCTAAAAACCATGAGCAAATTTGATTGCAGAGACGGAAAGAATCCCCACAGGACCATTTTATAAAGCATTTTTCCAGATTCTTTTGTGCTGTCAGTCTCTGGATTAGAGAAATAATCTTACTGCTCTCTACCACGAGACTTCTCAGATCAAAGCTGAATTAAAAGTTAACTTTTAATGTAACTTCAAGGAATGTAAGTGCAAGCTGTACAGTCTCATTAGGCGTGACTTCTTATCAGATATTCCTCGTGATGCACATTACATATAGATTTAAATATATGCATGTATAAACATTTCTTTGTCTTTGAAGGGAGAAATGTCTAATCCCTTTTCTTTCTGGGATTTCCACTGACTGATACCTTTAGCAGGGGTGAAACTGGTCAACCTGAAAGATCCCTGCTGAACTCAGTCAACAAGCTGAACACAACCTTGGCAGCTGTTTCTGTTTTCAAGGTCACTACAAAACCTTACAAGCTGTTTTCCTTGCCATCCCTCATAGGATTAAACAGCAATATGGTAAAAAACAACTAACTTAAATACATGTCTCAAGAGAAAGTTAAAAAACAATAAATACATAAAACAGGGACATATAAGGTTCATAAAAAGGCCGGGTCCATTCAGGGTCATACCCAAAGACTATGGCTCTTTTTCTGCTGCTGTTTGCTACACCTCTAGCTGAAGGCAGGTTATTACACTGCACATTTAGAATTTCTACGCAACCACCTCCTGCCTTTCTTTTTGGCAGATCATGCTTCTTACAGGATTAAATGAATAAGATAGGAAGAAGTCATTATTCTATTAACATTCTGAACTAGAGGTACTCAGCTTTCAGCCTATGAATTAAGACTGTGAGAGAGAAAGGATTTACTCCTTTCTTCTGTCACAAGTTTAGAAACCCCAGTCTGAGCATGACGGGAACAAGAATAGCTGTAAAGAAACGCTTTCTTCACTAGTCACTCAGGGCACACTAGAAATCAAGATAAGAAAATTAGAAACTGTGACTCAAGTATATGTTTGTCCCCACCGAGGTTCAAGCAAATTGGGAACCATTTTGTTCTCTAACAGTGATTGGCAAGCAATCTCTGGGAAAAAGTGAACAAAATGTGCCATCTTTTAACTCCCCATAGCCATTTAATCTCTTGTACTCCGGGAAAAAGAGCCATGGCATGTAAGTAGGCTGAAATTCAGGGCTACCACACAGCAGGGAATCCCTAAAAGTAATTTATGAGAGATTTCTGCCTACTTTAACAAAGTATACAGTTCAAGGTGAGTCAAGCTGCTGAGGGAACCTTTTCCAAGGACCTGCTTTTACCCTGGGATTTCAAACCAGCATATATGTTTATGGAAGCAAACACAGACATGCTAACTGTTCTGTGCATAAAATGATTTAAATATATCCAGGCATTTCTCTACCAGCACTTCCCTCATACTTTCAGATGATAAGATACAGAGTAAGTTCTAAAATGTGCCCAGAACATGGGTGGTGGTGAGCAGAAAGGTGTGGAAGGAGAAATACTGGGGTCATTCCGAGTTCCCCTTGGCATGCCTTTTGCAGTTATAGTGTCCCTGGACCTCTTGGCTTTGTACTTTTCTCAACCTGTTATGAACTGTTTTAACGGTGAAGACCAAAGGAGACCAAGCCTCTGTCAATAACATGGATTGGACCCAAAAATGTTCAAAATATATCCAGAAAACATGACTAAAACCAAACAAGGTTAGATGTTGGTGCCAAAATTTTGATATATTTAATTTAATACTAAAAGAGGCAAAGAGAGTGAAATGGAAAGGAAGGAGGGAAAGAAAGAAAGAAAGAAAGAAAGAAAGAAAGAAAGAAAGAAAGAAAGAAAGAAAGAAAGAAAGAAAGAAAGAAAGAAAGAAAGAAAGAAAGAAAGAAAGA
>VZTF01007679.1:3537660-3577955 GCA_013397755.1 Cnemophilus loriae
TTACATATAATCGTATCGCCCTCTCAGGGGTCCCAACAGTGTCTTGTTTGCTTTTCCCTTCCATCTGGTCTTCTTGGTGGGGAGGGTCCCCCATTGCCTGCTGCTGCCTCCACACCAAAAAGTCTAGAATCTCATGGATTAATAAATGTTTGGGCCTGGTGAGAACACCCAGGTGCATCCCTTGCAGGGGTCCAAGTTTGACAATGTCCCTTGCAACACTGTGGACCTGTTGCATGATCTGCAGTGCTCTGGTGCAGCGTCTGGGGACCCCTTTGTGGGAGGCCTTTGATGGGCCATGNGTTACATATAAACGTATCACCCTCTCAGGGGTCCCAACAGTGTCTTGTTTGCTTTTCCCTTCCATCTGGTCTTCTTGGTGGGGAGGGTCCCCCATTGCCTGCTGCTGCCTCCACACCAAAAAGTCTAGAATCTCATGGATTAATAAATGTTTGGGCCTGGTGAGAACACCCAGGTGCATCCCTTGCAGGGGTCCAAGTTTGACAATGTCCCTTGCAACACTGTGGACCTGTTGCATGATCTGCAGTGCTCTGGTGCAGCGTCTGGGGACCCCTTTGTGGGAGGCCTTTGATGGGCCATGAGTGCTGTCCTTCGCGGCTTTTCCTGGGGTGAAGGGGCCTCACAGCTGGGCTCCTCTGCACAGCGGAGGATGGGCGTTCACTGCCTCAAACTAGAGGCTTTTTCACTATGCACCCAAAACCTCTCCTCCCCCCCACCCTTTGATGTGAGAGGCTGTGTGAGCCTGGCAGCTGACAGCCCTGGGGCTGTGGTCTCCATCCTGAAGATGCTAAGCTTGAACTCTCTGTGAATGCATTCTTATTCCCCCCAGCCCGCACCTGAGTCACTATCTTATCTGCATCAAGGAGCAGTGTAGGGCCTCAGTCAGAAGGCCTATTCAGGGTGTGGTGGTCTTCTCTGCAGCTTTTGTGATGCAGTTTTTCTATAATAGGCAAAGGCCCTTCATGAAGATATTTAAGCAATAAATTATAACATTCAGTCTTCGACAAACAAGATGAAAGTGTTGACTTTACAATAGCTTTGAACTGCCAGAATGGCCGTAAGCAGTTGAAGGAAGGCTAAGAATGTGGACCAGAAAGTTTGGAATGGCTTCAGAAAATCATCCCAAATTTCCTATGCTGTACCAGCTCATGTTGCCAAAGGAAAAACATCCGCTGCTTTGGTGCTGTGCAGTGCAGCTGTGTGACCATTCAAAAGCACATTCGAAAACTGCAACATCAGCAGGCTTCATTTGCATGTGGTTCTGGATTCTCAAGTAGGTCTAATTTAGCAAATACCCCACAGGAATAGGAAACACTATAAACGTATTGTCATAACTGAGAAAAAACACAGGGACTCATTATATACACTAATCATTATTTCTCTCATTTATTCCAATTTGTTGCGTCTGCTTTTGCTTAATTGTTCCTTTTTCATTCTTATATTTTTTCCTCTATCAACCAATGAAACAATTGTTTGAGACACAATTAAAAAAGAACTTATCAAATTTATTTTAAATCAAGAATTACATATTGAGATTATATTTTGGTGGTATTCGCAATTACACAATAGGATAAAGCCCTAAAGGATTATGAATCTCCCTATTTTAAAGCTATTGTTACCTGCCATTATGAAAAAAAATTCTCTCTATAGAAAATACTATATAGCACATTTAGGTGTATAAAAAGGATTTCATGCCTGTGCCCGAAACATTGAGGTAGATATTTATTCATTTATTCATCAATTCATAATACCTCAAGAGCACAATCAGGGGAGGTATTGTACTCAGCCCTGGACAAATGAAATCTCAAAACTCCTTGATTTAGAATATTTATAACGAATGATGCAACTGTAGAATTAAACATTCTCTTTCCATTCAGTGTCTAAACAGACAATTAACCTTTTCCCAGCATGGTAATTCTGAAAACTTGCCTTGGATCGGTGAAGTAACAATAAAGGAAAAGATGAAGATCAGCTTGTAAATTGTTGGAATTCTTTTTACAATAGCTCCTAAAATTTCCACAGTAACTATGAAAGAAATGTGGTTCCTACATAGTACTTGATTGTATGCTCTGCTCAGCATTTCGTGTTAAGCAATATAGTGAGAGTTCAAAACATCAGTTCTGGCACCTGATACCTGTGAGGAAGAATGTCCATCGAGTGGTCACACAATTCTATTGGTCACACATATTCAAACAGTACCCACTTCTGCGTGGAAAAGAGGGCTGTTCTATGTACTTGCGCAGAAAAATTTCTTTGAATTCTCTTTCCATCCTATTATACTTGGAACTGATCTGATTATCTCTTTCTTCTCACTTCTTGAGTGCACAGTATTGGTTGGGGTTGTGGCACAAAACAATTCTGCTTCTTCCCTGAAGGAGAGCCTAAGATTTCAAGGCGCAAGGAAATCCACACGACTCATTTCTTCTTCTTTCATATCATGCCTGGAGAGGTTGAGATAGAAGGAAGAACTACTGTATGTAAATGAAATTTTCTCTGTTTCCTAAACCTCTAGAAAACTCTGGAATAAATTTCGTAGTTCCATTGCTGCAATAATTTCCATTTAGGACCAAAAATAACCCCACCAAAACCAAAAAAACAAAAAAACCAAAACCAAAACCAAAACTAAAACAAACAAGCAAACACAAAAACCAAAACCCCAGACAAAACCCAAAAACAAAATCAAAAATCTTCCCGTACATTTAATTTAAAAATCTACTTGTTTTTGCATAGCTATACCACAACATTGCTCAATCTGCCCTCATCTTTTGTCTCCATGTTTCCTCTGTCTTTTTCTTTAGACAACACTGTCTTCCCCAAGAACTTTGTTTTATGTCTTTCCAAGACCTTAATTTAAAATTATTTTTCTAGATTTTAACAGATGGTTCTAAAGCACACAAAAAGGTGGAACAGGTTAGCAACACAATAATCAGTTAAGGGCTGGAGAGGGAGAAGAGATAGGAAAAAAATATGTTTCTCTCCTAGTCAGCAGAAAATAATTTTGTTTCTTATGGTTTTTCTTTTAAAACTTTACTCCAAAATATTTGTAAACAATAGAGAAAGCAGAAAAAAAAATAGATAAAGGATTCATGTGTAGTAGGTTCACGTGTAAAAAATTTATGTATAAAATGTAAGCAAAGAAACAGCACATTATTGGGGTTTTGTGTATGTGTGTGCGTTTTGGGTTTTGTTTGGTTTGGTTTTTTTTTTTTTCTTTTTTCCTGGCTGAAAGCTGTTGCCTGGGTCCATTTCCAAAGAACTAAACATATAATTATATAACGTGTAATTACTCAGCTTTCCAATTATATGTAGCAGGGTCAGAAACTCCCTGCATTTGCATGAAAGGGCTGATAAAATGGGTCTCAACACCTGGTCCTTGCTTGAGCAAAATAAATTTATTGAATGAAATCCAAGGGTAGAAAAAACAGCATTAGTGCTTTGTAGTCTCATTTTTTTGCCAACTAGTTATCTTTCTTAATAAAACTGAGGATACTGCAGTAGAATTAGGCTGGAAGCCTCAGAAATGCTGAGTGCCTTGATCCTCCTAAGAACAGGCAAGATACTTAAGGAAACAAAAAATTAGAATTATTTTTCTAACTCTCTGAAGACACCAATACAGCCTAGCATATTCCATTATGGAAGCCCTTTACAGCGTACATCCTGAACAGAAAAATAAATGGCCTATTCCCCAAAGGAGATTATTTAAATTCTAACCAAGCTCTTTTGCCCTATTAGGATTGGCACTTTTCTTCACCAAAAGGTTGGTAAAAGTCCATGAGAAATTCTGGAACAAAGGTCTTTTAGATTCCTTTATCAAAGAGATTAATAGAATTCTTAAGTATTCTCAGTGTGTTCATGTTTTCACCTAAGTTCTTTCTCAGGTCTTGTCAACCAGGTTCAATTAATTTTTATGAGGTTAAGAGAAGTAAAATAGCCATTTGTTGCTTTTAAAACACTGACATTTTTCTATGGAGTGGTCAGTCAGAAATCTATTCATATAGAATACCAAACACAGCTATTTAGTTCATTGTCAACCTCCATCAGGGAAAAATGCATCACCTAAATGCAAAAAATCCTTTTTCCTTTTGTTTACCAGTAATATAACTCAGTAAAGTGTTGAAAAAGTGAAAATTTGTGATATATCCCACAAATTCAAAGCCATGTGTAGGAGATGGGACAACAAGTTGGTTCCAGATTTTCTGAAGATTTTAACCATGTTCCTGCTGAATCCTTCAGAGTGTAAGGTTAAAGTCCAGAACCTGTAGTGAAATTTGCAATGGTTGGGAAGGTCCTTAAGGTCACCTTATGTTCAAGGTATAAAGAAGATACTCAGAATGAAACTCAGGACACTAAGAAAGAAACATCTAAGCCTGCAAAAAATAAAAAAAACAAAAAAAAGAAGAGAGGATGGTTTAGTGGAGAACATGGTGGTGGTGGTGCTGGGTTGACAGTTGGACGTAATGATCTTCAAGATCTTTTCCAACCTTAATGATTCTATGATTCTATGAGTCAACCTGCTTCTTCTGTATCTGGTTGAATATGTGTTGGGATGTTTTCTTCAGTTGTTTAACTGATGAGAGGCAATAACACAAGTAGCTTCTCCACCCAATATTGTGCTTTGAGCCACTTCTTCCTCTTTGTTGCATCTTATTTTTAATGTATTTTCATATGTCTAGATTAAAGAGAATTTACATGTAGCAATATTCCAGTTTGATTTCTCTTTCTTCCTTCTGTGATCATAGTTATGTTAGGATTGCTATACTAGTTTAGATTAACCTAGATTTTTCTCTATTACAAAATTTGATGTTCAGGTCACCATTCACAGGATTTCAAATCAGCCTCAGATTTTCTATTTACCCCTTTTAAAGTTATATAAACCTTTCCTTATATGAGCAGAATGATAGAACTATTTAGAAACTCCTCACACATCTGTTTCGCTCCTCCCACGGTATATAGTTTTCGTACTTTATGTTATGCATTTTCTATTTTTAAGAAAGGTGTTTATCACACCACTACTCACTTTAAAGTGTAAGCAGCTCGACTCAGCCTTTGGAAGTGAACTCACAAACATTTCTAATTGCCACATACCTGGCTTTCTGTTCAAAGAGTGATCCAAAGTCCTTACATCAAGTAATCACTGATAATTTGATAATACCTTTGAAAAGATAAGGTGAGTAAAGAAGGAAAATGATGGATTTTCAGTCCTTTGCATATAATAATGGAATACAATATAAAAACTGAGGGAGAATTTGTAAATTGGGTGAAGTTTTAAAAACATATGAGAATTGAAAAGTACTCACCATCTAAACCAAAGGATGAAATATGGACTCATTTTATACTGTTACAGCAGCTCCCTCAAGCCAGTGTTTTCTTAATAATAGGCATATAGAGTCTTGATGCTTTCATAGCTGAAAACAAGAAAGAAATAGCTGTAGATCTAATTACATTTTTGAAATTTATAAGTTGTTCATGTTCTCAATGTCATCATAGTCCAAAAAACAACCATGTTTGTCTCAGTTTTTTGGAAAAATCTGCTAAGAGCACTTGCTCCACTGATCTCTCAAAGCTGGTATACATCTAAACAGGTCTGTTAGAAAGAAAACAGGCTTTCCAAATGCTTCAGGAGATCTGTGGGACTTTAAGGGCCTTAAGTCATAATTTATCTTAAAAAGGTAGTCACAATTTCTTTTTTTCCAGCTCATTTCACTATTAAAAGTTTTGAGGGGAAACATACAAAAGAGAAAGAAGAATGTTTTTTGTTTTTTTTTTTTTTTTAATCTTCTTAACTCCATTTATGTAGCAACACAAAATTCAATATGTTATACAACAGACCTGTCAAATTGAGGAACTATTATTTTTACTTAAAAATAAACAAACAAACAAACAAACCTCCAAAAAACATGCAAACAAAAAACTAAACCAAAACAACAACAACAAAAAAAACACACACAAAAAAAAAGAAGCTAAAAAACACATGAAGGACACAGTATCATCCAACATGTTTAAAAATGTCCATGTCTCAATCCATGATAAATCTTGCAAAGGTCTCTCCTGCCTTGAGGTGGCTGCTTTTATGCAAAGAGGCAGAAAGCCTCCACAGAGACAAAATATCACTCTCAATATTATCATGCTCTGAACTACAGAAAACAAACTGAAGAGAAGTACCCACAAGTTTACAGGGATTCAAGTCTCTGTGGAATGTAGCACTTGAAAAGCAATATAATTTTTAACCAAGAGACTTAATTTTAGTGCAAATAAGCTTCATGATGCTTCAAATGGGGATATAGATATTTGTCTCTATGACTTCAACAGCACTGTCTAAATCCAGAAGTAGATGTCTCAGCCTTTTCTTTTTCTCTGTATTTTTTGCATTGAGCTAAATTGAAAATAGTGGCTCAGGTCTCTATAGATCAAATTGAAAAGATCTGTACTTTTAAGAACATTCTTATCCTTGATGATTTAATGGAGACTCATCCTCCTGTCCCCTCTTCTGCAAACAATGGTGTGATAACCACCTAATAGCTGTCTTCAGTCACAGAGGTGTAATTACAGAAATAACCTAATAATACCCAGTAGTGTGCTATTTTTTATTATCAGCATAAGGTATCTTTTTAGATGACTATGGAATAACTATAGGTATTAGTCTAAAAGTTTCAAAACTCTATCGGTGAAGGAAACTAAAACAAAGTAAAAAATATGGTTACATTTTACTCTTGTGTAGTAAAGAAACATTTAGAAGAGTGGGAAAACTTTTCCGTCTCAATTTTACTTGAAAACATAAGCTGGTTTGTGATCAGCTATTGCATTTTAAGAATGAGGCAGAGAGGAGAGATGAAAATCAATTTCCATTTGGAAGGTATTTAAACAGCTTTTTCATGGTCTGTCCAGGGCTGCTATTTCAAAACGTATCTGAAGTGACTTATAATTTCATTTTCTCACCGTCTAACATTTATCTACTTCCAATCTCAGTATGAAACTGATTATAATTTTAGCAGTACTCCATCATTCCGTGATACTGGCTAGCTTTTAGAAATTCCTAGTCAGTGAGGGTATCTAGCCTCGTATTACCCAGATGCTTCAACCATAGATTTGATTCTAGTCACTATTCAAAAAGATCCCAGTATAACTTTAGCCTTTTAGCACTGGCTGTTTAAATCATATTGCAATTCACGTTGGTTAGGATCTATGTTTAAGAACTCTGTTCAGAGGCTGCTCTCCTGCGAGCACAGGTCAAAGTTTCTACTTGGCATCAAACATTCCCAGCTAGTCTTGTTTAAGAAAGAGAGAAATCGAATAGTCACAGTTCCTTTCCTCCTTGTAAAATAATTCTGGAGTTGTTACACGTTTAGTGGGAACATCTGGATCCATGGATAAAAGAACACAGCTGTCTTACATGATTTATGATTCCATTTTCCTGTCTTTACCCGGGGCCAATTTCAGTCTTTTTTTTATTCTCACCCCCCATCCTTTAACTCATATAACTGTCATTCTTAAAGTATTTTAAGATGGTTCTTGCTTTCTGACTGTCCCAATAAATCCACCTTGAATTTCTTATGCTTGTTACCTCAGTATTGGTTCAACTGACAGATATATTAATCTTTGAACAGACACATTCTAAGAAGAGTTTTTTAATAAAAATAAGAAAAGAATGAGGCTTAAAATTGAAAAAAAAATTACTTTTTAATGTTAAGATTTTGCACTGTAATATGCTTCATTCTCCTGTTAATTTAACTGAGTAATGCTGAAAAGAAAAACCCTATTTTATTGTATTGAAAATTATGTCTCTTAATGATTCACATTTGCAGTTGGACTTGATGCTCTCAAAGGTCTTTTCCCATCTAAAGGATTCTATCAAATGATTCTATAATACTTAGGTAAGAAATATGAAAAGTTACTTCTGTTGCTATTTTTCTTTTTTTTCTTGATAAAACATAAACTAATTGCATTCTCCTTGAAAATTACTTGCAGTGGTTTCTTCAGCATATTACTAGCAGAATGTTAAAAAAGCAATTCTGAATGCAATTTTCTGACAGCTTTTTGTCTGAGCTCAGGTGCACTAAAACTTGTGCTATTTTAATGCTATGAATTCTGCCTGTGCATTGTTATAAGACGCAGTGATCCTGTTGTGGTAAAACACAACCAGGAATACATAAATTTCCTTGTCTGAGGACGTTACAAGGCACTTCAAAATCAGCAGAATGCTGCTTATACTAGAAGTTATATCAGTGTAACTATATTGCGCCTGTGTATAATACTGGGACAAAGAAAAATGTCTGATCTTGAGATCAGACATTGATAATAGGATAAAGATGGCTTAAATAGCTTCAAGTCTGTGAGCCATAGGCTTAAATCTAGGCTGCTGAAAGGTATTGTAAGTTACAACAGCCTCCTCCTCCTCTGAGTTATTCAGCATCAAGAGGCCTCTACAGAATCATGCCTGTGAGGACAGCAATGCATGTAAATTCACTAAGACTTTTCCATTATTTACAACATGCACAAGGAGAAATGTGTTATGCCCAGAATTAATTCTTGCTCACATTATTTTGTAGGAATAGAATAACCCATTTAAGTAAATTAGACTATTGTCGATTTGCAACTGGGAAAAAACTGAATCCAGAAGTGTTTGTTCCTAAAGCAGGAAAGCTTGGTTATCTTTTGAACACACGTAGTTATGAATGTATCTATAGAAATTTCTTGAGTTTTACTACGAGTATTTTTTTTTAAATCATTATGCCAGTACATCAAAATTCCACAGAGTCTATGGATTCATGATTCAGAAGAAAAATAAATATTGAATCAAACAAAAATTACAAACAATTCTAAAAATACTCCAGTAAATGTTCTTTTGCTGATAGAAAATCTTGCACTACATTTTTAAAACTGGTTCAGATTTCATTAATTGAATTTAATACAGACCTAAAAATTATAAATATTTTTTAGAAGTACTTCCATATGAAAATTGCTTTTTCTCTTGAATCCTGTTTCTAATAAGTCAGTGATTAAACTTGTAGGATTCCACCCAAACCATGGGTTGGTTTCTTACGGGAATTTTCTAATTCATAAGAACTGGAAAAAAATCATCTTTCTTATTTTTATGGTAGATGGGAGGAAACTACTACTTCTTATTTTCGTGTCCAAGGAATAGAACTTCATTTTGCTTTTATTGTTGTTGCTATATAGAACAACACTTTCTTGAACTTTCCACCTAAAAACTCCTAGGTAATTTAATGATCTTAAAAGTCAGCAAAGAGCAAACCATACTTTTTCTCAAACAAAATGACTGGATTTGTTTTATTTGCAAAGACCTAAAAGTATACCTTGTAATGAAAACCTGCAAAGAGCTCTTCTAGAGTTCAAACAAGAAAGTTCATTCTCAACAGCCTATACAGTTTTCCACTTCTTTGACGAGATTACAAAAAAATACTTAGCAAATATTATCTGTTTAACAGACATTACAAAACTACTGCCAGATTTTAGTTGTTTGTAACTAGTCTTCACCAGAAGTGAAGCCTATGAAGATACTTGAGGTATTATAGCACCTCACTTTCTATTGCATATCCATTTTCCTTGCTTCTTACATTGTCAAGAGGACTTACGTCTTTGTCAGCTTTTAATGAGAGGCTTAGAGTCAGCACGATAATTCAAAAACTGTATTGACAAAACAGAGATCCTCTTTGAAACAAAAAGGTAATTCTACTTAACAAAGATCCTGTACTTCAACACAGCGAAGAAAAATCGTCAGAGACAACTTGATTTACCAGCTTCTGAGTATAAGCAGGCCAAGAGTACACTATAATTAATTGGTAAAACAGATCACAAGCGTTTAGGTTCCTGTACTGGTTAACATTATCAATGGTCTGCTATTTTTCACAATGTCAATCTGTCTCATTTTTTTCCAGAAATGATTGGCAGAATGACCCAACTGTTATAAACAGTGTTGAATTTGATGCCTTTACCATTGCTTAAAGGGGAGAAGTCAAAATACAGATGGAAAAATCAAGGTGTGTAACGGTGTTTCTGTTATAATTAAGTTTTATGCAGGCAAGACTGTTCATAATAAGCAACAGCCTGTTTAGAAACTTAGCAGATAGTCAAATATGGCCTGTAAAGTGTGAATTTAAAACATTTTTTTTTTTACATGTAGAAGCTCAATTTGAATTTCTGCTCAGTTTAGCAGGGAGAAGAGAACGCATGTTTTTCTTCCCCACCAAAGAAAATAAGTTGCATACTACTGAGAAAGAGATACATTAAAGAGAGGAGCATATATGGGAAGAAATATGGGAATGAAAGTTCTTCCTCTGCTTGCAAAAGTGCAGAGAAGTAATGTGCAAACTGGTTCAGGTAAGTCTAAAATGTACTTCCCTCTTCATGCTACCAAACCCTTCATAATTTACTACTGAGAAAGCTTCCCCAAAAGGTAAATCAACACTTTATGAGTTATGATATACTCACTAAATAACTAGTTTAACTATTTTTAATGCTATCTTCTTCACAACGTTTCTATTTAGCTGCGATGGGAATGGGAACTAATAAAACACAAGCAGAAACATTATAAATATTTTGGAGGCTCTGTCAGAGGGTGCGGATAATGTCAGTAACGAACACAGATCAGCAGGATAATTGCTGTATTCCAAAAGGCTCGGTTTATACACGAGACTTGTACGGTTATGACTACATCAAAAGATTTATATAGTCCAGTTTCTTAAGTGTGGTTTTGATTACTGGATTAATGATATGAAATTGTGTTCACTAGTAGTTTATTTCGTCTTCTCCAAAAAGTAGAACTGATATAAATAAGTGCATAATTGTATATCTCTCAGTACAAAGGGGAAAAAATAACCAAGCCAACAGCATTTTGCCAGTTAAAAAGACTATGTTCAGACCAGACTTCAGATTCCAAAGACAACAGTTTTCATGCGTAAAGAAAACAGTATTTATTAAGAACGCATTATTTTATTTCTGCTCTGACCAGAGCTCAGTACACGGTAGGCAGTGTACCAGAGTATTTTAATTTTTTTTTGCTGCTCAGATTTCTGTTTCAATAGCTTAGCTGTGTGTAAAAGAGAGCATTGATAATTCTCCCAAGCTAGCAAAACAGGATACAATTTTCTTTCTCTTTACTGTCATTAGTATAGCAGGTTGGTGGCTCCTGGGAGGAACAGAGTCCTCAAAAACATTGTAGAAGACCTATGAAGTGGACCCTTCCCTCTTGTTTCCCCCAGGGAAGAAAAACACTCTGCTTAGATGGAGAAACAAAAGAGTGAAGTATTTTCAGAGAACTCCTATGAATATTGTTTTATAAAGACATGATCTGGAGATAGGCTAGTAATGAGGAGATTGCTTCCTTCAATGTCTATCACTTATCTGAATAATAGACCTTGGCACGTATATTTATATGATTTTGACTTGTGATGTTGATTAGATTAAGTACTCAAGACATGTTTTGCTGGTCTTTACAGCAGGATTTGATAAACCTTCCTATTGCTATTGTTCTGCCTTACATCCTTTAGGTGATATCTGTTACCCGTCAGTGCAAAGAATGAGTATGTCAGGAAAAAGGAAATGAGCTGATTAATTCCTCTACATGTTATATGTGTGTTAAATTTGTACATATAGCAAAGTGTAAATGACTGTCTCGTATTCACAAATATATTTCTGTTTCTGTGAATATTTTAATGTGTTTCTTCTGAAACAGATACATGCATTATATCTCTTGTGGAGGAAAGGTATGAGGGTGTGTTATGAAGTGTTTATAGACACACCTAATAATAACATCAACATAATATATTTTGATTGAATTCTTCAGCCATTCATTTCAAAAACTGGGATATTTTGCTAGAAGCATTTCACTTTCACTGTTCTTTTATGCAAGGCAACCTTCCAGCTACATATTCAGCTGAT
Source organism: Cnemophilus loriae (assembly GCA_013397755.1). NCBI lineage: Eukaryota > Metazoa > Chordata > Aves > Passeriformes > Corvidae > Cnemophilus > Cnemophilus loriae. The sequence continues at coordinate 3,549,577 of VZTF01007679.1, forward strand.
CACTTTTGCTGACACTGAGACAGACAGAAAAAGCTAAAAACGCTGGTGTTCTTTCCCCTTCTTAAAACATCTGTTATGACACATTTTTCTTTCTTTTTTGGTTTTTTTTTTTAAGGTTTGGGATTGTTTTGGTTTCGATCCCATGTAGAATGAAAACAAATGTCATACACTGAGAGTTTTCATGCACTGAATCTTTATTTGCCAGACAAATACAGCTATGGTGTGTGTCATGTGTGTAAATAAAGCACAAAGGGAATGAGATATTACTTTAAATGCCTTCACCTACGAAATAGCAAAATAAAAAGTGAGAAAACACACATTGTAAAAATTAAGAAACTGGATGAGGACACACACATTTGACATTGAAAGGAGAAAGATACAAACAACTCCCAAACTCCAGGTGCAAAGAATCAGACCAATGCTGTCTTGCATTCCAACCACATCTTTAATTGCATATAGAATATAAAAGACATCTCTCCCTATCACCTTGCAACAAGTGGCTGGTCATTACTTATTCCTCTGGTATTCAATGCAGGGTGATAACAATCATGATGCCCTAACTTGGTTTTACATGTGGGGTTATCTACTCTTCCAACAAGACCTAGACATTGGATTCAGAAATATGCAGTAGCATCGGCAGTATTTTGTTCTGCACTAAGGGGCTTTTGTGGTAACTCAGTCACAGACCAGTGCTCTGGCTGTTTCCTTCCATGGTAGAAGAACATTCAGTAGGATACAAATAAGGGCTGGCGTTCAGGGTTTTATTTCAGTCTCTGAGACTGGAAAAGGCAACGAGACTCTACCGCCACTGAAGTTTCTGGCAACTGTCTCCATTGTCTGAGAGAAAGCCAGGCTTGCTACTACTTGTGCGAAGAACATAGACCAGTTACAGAGACAGGTGTCATTTGAATCGCTGTGGGTTGTCGCAGGCACTTCCAGTGTCATTACCCACTTGACCTTGGCTACCACTTAAGAAGTGTGTGGGCCTTCGATAAGTCTCCAGTGACGTCATTCAGCATCAGTTTTAAGGCTGCAGCTTCTGGTCATCAACTATTCAGAAGGCACTGCTCTGTAATATTAAGAGAATCAGCTGCTTCGGTTACTTGTTCACGAACCATGAAGGAAAAGTTCTTCTAATAGAAAATTTAGAAATATTTGAAAAGATAATTCAAAGTCATGACTCCTTTGATTTTTTCCTAATACTGCTATCAAAATTTCTTTAAAAGTTGGAGCAAAGAAGCATTGGGAGTTGGACTTGATAATCATTATGGGTCCCTTCCAACTTGAGATATCCTATGGTTCTATGAAGTATCTATATATTATAGGGTTAACACAACAAGATGCTCATTTCCAAAGGGAGGACAATTTTTTTTTTTTTTATGTTCCCCTTGTTTTGATGAAGTTTAGCTGCAGCTTGGTCATACAAACAACTTGTGGTCACACAAACACTGAAGTGTAGAAATTCAGATCAAAGAACTTGATGAAAATATTAATTAATTTTGGTGAGTCAGGTTTCTTCCCAAGGAATTTTTGTAAAAAAGGACACCAAGTGCCTTCTGTGCCCTCACTGCTTTTTTCTTTTTTAAATTTTATTTTCCCCTTCAAAGCTCGAAAAGTAGAGATTGTCACTATAAATTACTATAATGTGGCACAATGTTGGTGTGGTCACATAACCCTGAAACATTTTCTCTAGTTTAGACCCTCTACAGACCATTAAAAGATCCCCTTTCTCCTGCTGCAACTTAAAACAAAAGAACAATGACAAGTTGAAAGAATACACAAATAAAGAAATAAAGTTTTGGGGAGACGAGAGAAATTAATCTCATTTTTATTTTATCTCACTGCTTTGGCAACAGTAAAGGAGTTTTAACAGAGGTGTAATTACAACTTACATATTCTTCCACAACTTTTGGTGTATGTTTTTCGAAAGTCTTATAGAGATATTTTAAAAATTTGAAGTCTAATCCAAACCAGTGGCCTGGAAGCTGGCATTTGAAATGCCTGAAGTCATCAGCAGGATCAGTGCCCAATCAACACAGTTTCTCATTGAAGTCTTTATATTTTTCTGTTGTGAAAGGGATAATTTTTTATTTTCTGTATACAGTACTTGTTTTTTTGGCATACACAATCAAACTGAGAAATTAAACATAATAGACTCAGTAAACTTGTCTGGATCCTGCTGCACTGTAAATAGAAAACAATAGAACCACATTTTAATATTTATTTATGAAAGCATTCTATGACCCATGGTACACTCAAAGCTCTAGCTGGTGCTAAAGAAGCCCAGTAGAAATAAAGGAAGTACAAACTCCAGAGTCACAATCCAAAGTACTTTACAGAATAATTATGTAAGTAATACCTTGTCTTACAGTATTCCTAAGAGAATTGTATCGTACAATAAATTGCATGACTGAAATGGAAAAAAACTATCGAGGAAATTAAGTTTTTGACCATTGAAACCCTAAAGCCTATCTGCTTCAAATTCAACACAAAAAACCCTAAATTACTCATTAAATCCTTTCATAAATGGCTTAATATGTATAAAGACTTTAGGGTGCAACCAACACTAATTATTAATTGTAACTTGCACATAGTTAAATAAGGAAACATTTTCAATGCACAATTGCAGGCACACCATTTTAGCACTGTAACAAATGCAGTTCAGAAACCCTTGCAGGCTTGTGAAAAGGTTTTGTTTTGTTTTTTTTTCTTTTCCAGAGTACAAGCACAGTGGATGCATTCCATTAATTCAACCAAAAAATAAAGTTTGCCTTCTAGACTCACAGAGACAATGATCTGCCTTTGCCTATGAGGGACTCATTTCCAGGTATATTTTTTCTCTCAGGTAACAGGGAACATATGGAACAAATAAAAGTTGTTCAGAAGTTCAATAATTTCCCCTAAACCCCATATTTCTGTACTCACATTGGCAGAGGTATATTTTAGAGGACAGGGTAAGGAAGAGATGGAAACATTACAGCAGCTCCACAGAACATCTGAAAGAATTTTTGAAACAGAACTTTCAAAAAATACAAATTAAACATTATGGAGAAGATTTCTGAAACTTAATCCTAGTTTAGAACTTCAATCTGGTGAAGTCAAAAAACTTCCATAAATGGTGAAAGCGATGCAGCAAAACAGGAAATTTTACTGGGGATTGTAGCTGAGCTGATGGCAGTCAATGGGTTCAGTTGCAATATCACCTGCTTTTAGTTTTAAGGTCTATCATAACAGACCGATAAGTGAGATCTCTTTAGTATCTTCTAAAACAAAGTTTCAAGAGTGAAAACTGTTCAGTGGTTTCTGTAACATGAAAGCAAAAAAAGGTATTGTATCATACATGAACCAAAACTTGGATTTATAATTAAATTGTGCATTTGTTATCAAAACCAAAAGCAATCCCTCTTAAAAATAAAGCATGCTTTAGACTGACTGAATTTACATACCAGTTGGACTTTCATTACTTTATCATCTGTTTCTCCTTCTAACCTACGTTTGCTCACACTTGCCTGTGTTTTATAAGTTTGAAATTAGGTTTAGACCCTAGAGGTGGATATCTATTAGAAGAACCTGGGCACAGTAATTGTTTTAGGCAAAAATTTCAGGATTCCTAATTGTAATCTGTGCAACGTAAGTGTCCATTATTATCACAATTTGATTCCAGTAACCCAGAGAACCCATATTAATAGTTGCTTTTAATACTGGGTTATAGAGAGAGCAGGGAGGAGAGGAATGCTTTCCTTAAGCTGACGGAGGACAGATGGCTGGAGTGTTCTGGAAGCACTGGGTTTCTGCCCATGCCAGGCCTGACAGCACTGACATCTATCTAGCACTTCCTAACAGTTACTATGCATTAACAATGAACAAATATTGGTAGTAAAACCCTTTTTACTAGGGTTCAGTGCTAAGGATAAAAGCTGAACCAAGTATATTTTACTACTCAGTAATCTTTATGCTAAATAATGGTCTGAAATTCTGGAAAACTTGCATGGATTTTTCAAGTTCGTTCACACCAACTCAGTACTTACATGTATTTTTTACAGAATCACAGACTATATCTGAGGAATGTGCTTCCACATTATGAAACTGGGTCCAAGAACATGGGACTCGAAAATTTGTTTATTTTTATAGTAAGAAATTATACAAACTTATGTTATTAAGGATTTTATTTTTAAACCAGTAAAAAAATAATCTTAGCTGCCTAAATAGGGATAAATCAATATCATAATAATATTAGGAAGAAACGTATCGATATCAATAGTATCAAAATATTACTAATAGATTGCAAGTGTATAATCTGAATTACCAATATGAACTCCTTACTGCCATTCTCATCTATCTATTATTAAACACTGATGCAAATTTAGTGCTAGATGAATCATTGGCAAGATAGCTGTATGATGTGTCAATTGATTTAACTCAATGGCTATCAGCTAAGTCTGACTGATTTACCTCAACTGCACCTTTCTCGTATAGTCCATATTTCAAACAATGAAATTGTCATATTTAATTATCTTATTAAAGCTTATCAAATATGAAATGAAACATTGGACTTTTTGAGAAAAAGCAACATGGAAACATCAGCTAGCTTCATGGGTCCAATAAAAAGAATATTTAGATAATCAGCAAAGGAACAATTATTTTCAAAGTATAAGCTAGTTACTAGAAGTTAGTTTATTTTCCGAAATTTTGCTCAATTCCTGTCCTTTATCTTAACCCTGGCTGAGTAATCCCCACCCCATGATGGTGTTATACACTATATTCCTTCACTCATTTTGAGGCATCTGTAGATGCTTTTTCAGAGATCAATATTATCCTAAAGAAAACAGCATATATTTTTAATTCACGTAGAAAAGTCCACAATACTTAGTTTTATGTGTCAATCTCTCTTTTCAATATAATGAGATGTTTTGTGCAAACATTGGTTCTTTCATTTCTCAGTATGATATGCAAACTGTAAAATCACCACCTATCAAATATAACCTGCGAGCACAAGTTTCCTTGCATCTGACTTTGAGTACTTTCACAATGTCTAGCCATTATTGTGGAATAATGCCAGCAAAAAAACACTGTGTACCTTAAAACTCTTAAGTTGAAAATGTCTTTCAAAATACTTTTTAAAATGCATTCTGGTCTGTACTGCATCTTAAAAAATACTCTGTTATGTTTAAGGGATGAAGCTGAATAACCTTCAAGGTTCCAAGGTTCAGTGACCAGGGTGATACCAGGCAAGAATTTCACCAAGCATGCTGAACACCGTTACTTCTGTGCATTTCTAAACCCATATCATAAATGGCCCCAGCTAATAAAACAGCCATCAGGAAGGTATTGTTTGCTTACTTCATGCAGTATGAGAAACTGCATGGTCTGAAGGTAAAGGATAAAGGATTTAAAATTTCTACCTTCCAATGAATTTCAGGGCTTCATAACACCTTTGTCCGATTGTGAAGATCATATTCTGCAAAAACAGAGTAAAAACAGAAGATGAAAGTCAACCCAAAATCATGCATAAAACTTCAATTATTCCTAATTTAAGCATGTTTTAAGTATTATAGTCAACTATAACTCAAAGTTACATTGTGCTTTTAGATGCTTCTTTAAAATTAAATTACTTCATATTATCAAAATAATTTTGGTAATTAGAAAGAAATCCTTACCAGTCGGTAATTTTTGAACAAGTAATTACATACTGCTAGGCATTATGTTTTTCAATATCCAATAACACAAGGCTGTATCAATTGGCTGAATTGGCTTTCCTTGAATTAGAATCTTGGCTGCTGGAAATGTAAAATTTCAACCAAAACTAAGAAAGTTATCTCAGTAGAGTCTGCCATTATTATTAAACTCCTTTTCCTTTCAAGTCACTATGTGGGTTCTAGGGACTAATGAGGGTACTAGACAGTACGCAGTTTATCATCAGTAGCCATATTTTATTTAATAGCTTCTTTCCAGTTGGCTAAGTGGGGGACAGATGGCAGGTAATACGTACTTTCTGCGCAGTATTATAAGAGTTAGTTGCTTAACATGGGATTTCAAAAATCTCTTATATCTGGAAAACATAGGAATTGCATATTATCCAAGAGAACTGCTGCCATTGTATGGAAATTAACAGTATATTTTCTTTTTCTCCAGGGCACTGCTTTACTCTTCACTAATCCAAATAGAATTTGTGTGGCAAAAAGCCATAAATATAATCTCTTAGGTGTGACCTTGAAGAAGTAACCCAGTTAAATCAATTTGGTATTTATTCAGCCCTGACACGCTTGTAGCATCATTTGTTATGCGAGCCTTTCCGACTTCTCAGCCAACTTAATCCATTTCATTCTAATGCTTTTCTCCTGTCCTTATTTCCATACGTCTTCATTACCAGCACTTCAGCTCGAGCTGCTGCTGGAGGGTTAAGATATTTATTAAATGTAAACTCAAACAAATGTTAGCACGGGACAGCTACTGAAAGTACAGAGATAAAAGGCCATTTGCTGCCTTAATTAAAATTAATCAGAAATAATGGACTGGGTTGAGGAGGAATAATATAAACACATAACACTAATCTCACAAGCTCAATTTAAAAAATAATATGAGACTCCTAATCTCATTGATTTAATACAATATTTAGGAATAGAGGAAGGGTTAGAAGGGATCAGAATAAGTTCTCTTACATGATAAAATTCCTAACTTTTTGATTCAAAGTCCTATTGTAATGTTTTAAAATCATTCATTATTAAGAGTTTTCTTCTGACATTGATGACAGCTAGGCTTTTGTAATGTGATCTTAATAGGCTATTAATACCAGGACAAGATTAAGGGATTTGTTCTACTCTTCAGTAGTGCATGCAGCTGCTTCTAAGATGAATGGAAAGTATCTATTCGTATTGATCACTGTAGGAAATGTTCTTTGAGGTTCATGCCCATACATTATTTGGGAAAAACTATCTGCCTAAGAAAGACTTACAATATTTAGCTGGTCAAATCCTTTTTCAATTTCTATCTCATAAATATCTGGTTTACATTTTGTGACTGTCCTGGAACCTAATGTGCCTTTCTCACTCTCTTTTCTAACTCTGTTTTCAAATAGCTATATTAAAATAAATGAGGAAGAAACCCCAAAGTAAACCATGTGTTAGCTAGAATATTGCAGCCTTAGACTATCTTGCCTTTGTTGAAATGTTGAGTCCCATGTGCTGAGTACAGCATAGATGCTTTGAGAGATTGTTAGCAAGAAAAGTGTAGTTGCACATCTTGCAAAACAGACTCAGTTCTTAGGTTTTTTACATCAATGTAATTCACAAAATTAATCCTAAGTAGCTAGATTGCATTTACCTCATTATATGGCTGTGCAAACACCTCATTTCAGAATTAAAATATTCATAGTTCATTTTACCTTACTTTGCCTTGGAAGTAGATTATGTTAAATCAGATTTAGGTCTCTTTAATGTTTAGGGAGGGTATTCACATAATTGTTTATGTGGTTTAACTAATGCAATTTAAATCCACATTTTTAGACCATTCAATTAATTTCCGCCTGAGTCTGTATGTAGACAGACCCTTCCCCTTCTTCCAAAGCTATTCTTTTCAAAGCTGTGTCTGTTGTATGCCTTTAGGATTGGGAAGAGTTCATTGCATTTCTGACAGGTTATTTTGCAAACTATCTCTTTTTGTTTTCTCTTTCGTATCATGCAACAGATAACTGATATAAGAACAAGATCTCTCTTCCTGCTGGATTATTTTATCTTTTAGGAAGCCTTATTCTCACTAGAGCATTTGTAAAGAAATGTTACTGCCCTTAGGATATTACAGGCTGTCAGAAAGGTGTTGTGTTCTTTTAATTTCAGATTTTGAGCCTATTTAAATTGTCCAAAAGAAAGTTCATTGCTGATATTGTACCTTTGTACTTGATGCTGCATTTGCTGACAGCAGTCATGCTAATTTTGGTATACTATGCTTTCGTCATAAACACAGGTCAGCTCATGGATGTACTGGCCAAAACGCGCCCTCTTTAACACAGAACACAGCCGGGCATCTCCCATATCATCATGTTCACCCATGATATCATAGGCATTAAAGTCGGATGAGTTGTTTGTTAGCACTGGATCTAGTAGCAGACTGTTACTCTGATTGATAGAGACCTTCTAATATCCTGTCTACAGATATTGATGAACAGATAATGTGCTTTTATGTTGTTCTTTGAATACTATGCATCTCTTTACCCAGGATAATTCATAGAGAATCATCCTCGATTAACCTACATTTCACTGAACTAAGCCAGGATCATAACCTTTCCCTAAGTGAGATCACGATTGCAGTAGTCATTCTAAGCATATCTTCAATTTTTAATTAATTTTTCTTTTTCTATTAATTCAAAAATTATATTTTTGATTGGATATTTCAAAAACATTTTGTCTGTCTTGTCTCTACTTATACACAGCATTTGGCTAGCTCTAGGATCACAGATTTTTTCAGATTTTTATGGGCATAAACCTCTTCATACAAGAAGCTAAATCTAATTTTATCCTGAATTCAGTAGGTCTGTGACGGCTTGGTGCTCAATCCAGACAAAAGCACAAAAGAAATTAGAAACTTCTTTATATTGCTAACTGCAATTGGTTACAGTCTAACCCTAAGTATTTTCTAAATTCAAGTCAGGCATGGAACAATCTCTTAACATTTGTATTATTCTGAGGTGCAAGATGTAATACATAAGTCAGTCTAACAACGAAGAAAGCAAAATAATTAGTTAGATCCCTTTTTCCTTTATAAATATTTTTGGTTACTGATAAGTGAGTATAAAAGTCTGGAAAATCAATACAGTGATTTATGCAAAGAGCAGTTATGAAAATAATTCACATTAAACACATTTCAAAAGCAGCTATCTAATTAAAAACCCTCTATCTAAAAAAACAGTGGTAAGTTTATATTACTATCTCATACTGAGAATAGACACCTGCAATGTCTTTTCATTCTTCTTTTAAAGAAACACTGCAAAAGCTTGAAGGTCTAAAGTTTTACATAAATGTACTCCAAGCCTTATTTAAAACTTTTAAATACATGCAATTAATATTTAAATCAATTAATATTATTTTTATTATTCACATGAATTATGTCAATTATACTTATATTATTAATAATCAATATTTGCTGAAGAATAATTCTTATGCTCTTTCTTGGGAGAAAAATAAAGCAAATAAATATATAATATACAAAAGTCACATACATTGCTGCTCAATGGTGCATTAAGAAAGAAGCTTAACCTCCACGAGAAACACATTGTGAAAAACTGCATAGTGCACTTCGAGAGAATTTAAAGTTTTATAGAGGACACAAGATCAAGCCAGCATGAGAAAGTCAAATATTTGGTGAGCTGTCACAAAATACTGAGCCTAATATGGAAACATTAATGTACCCAAAAAGATAAGCAAGACTCATGATTAGAAAACTAACTAAACAAAAAAATCCCAATTACATGTCAAAAGTGGTGATACCTAAGACAGGTTCTGAACAAAGTTCTGAATTGTTCAGCTACAACAGAAGTTGAACTCCTTTTCTATAGTGTAGAAAGAAATGTGTGTCTAGTACCAAATATCCTGGGATGCCATTAGAGTCGAATATCTCCTGTATTGCCTAACAGTAATGTTATGAAATTATGAGCATTTATTATTACTCAGTCTTAGTTTTGAACTGCTCTTCTGTCCACTAATAAGAAAAATTTTCTTTCTCATCTGAAACACAACACACACATTGTTCTTGTCTACACCTTCTTAATGTTCTTGGTCTTAAATGGGTACTATTAAACTCTGCACATGTCCTAAAAGTCTTTATAAAGCAAACCTTTTAATTTTACTGCTAATGGTGTGTACCAAACTCCATATTTTCAGAAAAGTTTTTTTTTTTTCTTTTCAGAGAACAGTAAAACTTCCTAATTTGTTGTATATACTAGGTATGACACCTCATTTTTTCTGCAGGAAAAGTCGTTTTCCCTAAAAAGATAGTATTTTTGTATTGGAACTTTCATAATTAAAATATTCCAGTGCCTCAGGAATGTAAGCTATACAATTTTTTGTGTGTGGCATTCTTGCTAAAGTGGCAGCTCCTCACTTGGTCAGGTTTTGTCGGAGTATGTGAGTCAGAAGAGCTGTATGAAATAGTGCGATGAAGGGGATAATAAAGTGGTATAGAATTTCAGCGCCTTTGAGAGCCACAAACCTACAGCAATCTTGCACCTGGAGAAGTTGTCTCGGGAGAGCCATTCAATGAAAATGCACTGTAATTGCGAGAACAGGAATTGCTCAGCAAAGCTTTATTGCATCTTTTGGGCTGTCTTTGATTTTAGCTGGAAGATTGCACATGGTAGTCCCTATGCATCTTTCAGAAAGCAAACCTCAAAGTGAAACCAAGGAAAACAGAAGAATCATCTCCAGTAACGTAATTTGCAAGTCCAGATAGAATCCATCCAAACTGATGGGATTTATATTTGAAACATTGCTGCAAAGAGCAAGGGCATCTGTTTATACACAAAATAGGCAAGTATTACACAACAGGAAAACATGACTGATGCTGTGTTTCGCTCCTTCTATTACAGTCCCATTCCACCTGCTGCCATTAACAGGTTTCTAATTTTTCATCCTTCTTTTCCTCTCTTGGGCCATATACAACCTTGTCAATTTTTTCTTTTTTCTTTTTTTTTAACATTATTGCTTTTTTAGCATCTAAGTTGTTTTAGAAAGTTCCACAGAGTAAGGAAGGAGTGGAGAAAAGCAAGACTGGAATGGAAAGCAAAGCTGAATTTTGAACAGAAGCTGCCCAAGACCTTACATGGTGTTTTCCTCTCTGCCATATGTTCCACACACTAAGATTAGCTGAAGCAAACCCAATAATACTGCAGCTAACTGACTTTAAGAACAAGTAAAAGACTGGAAAATGCAGTGTGGTACTATAGAAATTTCAGGGAAGATCAGCATATACATGTATCCTAAAATAAGATGCTGTTGAAGTAGTGGAGAGGCAAAGGATACTGTCTCAGAAAATGGACATACTCTCTGTCTCCAGCTGAATGTAGATAAAAATATTATGGAGATTAATATCTGAGTTGAAGCATCTGGGTTATTCTGGGTAGAAAAAAGTATTCCGAAAAACTGTAATTAAATTAGTCATATCCTTACTGGATGTGCAAATTGTAACTTGGAGAGAAGATATGAGTACTTTCAAAATTTCTTTATTGTAATGTTAACATTTTTAGCTAACAAATCTATAAGTGAATATGTCTGCTCTTTAAAAATTAACTGAAACTTGTGGAAAAGCTGTGGGAGTCTCAAGAAATATACCTTTGCTATAAACTGGAAAATGAAGTAACACCTGCATCTAAATGTTAATTTCCTGCTCACTTGATTGGATGTAACACAGAGTATTGCTAAGGAATTTGAGGTGCATTTTAAGAAGAGCAGAATCAAATTTGTACTAGTGGTTTCTAACAACCTTTCAGTGAAGACATAGCAAGGAAAAAGTTGGAATCTTGGAAATTAGGAAAAAGTTGGAATCTTGAATATTAGGAAAAAATAACAGCCAAAGTAATAAGTTAATTACAGATTAAATTGGAATCACAATACTGAGCTTTTAAGGGTCTTTTTTTTTTTTTTTTAGCTGTTTAGTGTACATATTAGCTTACAAGCATCTTTCTGTTTTGAAACATAAAAACCTATCTCCCCGAAAATTCAATTGCTTGAAGAAGGGCAAAACTATAAATTCTAGATAGGTGTTTTCTTAGCTCATGGAGACGAAGTCATCTGGTAGTCTATCCAAGCTCTCAATCAAAATATGGAAAGTCTCATGTTTCCATCCAGAAAACAAAGCAGACAGCCAAGTTCAGATTCACTGCTATGTCAAGAATGAGGAGGCACCAGTAGCAACTATTACAGTTCTTTGAATAAAGCATAGATGAGATTCTCTTCTACTGAATTCCCTCTTTCTTCTTACAAAGTTATTTTTTACATAGTCTACACTCTCTCCTTTTCACTCTTTTAAAAACCTTAAACAGTAACTTCATATACACAGATTTGGTTTTCTCTGTTGTCATTACCCAGTTTATCCACTAATTGGGTAAGTGTCACGACACAATTTTGAATAAGGGGAATAAACACATTTTTCTCCTCCAATTTATTTTTGTAAATTTTACCAAGCAGATGACAAAATCTGCTACTTAAGATGATTTTTTTTCTTACTTACAAAATTATTTGTGACCTTCAGAACTGTTCAGTAATGATTAGTGGAAGTCAATAGTTCATGTAATAAAATTAATTCCAAATTCCTATAAATCTTATAAATAAAGTGTGAGTTGACACACAAATTAATTTGTGAGACATTCAAATTTTGAATTCTTATTAGACTATAATATTTCTGATTAACAACACACCAGCTGCTAAAATTCATTTTAAAAATTCCTGTGAAGTTTTTGGGTATGTGTATCATCATTTTTTGCTAAAGATAGACCTGGTATAATGAATGTAAAAGAAAATGAAAAAAAGTTGTTTCTTATTTCAGCTACATCATGAAAAAAAGGTCAAATTTAAAGTTAAATTAGTCTCACAAAAATTTAAGTTCATATGTATTATAACATATTATAATACATTATTTCTTGACACGAGTGCTAAAGGTTAGAACAGGAAATGTTCACAAAAACACAGAAAAGAAAATTCTTTCCAAAATCAAGCCAAAAAATTTTCATATTTTTCCCTGAATTTTCTTCCTTTTCCTTCTTCTTCTATTCTCTCTCCACTTTGTGTTTTGTGTGAAAACTTTCAGTTTCAGCTCAGAACAGCACTGGCACACTGTTCTTACAAATTATTTGCCGAAGGGTTCATACTGGGACTTTTACAGTGAACTGTAAGACTGAACTTGGAGAAGCACGGGGAGGAGGAGAAGGGAAGAGAGATGGAGGCCTTCTGTTGCCCATGGAACACACGATGAGATGGGCATTCCGTGCCACACCACAGAGAAAAGTCACCATGTGGACTCCGCTCTACGAGCGCTGTGGTTACACCTTACCTTGGGTCTACAGCAAAATTCCCACTGGTGTTAACTGCAATACGATAAAGACTACTGTGAGAGGACATGTCATTATGTCTCTGAAGACTGACCATGTGAGATTCTGAGTTTTGTTTGGGAAGTACACAGGTGAATTTAGTGCTGAGAATGTCCAGCCCACCTTATAGTTTTTTCATCCTTGTGTTTCCTTTCACACATATGATGACAATGCCGACATTTCACAATGGACAAGAAGAAGAGGGGAGTGTGTCACACCTTAATGTCACAAATCAATAGACTCCTTGAGAACCAGCCAAACTTTAAAAACAGAAAAACCTCAGTACTACTGATTCAGCATATGTTTGATTTATTGTGATAACACTCATTTTCACCCTCAAGAGCAGACGTTCATAGTCAAACAGCAGAGAGCTCCTAGTGATCTTTCAATTGAAATAGTCAGTGCCTTGAAAAGTCTGTCACAGTTTTATAAAAGATGCTTGCCTCAAAATCAGTAGCATATCTGGATACTAGCAGGAGGCAAGCCTAACTTTTGCCAGCCTCATATCTTACCTCAGTCTCTACTGACTTCAAGGCGCACGAAGAATGAAAGTAACAAAATCTGCTGCTGAAAACGTTGGTAAAACAGCTTTTTATCTGATTTTTTTTTTTCATGTATTTCAGTTAAGACAAAGGAAGTTTAGACACAGAAAAATTATATTTTCTTAGGAAGGATGAGAACAGATTTATGCTCTATCTGGAGTTATATAGCAAGGTCTTTGAAAAGATTGAAAAAGTCAATTTATGCATAAAATATGTATTGAGTTTTCTAGATGCTTGTCACTGATTTCCAGAGTCACATCTTGCTCATCCAAATTAGCTGCATGAGAAGTACTTACACTTCTACCCCTTATACAAAAATATATCTGCTTCCTTATTTCACAGATTTTGTGTGTATATGTGTGTGGTTTAGAGATGGAACATCTGTGTATAACACTGCTCTCAGGATGATAAATACCAAGAGACAATAATGTTTTCAGCAGACAGAGTAATATAGGGAAAGTAATACAGTTGAAGCTAAAGATTCAGAATACTTTGTTCATGTTTTGGCAAATAGGAGGGAAAGCAAAGTATTCAAAAGTCAGCATCTGAAAACTGTTATGAGATTATTTGTAGTTAAGTGAAATGCAATTAAAAAAATCAATATGACATCTGTTGACAAGTGAATAGAATTTAGTTTTAAAAGAAGTTAAAAATACATATGAAGATCACTGCTGAGTAAAAGGTCTTGCCAGGTAACTAAAAAAGAAACTGTGTTTATGCAATATTAACCTACAGGAAAAATGTTCACAAATGTGTAAAAAGCAATTCATTGTCTGAAACTGAGAATACAGATGTTTGCCTGAAGATTGCTATCAAAGACATGGGCATTACACTATAAACAAAATGTGCAAGGGAAGGTTTCTCTAGGATTTATTAGGTGTTAACCAAAGTAGACTAATGGGATGTGAGGAGAGGCAAGTGTATCTGCAGCAGATGTGTGAGGTACAGTAGGATCCTGTTCACTGCTCCATCGAAGAGTCACTTGTGTTAGTTTCTGCAGCAAGGGAAAGCTTTCACAAAGTATCTGCCTTCAATGCGGAGTTTGGAGTACATTTACTAGAAGCAAACAGAGCAAGTATACTGCTTTGGACTCTGGGCCCCAGAATCAGTCCTTAGAGAGTGAAAACAACTTGGTGATGAACTAATTTGCTAGCATAAACTGGCACCAAAGGCCGTTTTTATTCATAGTCCCGGAAGGAATATGGCCTAGGGAAGAACATAATTCTCAACTCTCAACCTCCTACAGCTGTTACTAAGCTGACACTGCTGATTTATAGCTCTCTCATGCTCAGTCCTGAAGTCACAAAGCAACAGTATATTTCCAGCTGGTGTTTTACTGAGGCCTTAGTCCTACTGGAGAGTAGAGATTTCTGATGTTTCATTAATCCCTTTATGGCAAAGAGAGAAAGACTGCACCTCTTAAAACCATTAAAAACTATGCACTCATTGACACTGGCCAACATTCAGGCTTGATATAATTTCTTATTCAGGTTTGATATAATTCCTTGCAATACCAAGCAGTGAATTGGTGCATGCTGGAGATCTGGAACAACCTCAAACAGCCTGAGAGCTCTTGGTGCGAGTGACAGAAAATAATAAATAAAATCTCAAGCTACAAACAAAAAGACAGAAAAATGTATCAAAGTAAATGAAGTTTCAGTAAAGACAGACTGTGCAGAAAGAACCAGTATGGCTAAATTTACACCTACAAGCATGTTTAAACAGGATTGATGTGCTGACCTAGTGTCCAGCTGCTGTCAGAAGGGTCTCTTCACTGCAGAGCCCACCTCAGCTCCTGGCCACCAATTCCCACCAGCTCAAACACTCCTCTATCTTCCCACTAAGTAGACACTACTCCATAATTTGTCAGAGAATCAAATAAACAAGAAAATTCATATTTTCTGACAGTTGAATTGGCCTGGCAGAGATGAGATACATGCCAAAATGACTACTCATCTAAGGTTTAGAAAGGACAGTGGGCAAAGCAGAGTGAAGACAGATGTGACTGCCTCTTTCAGTGGGAATCAAACAATTCTATCAGCCTAGCCATATCAGCTTCATAGGTTTTTATAGCCCAGACCCCTTCCTCTACTGAATTTCCAGAAATATAGGCTAACCACAAAGTATCCCTGTTTTGAAATCTGGGAACTAATTATTGATGGATTTCTTTTTCATTTGGTTTATAGGATCTACATTGACTTAGAAAAGTCATTTGATACAGACAGATACCTTTCTTCTTCGTGTCACTAAATCCATTGGCATTAATCCTCCAATCAGATCATTCAGAAATGAATGGTATCATGCACAAAATCGCTGATTACCCAATATTTTCAAATCTGTTACTATGTTCTCTTATAGTCTAGTTCCTCACACCACTATAGAAAAAATATAAAAAAGAAAAAAAGAATAAAAATGAAGAAAAGAAAAAAAGAAAAAAGAAACAAGACAAAAATAAAAAAAATTTAAAAAAAAAAAAAGCAACCAAAACAGGTTTTCAAATATTCTTATCTCTTTCTTTTCTATTCCCTACAATAATTTAAATGAGGAATTAGACACAAATAGAGATACGTGGACTTACAGGTCATCCGGGTTCCCATAAAACAGCACCAATCTGTGATAGAGATATCCTTTGTATACTTTACACAGCATTGTAAGGTTGGCTGTATTTTAATAATTTTGGCTCTTCTGAAGTATACGTGCCTATGTTAGGCAGAATTTGTGGTTTTTTCCTTATTGTTATTAATTGCTGTCTGACATTCAAACCTGGAGACAAAATCTGAGACAGTAACTACAGTTGCAAAAATTCTCACTCAATACCACAGAAAAGGAACAATGAGATTATGAGAATTACAGATTATTTTACTGCAAGGCCTCCATCTGAAGGTACGTGTGTGTCATATGAAATGGGAAGAGTCTCAAAAGCTACCACTGTTCTTGGTTCCTCAGGTGGTGTTCTTTCACTTCAGGTAACCTTACAATGAGACTCAGAGATCCACATGCTGTTTGCACAGCTATTGACTACAATGTACCTGATGAATGAACCATGTTGGGGAAAAAATTAACTGCTTGCAGTGATGCAAGTTCCACAACTTTCTAGTCCTTTCAGTAGATTATTTCTGTTGCTAAGCCTCAGTCCTCTGAGTCTTTTCATCTTAGATTATCACTGATAGGCAGCAATGCATTTTATAGTACTCTTGGAAATAATTTCCATAAGTACTTCCTCAAAGTTTTGGTCATTGTCATACATGAAAGAGTCTTCATGAAATTTACTAGTTTGTAAAGTACTAGCATTGCTAGTTGGGTCAAAAATATTGCAGGTTCTTTTACTTAAGACTTCAGTATGAAAAAATAAATAGATGCACTATTTTTTTTTATTCAGACATCAGAGAATTGTTCACTAAGTGCATAACCTTGACACTGTTTATTTATAAAGTTGTTAATTAAAGTTGGGATTCAGAACTTCCTGCCAGCAGCTGTTGAGCAGTGATTTCACTAGTGACACTGACAGTTTAAGGGCCTGAATCTGAGACACAGGAAATCAGTATGCCGCTGTATGCAGACTTGTAGTACAGGGTTTGTTAAAAACATATACACACATCCTAACTAATTTTTAAAAAATACTTCAAAGCTCTACGTTAAGAAGAAAGTAACTTACAGCCTTGCAGGATGAGAACCTGACGCAATCCCAGACGAATTTAGCAAAATTCTTTCCACAGCTTCAGAGGTGCTTTAGATACGCACAAAAATCATCTGAAGGAGGTGACAGCACAAGTATTTCAGCATATAAGTTATTCACTTCAGAATTTCCCCATTTTTTTTTTGTTTCAGCTTTCAGTAGGTATTTGTGCAGCCGAGTTCGACTGACATGAGTTATAAAATACTAAAAAGAAATAACTTTCAAATTACATCCAAGCTGAAAATCCTAAGATGACGTATCCTTTAGTATTTACTATAGAGAAACAATATGACATAGCATACATAGAAAAAAAGCATATCTGATATTAAAATTGTGATTTTGTGCTTTCAAACACAAATCTTTATCAATACGCCATTATCCTCTGCCTGTCCCTTCCTGTGATTTCCTCATCCTTCAAAATGCCACAGACTTTTTGACAAAAATTTAAAATCTGTTACTTTTTACATGAATCTGATACCATATCCTTGTAGTCATTGTAAGACAGTCAGCAAGTCAGCACTTTACATGTGCATACATATCCTTTGCCAAGTATAGGGACGACTAAATCTTCTGCTAATTTGTGAGATGAGGTTAGCACTTTAGAAACCAACCCTCCTCTCCGACCTAATGCAAATAAATAAATTATAGTCATTTCAGTGTGGATGAAAGCACAGTACTTTTGACTGTTCCTTTCTGTCCCTCATGAAGGCTGCATAAGCCACAGTACCTGTATATTTATTCTGTCTGAGGAATGTAAGCCAAGCAGCAAACCGAAGTACACATCTCTGCTTACATTCCACACATACACATGCCAGGATATGACTTGCTTTCAGTGTAGTTCTGTGAAGCCACACATTTCAGAACAGTCTCCTGAGTTTTACAAAGATACAATTCATACCTGCCCTTGGAGGGCATATGAAGTCGGTGTTCTTCCTGAAAAGTCTGCAGCAACATCTCATCTATTTGAAGTTCTTGACATCCTTGTAAGGTCAGGACAAGGAGACTGGTTTGGCAACTCCACGTGGCTCACACACTGTAAAGTCTTGTTTGTGCTAAAACATTCCTGCTGCCTGTCTAAATGCTGCACTTTAGATGTGTTCAAGTGCACGTCAGAAAACAGTGGCAACTCATATAGGATGATTTCTAGGGATTAAAAACAGGATCACTGAGACAGACCACTTTAGAGAAACAGAAATTGAGGCACAAAAGCAACAATAATTTTCTTAAATGTATTTTTTTTTTCCAAAGGAGCTTCACATACTGTTCTTCAACCCACATCCACCCCCAACCCCTGCAATATTTTTCTTCTTCAATTGCAAACAAAAGTAGATCAGTCCCTAAATATTTCGATCGTAGATGAATATTCCCTTATGAGTGAAACCTGAAAACATGCGATTAGGTCCAAGACTTTCAAACCATATCACCATTTAGTGAACTCATCCTTACAACTATGCTTCAATTCAGTACACTTTTGCACCCTTAACAAGTTAACTGTCTATAAAAGTCGTCTTCTAGTGCTTGTGAAAGCCTACAGACTCATTCATCAGAGGTTGCTCCCTGACCTACAGCTGACTACATCTTCAGTTCCCATTACTTTTTCATGAAAGTTCTCACTTAACACTATGTGGGTAGAATGAAATGTTTCCATTAAAAGTCTTGGAAAACTTATGTGTAACAGGACCTGCTGTTCCTGTCCCATTGCATTATATCAATCAGGAGAAGAGCAAAGATTTTGAAGAATATTTCCTGTGTACTTTTGGAGGAGTTTGGAAGGTGTTGTTTTATTTTGTTGCCACCATTGATTGAAGACTTGCTGTCTCTCCATCTCTAGTTATGTCCTGCTCATGTTCTGAGATAAGGGTTTAAAAGAATAAAGCCTTGTAATTGGAAAGTAAGATCCAGGGAACAGGAGGATCTCTAATTGCTGTTATGATCATGGAGAAAAAGAAGTTTAGTCTTCCCTTCCTGATCAAGGGAAAATGCTCTACTTAATCAATACACTGGTTAAGGAAAAGCCTAGCTTTTGTAGGAGTGATGATGGTTTTATCTCTGTGTTAGAGCAACAGGGTGAGGTTTCATGAAGCTTATAGTGGGGAGATAATATTATATCATCTAACTGGCAAACTGTATTTCTTAGGTAAGTTTTACGATATATGCAGGCCAAAGAGAGACTAAAGGGTTTTTTTTCCCCTCAGCATTTGAAATAGTTTCCAGCCAAAATCAGACAGCAGAGCAGAGACTGGGTAGCTGAGAGCCTTGCAATGTTGAGGAATTGGTTTAATGAGATAGGCTTACACAGTTTAAGTAACTGAACCGTGAGGTGTTTTGAAGTGGTGGATGAAAAGGTCAACTTGCCTAGGAGAAGAGGGGAAAAGGTAATAGGGTAAAGTTGTGAGAACCTTTTCTGAATGATTCCAAATCTGCCAGTCTGCGTGATCTTGCCTGAAGAGTGCTCTGGGAACACCGCTGACTGCTGGTTTCTTTCCAGCATCTGCTCACATCTGGCCTCTGCTACTGGACAAACCATTCAGCCCTCAGCAGCCCTAGGTAGGCGATAGCCAGGTATTTCAATTTGATCTGAGAACACTCCCAGAGAGCTCAAAAACCACCTTCAAACTTACTAAAGATTAACACAAAGAAGTAAAAACATTTAAGAACTCCACCAGCCTCCAAGCTGAACTTGACAAGTAAGAGATTAAATTGTTAATTACATTAGAAGTGGGGAAGCTTATACAGGAGGCAATACTGAAGCAAAGAATCTGTTTCAGAATTAAAACTATTGGAAAATCACCCTAATTTTATATATATGTATATATATATAAAGTACTGATGTACTGATGCACAGCAATACAAATAAAGTGCAAAAATCATCATCTGAGACAAATTTTACTGATTTTTTTATCTTTTTGACAGAAACATTTTTGTACGTAGATATTTATAAATTTTAAATATAAACAAAAATATTATGCTTTCCTCAAAGGGTATTTTTTACTTCTCAAGGAAACCTTTTCTAAAGAGCAAGAAAACTGATACTTTAGAAACAATGGGGAAAGAATAAACAGTTGCAGGATGACAGTGGGGTGGAGTGACAGTTTGGAGATATATTTAACTAATCTTTCTTTTTTTGATGTATTGCATTATTGTGGGTTCGGGGGGGGGGTTTGCAATGATATCTACTAGGCAAAGACATTTCTTGTTATCTCCATTGGCATCAAATAAATAACTAAAAATAGGATTTCTGAATAGAGAAAATGATGTCATATTTGGAAGCACTGTTGTTGACTTTTCCTGGGAGAGGCAGTATTCAGGGTGAGTGGTAGATAGTGATTTGGAACTAGATCAAATAGACAAACTTTCCATTAGAGCCGTTGAACACTCTTGTTCTGCTTTATCTTTAATCTCAGCAGGCAAGTAGCTCCTCCAAAATCACTAAAGGGCTTGCTCTGTGTTCAGATCCTCTCTGCAAGGTAACTGCCCTTTCCAGATCTGGATTCTATTTTACTGCTCTAACATAATCTTAACTCTTCCGTTACTAGGCTCAAAGGTGAAACACAGCAACTTTGATGAGTAATTTCTACAGTTTAAACTTCAGCACATGCTGTTTCAGCAACATAATTTAAAAAAAACCCTGGAAGTTAATATTCCGCAAGGAATCCTCATACATGATAATTTCTTCATTTATTTTTACCAGAACATGCATAATAAGAAATTCTAAGCAAAATAAAACAATATCCAATGATAGTTAATCAAAGTGTCATTAAAACTGAGAATGCCATTAGCTTAAATTCATAAATGCAAGGGAACAAATTCTCTCAGAAGTTTGCCAGTCTTTTCAACTTATGATAGATTTCCTTCCTGTTCTTTTTCTGTCTCAGACTTTCATTCCCATTGTCCCCTTCAATTAGGAAACAGGGAGCCATGCCTAGATTCCAGCATCTGGAGCTGATGTCACATCTGTTTAATAATCAGACCAAGGTTTTTCAAGTCTAGGAAGTATCTGAAGCATTAAAATGTACTCATAGTTCTTAAGTGATGATCTTACATAATGAGCATTACTATGGGAAGATGGTCTTATCAAACTAATACAATGCTGTAAAAATTTGCCAGAAGAAGCCTCTTTGGACTAATGATTTTTTATTTTCATATGCGTGCAAACATGCCCTCTGTATGTTTGAGTGTATTTGTGTGTGTTCCCAGTAAAAACCATTCTTTTCAAGGCATCATTTTTTTTACTGTGAAGACACCTAAAGCTTCAAGCACCCCTTTTAAGTGCTTATTGCCAGAGCTCCAGCATCTCATTAGTAACCATAGTGTTTCTGAGAGCATCTCACGCAGGTACCTGTGCTGCCCACTGCTGTATTGAGCTATACGTTCTAGGAACCAGGAGTGCTCCAAGAGCCTGGTTTATTTGGGAGAGTGCCAATGATCTTAATTCTAACAACCTATCTGAGATGTGTGATAGCCTAATATTTTTCTAGACTAATTAGCAATGTTTTGGAGACAGCCCAGTAACTTTCTTTGCAGATGATTAAAAGGTTCTCAGGTAACGTCAGGGACGGGAGTTCATTTGGCAGAGAAGTTGATTTTCGCCCATTATTTTGCATTTGAAGCACCTGGCTGTAAATTTTTCCACTAGGCTGACAGTTTAGATTGCACCAATTATTCTTGATGGCTAAAGTTATCTGCATGAAATCATTATAAGCAGTCATGAGTAGCAATATATGTTTTACCACATACAACAAAAAATAAGAATAATATTCTTCTAGTAGTAAACAAATCATCAGGAGACTGGAGACAGTGTTCGGACTTCATAGCCTCAAATTTGATTTAAAATCCTTCATTTTAAAAGAAAACAATAGAACAAAATTATGAAACACTTTAGCAGAATTATTCAGATGAATTCTCTTCATTCCCTCTCCTTCACTTTTAAAATTTCACAAATACTGGAAAAAAGTAAAGTGAGTTTTCAAAATGAGTGTTACTATGAGCCATTCTAAGAGTGACAGCTGCATTGTTTTTTGCCTCTAGGTGAAAAAAGATAGAACAGCTAATTGTCTTTGAAGTGCCAGGCTTCTTTCAGTAGTGGATCTCATTACTATTGTGCTTCCATGACTTAGTTTTTCTCAAGTTTTGAGGCTATATACCTCATAATATTAACAAATTTATTCAAAATACACTTAGGTTTCTCAATAGAAAATTATAAAAAGTGGCTCTGACCTTTTATTCATGACTCATACCATCAAGATGTCCATTGGGACATAGTTTAAGATAAAGTTTATTTGCCAGTTTGATCTAATATTTAAAAACAGCAAGACTTATGAGACCTGACCTCTATTGCTATCTTTGCTTCATGCTAGTTTGTAACTTTAGATTCATACTATTTCTTTTCACAGGTGCAATGAGAAATTTCAGAAATTAAGGGGAATATTCAAACTACCCAAAGATAAGATATAAATTGATCTCTCCTGGACTACTGCCTTCTTCTGACTCCGTTTTGGAACCTGTAAAATGTGCAGTTGGTACTAATTTAATAGCAGGGCTTGGATGATTACTACCTTAGAGTTATGAAACTTAGACAAAAGCTCTACAGTAGAACAATATATGGCATTTTTTCCTCAGTTCAGAGAGAGACAAACAGCATGACTTGAGATAATAACTTTATGAACCACGTTAAAGATTAAAAGAAAATTACTTATGCCATTGGCCTCTCAATGGGTTTTACAGCCTGGCTACCTAAAAAACCTACCAAAAAAGACCTAAAAATCCACATATTTTGCATTGATCTGAAATAGCTGTGGATTTATTCAAAGTGAAAAAAAACTTAAAAAACAAGTATTTTGGGAACCTTAAGTTCTTTCAAAAGGGGAAAAATGTTTGAAATGGAATGAAGCATTTTGCTCAACAAAAATGCAGTGTTTTGTTTAATGCCAGGTTAGTTAATGCTTTTTTCTAGCCTTCTTTTTCATTTCAGTCATAGTGAAATGAAAAGTATGCCTGTGTAAAAAAATGTTGAAAAGCTTCATTTAAAAACTGTCAAAACAATGTTTCTACATCTCCTTTTTATTTATCCTAAAAGAAATTTTTCATAAATGTCACTCAAATAATTGTTTTCCAATACTATCTTTAGTAAAGGTACTAAACAGCAATGAACATTATTTCACTCAACCCAGCAGAATAAATAAAAGTGTAAGTCTAAACAGAGGGAATAGTTGTTCAAATTATCCTATTTTTACACTCACTTCAGGGTAAAAAATAATCTCTGACTAATTTCACTCAGAGATGACTATTCACTAGAATTTTGGGTGACTTCAGTAACAGAGGGATGTGAAGAATTAAAGTATCTGTTTTCTCTAGTCAAAGTGCTTTATCATTTTAGGTAGAAACAGATGCTTTTTTGCATATGGATCAGGCCCTTCAAACTGTGGACTTACCGTAGAAAGAGTCAGCAGTATTTCCTTGTCCTTTTAGTTCAGAATGCACTATACATTCTGCTCTATACAGAATATTTGAAATTTATCTTCCTAAACTTCACTACACTGAAAACACACTAGCTAGTCCTAGTGTTAATAACACTTTTCTAGCAGCCACAGTCAGAATCTGTCATTAGCATATTGTCATTTCATTTATTGCCTATAAAAGCAGGTAAATACTCATCATCTGAGCCATTTCATATTGCACTGGCAATACAAAATACATTGTCAAGAACAATCATACTCTGATGGCATTGGATTACATAGTTTATTGGGTCTATTCCATCTATAATTTTCATGATGGCTTCTTGAGTGACTTATGCTGCACTAATCTGCTACTCCATAGTAGAAATGAGTTTAGAGCAAATCTTTCTCCACAGGTGGCATTTCCCAGTAATGAATCCTGCCACTCAATTATATAATCAGAGTAATTTCTTCATGTTAAAAAAAGACCCCTTCTTGAGCGGCACATAAATTACCACCGGATTAAATTAGTGCTACTGCCAGGGCTTTGAGATTTCTCCAGTTGACAGACAGCACAGTACTATTAACGATAAAGAGAAAACATGTTAACTCAGAGATTTTTCAACTTTATTTTTCCATCTCTTCACACTGGTTTCTTTGTACCTGCTTTTATAACATTGTGAGCTCTGGGTATCTTTGCAATTATTGCACCCAGGGTACACCCAGAGCACACCCAGAGCCACCACAGGAGACTTTCAGTGCTTCTGTTTAGGAATGTTCATCTTTGCTGAGGAATGACCAGTTGAGTAGAATAAGAGGAAATAATAAATTAACAAAAAAATGAATTTTAACACTAATAAAATACTTGGTTTACAAATAGTAATAATTTTCTGCTGAGTATGTCAGTTTGATTTACCCTTCTACATCAAAGCTAGCACAGCATTAAAGAATTTACAAAATCAGAGCTCTCTCCTGAGTGCAATAGGATATCATATTTTGCATACACGGGCAGTGGTGAGAATACTAAAAACTACTAATTTGTTAATATTAGACTTAGTCCCACGGTAAGATCTCAAATAAAACAAACAAAAGATCTGTATGGCTTGCAGAGTTATTGCTGATGAATTTCTAAGCACTTTGTGCCTGCCATGCCAATCTTTCAGTGAAAAAAAAAATCTATTTTGATAAATAAATAATAAATAAATAAATAAATAAAAAGCAGAGTTCTTTAGTTCTTTAGGCGTGAAGGGAGGGAACACAAAGTAATGCAAGTGAAAATAGCTAGTTGAAAGGGAGACAAAGGATCAAGTATTTCACTGTTTTCTACAGAAGCTGTGAAGCACGTCTGCTTTCAGATGTTACATTTTACCACAGACTTAACCTAAAAGTATGATTAAAAGTATGCAGGGCATCTGTATAAAGTTAAGAAACTTTGTTGTTGTTGCTGCAGAAAGCATACTTAAGCTATACTAGCACTCTTGGTAATAGAGTTGGTGCTACAGTTCGCCTTTCACAGAGTGCTGAGCACACTTCAGCCTGACCGGGCCACATCCAGGTGCACCCGTGGCGTGCACGTTCTCTTGTCATCAGAGTAACACCACCCCTCTGCACATGCTCACTGCGAGCACAGGCTCACTCCTTCTCTATCACCTGCTCCTAAGTTTCAGCCCAAAGAAAAATGGACTAAGAAAGTCTTTCCTAGTGACACTTCCATCAGAGCTTCCACTTTTAAATAGCTTTTTAGAGCACAGGGAGCTAAGTCTTAGGTACATCTGTCCATAACACAAATAGTGTCACACAGAGTCCACCCCACTGATCTTCCTTTCAGCTACCTAAAACCATCATCCATGCACTTAATTACTGGATAAATTGCTGGTGGATGAAAAACCAAAAACAACCACCAAAACCCACAAACTAACAAAATAAACAAAATAAACCGCACATCTGAAATTTTTTTTGTTCTTGGTCCAATACCAGCCAGTATCTATTAGGACGCCTTAGAAACTTCCAAGTGAAACAAAGGACTATTCTTTGAGCTCAAAAGTTTCCTTTAAGAACATTTTGCACTTGACGGACTTTTTCAGAATCTGTCCTGCTCCCTAGGGTCAACTCATCGGGCAACCTGTTTGAGACACCTTTGACCCTAATTCTGAGACATATTCAATGGGTAACTGTCTAGGGACAGGGACATAATGCTTCACAGATCTGAGATCCAAACTTTTGCCCTTCAGTACACAGCCCCACAAGAATGGCTGTGCCATTGTGGAAAAGCAGTCAGCTTTGATTCATACCTTTTCTTTAGGTGCCAGATACTGCGCAGAAAAAACTTCCCAGCAGACATTTAAGAAATACTTCATTCATACAGAAAACTGCTTCTTGGACTTAGGAGACTGTACATGACCATGAAGGAGAACAACAGTAAATATAAACCACGGAGGATTACTACTCATTAAAAAGTTAAAAGAAACTTAAAGGAAAAAAAAAAAGCTAAGGCACTGAACAGAATAGAGAGATTATCACTGTTCCAGTAAGTACTGGACAAATACCAAGTCACGACGGATTTACAAATTTCTGAGAGTAAGAGAAACCAAGACTGTATACACAAAAAAATTGTGAAAGTGATCAGACTCAAAGGGTATCAATCTTTGCAGCTGTAACCTTTTCTTTATACCATTTTCAGTATCTATCTACCTTTTACAAACATAAGGTGAAGGAAAGCTTTAGTGTAGAATTTTGTTGTTAACATAGTTAATCAAATTACTTTTTAAAACTAATTTATAGTTTATTCAAAGCTACTTACTAAAAACGTTTATGCACGTCTTATAAATATTTCTGCTGACATGTAAAAACATAGAATTTAGTTAAATAATCTGTTAGTAGTTGTCACCCATGTATTACTGAGCATATAAAATATATGACAATTTTTAAATTTCTTCAGTATCCTAGCCATGAATAAAATTATTATTTATACAGTCATAGAATGGTTTGAGCGTTGAGGAAAAAGCCTTCGAGTATCTAAGCCTTCTCCCTATCCTGACTAATCATGTCTCCTCTATCCAGGACCCACATTTTCCCTTTTCTTTCTCTTCTTGCTGATTTACCTAGAGAAGCTTGTTATGTTACCCTTGATGTCCTTGGTCAGATTTACTTCTGCCACTGTTTTAGCTTTCCTAATCTGCTCCCTGGGTGTTCAGACAATTTCTGTGTATTCTTCTCAGGCTACCTTTCACCACTTCCATCTTCTTTAAGCTACCTGTTTGTGTCTAACTTTGTCCAAGAGCTCTTTTCTCAATTTTCTGTTTGTAGGGATGCACTGCTGCTGAGCCTGGAGGAGAGAATCCTTGACTAGCATCCAGCTCTCTTGGGCACCTCTTCCCTCCAGGGTTCCATCCCATGGCAGTCTACCAAAGAGATCCTCAAAGAGAACAAAGTCTGCTCTCCTGAAGTGCAGGATAACAAGCTTTTATCTCCTCTTTGTTGCCCCACAGATCTCAAACTTCACTGCTTAATTGTCACAGCAGCCCAGGCTATCCTTTATCTTCATATTCCCCACTAGCCCCTCCTTGCTGGTGAGAACAAGGTGCAGCATAGCCTCTCCTCGTTGGATCCTCTGTAACTTTGAGAAGAAAGTTGTTATCAATGCATTCTAGGAACCTCCTGGATTGCCTGTGTCCTGCTGTGTGGTCCCTCCAACAGATGTTGGTGTGGTTGGAGTCCCTCATGAGGGTCAGGGCTTGAAAACGTAAAACTGTGCCTCTCTGTCTGTAGGAGGCATCATTGTCTTGCTCTTCCTGGTCAGACAGCCTATAGCAGACCCACACAATAAAATCACCTGCCTCTGTCCTCCCTTTAATCCTGCTCAGAATATGAGTACCTTTGTTTGTAAAGCTCAGTACTGGTACGAGAATCCAGGGGTATTCAAATATTTTATTGAGTAAAAAAAATTTTTTAGAAAACCAATGAACATGGTAAGAATGAAAGAGTCATTGATAGTAGGATTTCTTGTTTATCAACTCTGGCTCCCACTGAGTATATTAAACTATTCTAAATACCTGTGCATATCCAAAGTCTTTCTTCCCCTTCCTCCCAACTCCCAGCAAGGACCAGTCACTTGAGCACACGCACAGTACACACACATTTCTCAAACAATTCTGTAACACTTTACTATTTTGCAGGTAGGATAAGAATTTTCATTAGAGTACAAGAAGTCTGCCATTCACATAGACTTTTGAAATATCTCTTACCATTTGTTGAAATACAATGACATTAAAGCAGAACTTTAGTTTATCTTTTTCTTAATTGATTGCGTTACTCTAAATAAACACTCAAATATGAAAATTATGGGAACACTTGTAAAATGACAAAACCATGCTTTTGCCCCTCTTTCTTCCTGCAATAAAGCATGTATAAACAATGTAAAATAACTGCTTAGCTCTATGACCATCCACTAGCCATGTCATATTCACCTTATTTAGTTTTCTCATCAGTAATAATTAGAGTTCACTTCACTTGGGATCTTTCTGGGCCTTTGAGCTGCCTGACTGAAAGAAGGAGCATAAAATGGTCAGTTTGGTGTGGAAGTCTCTTCAATTAAACATGAAGCAAAAAATTTGCCCGGAGGCTTGTTTTTTATTGTTAGGGGTTGGTGGCTTTTT
>VZTF01007679.1:3578076-3735345 GCA_013397755.1 Cnemophilus loriae
TGTTTGGGTTTTTGGGGGAGGGGGGTGGGCTGTTGTTTTTGTTTTGATTTGTTTGTTTTGTTTCATTTTTTGGGGGGGGTTGTGAGGGAGTTGCTTGTTTTTTAAGCCTATTTTTTTTTATACAGTGCGTCAGGGATGGGAACACATAACAGCACTACAGGACAGCTTTTCTCACAAGGAAAATGTTTCTAGTTAGTTTTGAAGTATGCCAGCAGCATTAATTCAGGATTCTGCATGACATTTGATGCAAAGTAGTCTTGTACTATGTAAATTCTCAAACTGTTGGCAGAGTTTTCTGATACCTAAATAAGATAAAGGTAAAGACTGAATAAACGTGCATAAAAATGAGGGTGAAACGTTTACACCAGAATGGAACCAATGCTAAAATTACCAGGAGGAATTAATTTTTGATCTTTCTCTCTCTCAAAATTGGCATAGAATGTGGCCTTTATGGACTCTGAGCTTCCCGCAGCATGAAATAACAGTAATTCAGTAGGGAAAGGAAATATGCAAATTTTAAGAAAGAAAGAGTAAAGATCAGCTATAAAAATATAGCGTAAACAGCTGAGGAAATGACAAGGTAAGTAAGCAAGAAAAAACACTACATTTTTTTCCTTTTTTGATACTCCCAGGTCCAGTGGTTTATGAAGCCCAATTCAAGCCATAACCCTGCCCCTTTTCTAATGGAAGCGTAATTCTACATCTAGACCAGAGTTTTGTTCTACCATTGGCTTGGTTCACAGTTTTTACTTAATTAAGTTTTGTCTGGAACCATCAGAAACTGGTATATTTAGGGCTGGAGTCATTGTTGAAGATAGCTGGTGATTTAATGCTGAAGCAAGGTCCTGCAAAGCTGCTTGTTCTTAGGTATTATATCCACAGTAACTACTTGGTAAAGTACAAACATAGGACAGGAAGGAAACATTATATAAGAGGAAATGTGAAGCTGGATTGAAAATGTAATTCAAATATGACTCCGGAAAGAACAGTAAAAAATGATTCAGTTATAGATAATGATTCTGCTCTGAAGATTTTCCTTGTCTGGAAGAATACACAGGGCTAGTTTCAGCGAATTTGGCAGCATTAGGATTCTTTTCGAAGTAAGTTGTGAGATAATTGTACGGGACTTTGAAGACTAGACCAGGCTGAGCTGGTTACAGAAAAATATCATTGAAATATGACATTGGGTTAGGGCTGTGGACAGAAGTCGTAGGGAGATCTGACAGGCTTGGTTAAGGCCCAGATAGGACCCCTGGGCTGGCATACCTGGACTAACTCTGGGTTTTGCAGGTGCTATCTAACCAGTCATCATCTGTAGGGGTTGCTTGGCTTATCAAGAAGTATCAAATTAAGTTCAGAGAAGATTTAAAATTTAAGATTTAAAATTTAAACACTTAATTTGGCATAAATTCTTATTGCCTCTATCTTGATTTATACTCCATTCTTTTGGGGAAAATAAGTATGATATTCACATAATTACTGTTTCCCACTTATTTAGTCTTTTTTTATTGTGATTGTAAGTTATTTTCAAAAAATATTATTTTAAATTGACTTTTTACTACATGCTGTGAGTTACTGATAAAACGCTTTTACAGAAAAACTATTTTCTTTTTCAGTTGGCCACTGAAAATTTTTAAGAAAATGACAGAGGCAAAAAGAAAGTCCCAGAACCCTGAACCTCGTCATTAAATTTCAGCTACTGCATTTCCTTCATATCTTTTTTCTGGGTAATGTTACAACAGCTCTGTTGCCAAGGTCTTTTCTCTCAGCTGAGTTCATTCCCCACCATTGTAAACAAATTAACATAAATTATTAGTTTTCTCAGTTCTACATAATAACAGAGCAGTATCTTACTCCCAGTCACATAAATGAAACACGTTCTCTCCAGCATTAAACACTTGACAAAACTTTTCTTCCTTGAACTTTAGTGAATGCGTGTGATGTAGTCATTCTGGATACACTGGAGAAGCGCTTACTCGTTCTCAACAACACTTACTCATGCCTCTAGTGACAAAGAACTAATCTGGCTTCGAAAGATTACCAGCTACGTGTCTGCATCTATATTGTGTCTTGCTGATACAGTAGACTGAGGAATGTTTCTTATTATCTTTTCAGATTTTTACAGCTTTGCAGCCAGGACTGTATACATTTTGCATAAATATTGCAAAAAGAAAGCAATAGCCTTGATGTTTGAAAGAAGCAGCAAATTAAACAATGAACAGATGGAAGACATTTTTTCCTTCTTCAAGAGAATTAGGTGACATTTAAAATATTCTAGACACTGAATCTAATCTCTTTCTCTGATAACTGGCATTACTCTTCGCCTTTCATTTTGCTCCTTTAATAAAAAATATCATTATACTAGGAACATTTCTTGCTTTACGTTTTGATTGTTCTTTTTTCTGAATTTATGTGTGTAAATTCCTGAGTGAAAGAAAGCTCTATTAACCTGTGTCTCCCACACACTTACACCCACCCCTTTCACTGCATTTCAAAGCTTGATTTTTCTTCTATTGAAATCGAGGCTGTTATATTCATAATTTTTCATCAAACTGTATCATAACTGAAGTGAGCCATGCCATCTGAAGAGGTTTCTTTCTCTCTACTAATAAGTTACTAGCCACAAATGTCATCATTAAAATAAATATGAATTCCATCTTCATAAATAGGGCCGAAATAAAACATTGACCTACATGTGCCTCAAATCTTTTTCTACTTTTTGACCTGAAGAGACAACTTTAGGAAATACATGAACACACTGTCCTATGAACTCCTTCCATTACTGTTCATCTCTTGCAAATGGGAATCAGGACATCCCAGCACTGCATGTAATACAGAGGTAGTGAAAATTATGATTTGAACTTTGATTGCCTATTTCCCTTCTTTGACTTCTGGTTTTCGCTTGTTCTTTTGAAACCAAATATTTAATAGTCAACAAACGAATGTCCCTGTGTTTATGCACACACTCAGCCATCTTAATTTCATTAATCTGATGACAGGAAACCTCATACGAATTTGGAAGCACTCAACACAGAAGCAAGTGGTGGGGGGAACACACACCTAACTCCCAAACTGAGTTAGAACAGTCCGTAGAACAGGTCATCTCTCCTTTACCTTTCCGTGTACTGCATGCCAAAGGATACACGATCAGATGACTGACAGCACAAAATAAAGTGATTATAAAATGTTACTTTCTGCAAGAATGTCTTCCCGTTTTGCCAAGGTCTTTTCTCTCCATATTGATAATGACCTTTATCTTAAGGAGAAAGAAGAGTATCCAGTTCTCTGTGAAGATCTAGTTTCTTTAATTACATCCCATTAATTCCACTGCTTGCTAACACATGCTCTGTTAAGTTATCCTTTAGGAGAACTGCATCATGCCCCTGTGAATCACCCAGGAAAAATCTTCGATCCTTTTTCACAGAAAGGCATGAAAGATCTTACCCAAAATAGTAAGAAATGTGAATGGTTCACATCTGCAGAGAAGCTTGTTTTTTCAGCCTGTCCTTGCTTCCAGTTATGATACAAGGACACTAAGCCATTCTTCCTTCTGTATTTCATGCAACCTCACGACAGAATGCAATTAAAAATAGACTTAAGGTCTCATCATCAGCTTCCAAACTAATAAACAGGCAACAGTATCTGAAATTCTTGCACCATCTGATGCGGAGACGGAGAAGCACACTATTAGATACATCTCTCCCTTGGAAACAGCTGTCTACACCTAGTTCCCTAATTAATGTCTTTAACTGCACTGGAGCAAAGTTTCTGTCACAAGGATGTGCTAACAGCAGCACTAGTTTAATTTTTGCATGATCCTCTGTGACTTAAATTTTAGCTATACAAATGGTCCTTTAATGTTTATACTATTGGTCTGGCTTGAGAGGAAAAGAAAGAGCCTCAGGCTAAAAGATGTACCACAATAACAAGTCAATTTCATTCACTAGAAACAATAAATGAAATGAAAATTTTCCACCTCTGATTTCTCGAAGTGCCCCATTTAGATAAATAGTTTTTGAAATTTGTTATTTTGAAAAGGTGGGGTTTAGTTTGTGTCTTTTTAATGAAAAGAGCTATATTGTAAGCATACAAAGGCAGATATTCATAGAAGTAAGGAGATACCTACATTATGTAAATACAGTCAATTCCCCTGCCTTCAGTGGGTCTCTGTTAATCCATATACTGGGATCTGGATAAATTTTGTTTGATGTATAAACAATGCTAATACAGATATAAATTGCAATCTGTTTTAATAAGTACTACACCAGTTATTCTTACTGATAAATTTAATACATCTATTCAGACTCCTTTAAAGCGTCATTTCTGTATATTGTGAATTAGACCCAAATAAATGTTTTTAAAAGAATACTTTTCCTAAGAAAAGTGTTATTGAAGAATTAAAGCAAGAACGACAACGAGAACACTGCTTTACAGTGATACAAATACACTAAAGGTGATAAATGTGAAATTTTGAGAATAGTTATATCATGACTTCTCTGTTTCACATAAAAAAGCGAGTCTTTCTCTCTTCAATCGGCAACAACATTTCCCATTACCCCAAAGGCACAGCATCAGATCTGTCAAAAACCACAATCCTCTTGCATTATATGACTGTTCAGAGTATATTTCATGGGCAGTAAATCATCCTCAGCATTTCTCTGAGAAACAGCTATGTTAACAAGTCTCTTCCTTTGGCTAAACAGCAGGAAGCCCCTGCAAACTCTGCCGTCAACAGACCAGGAGTACACCTACATTGTGGCAGCAGAAAGAGCATCTGAAAGAGAAGCTGAGGTATGGCTCACTTTAGCAGAACTAGCAAGGAAGAAAGAAAAATAACAATAATAATAAAAAAAGTAAAATACTTCCTTAGGAAGTATATAATTGTCATTATTCCATAGCCTCACTGACACACCAGAACTGTGAACAGCCACAGCATATATAGAAAAGAAATAAAGTGCCACACAAAAATTGTGATTTTTTTTTTTCCTTTTTCTCCTAGAGGACTTAACTGACTCTGATAGGAAAAGAAATGCTGTACTGCAGTTTAAATATATTTCATCCTTTGTAAATGTACAGTCACTCGCAAGACCTCACTTCAGGAATTACTTCAGATTGATGGAGGCATGAACAGTCAGCAGGCCAGAAAAACAGCTTGCAAGTAAGAAAAATGTAGTACACCAAGCAAAACACAGCGCAACATTGTGTGCTATGTGGAAGCAAAAAGACTCGGTCCTTGTGTTTATCACCCCATTCCGTTACACGCAGAAGTTAATGCGAGGGCTTGTGTGAGTAAGCATTAGCGGTGAATATTAAACACACAAGCAAGCATCATAAATACAATATGAAATCATCAAAAGCTGCCATGGTTTCCTTGGCCCTGGAGGCTCCAGGCACTCCAAAGAGCCCCCTGCCTGTAACCAGGCCCACCACCCCATCACCTGCAGAAGGAGGCTCCGTCCCACCCGCCCCGTTCAGGGACACTTCTCCGCTCTCCGGAAGGCACATCCTTCACATCCTCACACCCTCCCCACAGTCAAACACTTCTTCATGGACTGGGGGACCTGCAGTGCCAGGCCCTTAAATGCCCACCTTCCCCTGCGAGGTGCCTCCTTCTCACCAAGCACAGTGGCCTGGTGTAAAGTACTAAATCATAGGGAAAAAAAAAAAAGAAAAAAGACGAATTCACAAAAAGGGGTTTGTAGTAAGCAAGACTTACCGTGGAAAACTTCAGGCTGAATGATTGTTTACTCAAGTAATCATATCCTAAAAGCTGAATAATCTCTTCCTTCTGCAGTCACAGGGGACTCCGGATACTGAAGCCACCATGTCTTTTAATAAAACATGAGGAAATAGAGTGGGGAAGATGCCCAACAGATTACTTTTCATTAGGGTGAAAAATCTCTGAGGAAAAACCTTGGAAAAAAAATTAAAACCTTTATTAGACAAACAACTTCAGGGAGAAATCCTTACAGAGACAGTCAAACTGATTAAAAAGTTTTTCTTGTTTGACTCCTGATCAAGAAAATAGATCCTGGATGGTGATGATGATTATTATTGTTCTTGTTGAAAATAGAGGCTTAAAGTTAAAAATATGTGTCTTTTCATAAAGTGGATAAGCTCCTCTGTTCAAAATATTTTCTAGTTTGAAAGGAAAAGTAAGGTAAAATAAGGAAATTTTATTATGCTCATTTGTAGGGAAAGAAATTATGCACAAAGCAATCCAGCTCCTTTCTTATAGTTGAAAAGGAAGTTTATGTTTAGGAACAAATTAATAGAAATCAGCTGAATTACAGTGGAAGGTCGTCTTCTCTTTACAACAAATGACACATCCAGGTAAAGTAGCAAAAATAACTATAGCAAGCATCTAGTCAAATTCTACAGCCCATATAGCTTTCCCCAACTACAAGAACAAAACGAAAATTTCAGAATATTAAGATGCCAAGTTTTGTAATGTTTCTTTACTTGTATTTATTTTATTCAGCTAAATTGTTACTAAAACTTCCTACCAGTGTTTCCAGAGAACACACAACTCAAAAAATAGATGCATGCTTAACCAGCCTCCCAAAACGAGGAAAAATTTTCCTTTCCATTTTTCAGTATTTTTAAGGGCTTTGCTTCAGAAAAATCAGCAAAAATTTGCAGTAATAGCTTAAACTGCAGACAATTGTCTGTGTTTTGGGGTCTTGAGGGCTTATCAGAAGCCCTTGAATGGCAGATTAGAAGATTAGTAATGTCCATTATGACTGTTTGAACAAGCAATGTTAGAGCAATGTGTTCTCCAGCTCACAGGGTTTCACTACTAGATGTGCATGATGGATGCACATCCATTAGTAGAAACTATAGATAAGCACCCTAGGTTTTGACTTACCCCTAACTTACTCAAAATTTTGTTTAGACTTCAGCCTGGACCTTCAAATTAAAGAATGTTTCTTAATATCTCTCAGTCTTTATTAGCGAGAAACGCAATAAGAGATCGTGTTCTATTTTGGGTAATTTTGATCACTGTTCCCAACAAATACGCAAGCAAAGTGAGAAAATTAAAAATAAAAACCAAAATACTGTACTGAAGATTTTTTGAACAGCAAAAGAGTCATCATTTTCAGTACTTTTGAAGGACTAGGCTTAGCTTTGTTAATTGCAGATTATTAAAGCGTCTTTTAGTTTTTGTTTGCATGTTGTACAACACAATATTTGCACTGCAATAGAAATTAATTTCCATAACTGATTATGAGCAATATATGAGGAAATTTTGTAACTGGATTTTTTTCATAAATAGAAAGGTGTAGCCAAATTATCCATCTGCATTAATTATTTTCTTTAAAAGTACCTGGTTTTTTTCCAAATAGTTTAGCAACATTAAACAGTATAAATCACATAAAGCAAAAAAAAAATGGTATTACTATTACATGAGAGAAATACCTCTGACTTTAGAAATAATTTTATTGCCCTGAGCTTTCACTATAATCAAGATATTTACTAGCATGATTTCATCTGCCCTTCTGCTCAAAGGGCAAAGCTGATAGGCAGGTGACGAGATCACTAGTTTACTGTTTCTTCAGCTGTGATAAACTGTTAGTGGAGAAATTACACTAATCTGAGAACTTGACTTTCCTCAGCCAATAGATTCAATTCCAAAATGATTTGGTATTGGTATACCTGGATTTTTCTAGTCATTCAAGGTGAAAGAGTTTATTTGCCAGATGAAGAAAAATGATTGTTTGACTATTCAAAGTACAAAATTACCAAAAGAAGCAGCAGTCTTCTGGTTTTGCAGCAGGTTATTCACTGCTTTGTTATTTGTCACTGTTACATCTTTATGACTTTAAATCTTTACATGAATTGCTGATAAAATGGATAGCTAAAATTGAAACAGAAGCCAATACTATGCCACTCATTCATTTTGCAGTATTCAGGTGGTGTGCACTAAAAAACAATATCAAATAAAGATGATATAGTGCTCTCAATACCAGAAAATTTCAGTTGTGGAGCACAAATATAAAACAACACCTGAACAAATTCTTCCCAGTCTGACTGGGTGAATAGCCTGGCTCGTCCAGCTACAGGATAAAAATGAGTTCCTAAGTCAGGATGAGTCACGTTTCTTATTTTCATTCAATTTGCCCTTAATTAATGGAATGTAAATATGATATTTACTCACTTATCTGCCTGCAATACAACTGAGTAACCATTAAAAAATAACATGTTCAGGGCATTGTTTTTATTTATTTTTAAAAAGTCAAAGATGAATTCTGAGTGTGTGCTGGGGTTTGGCTGCTTAAGTTCAGGACCAAGTTAGGTAATGGCACAAGTGTCCAGTTTTGGAGACACCTGCTTGAGAAACTTCTTCTGGGAAATCTTACCAGGAGTTCCCACACCACCAGATATAGGAGATTCCCTGTGTCTCCGTACTGAGCAGAGGTTGTGCTTGCTTTTACATATTTTAAACAAATAAACACAAGGTCCTGTTATATCAGTTGCTTTGTCAAATGTCTGTATCATCCTTTACCTGCTTGCCCTCTGCTTAAATATCTGGACTTCAGTTTTGGCATTGCAAGGCATTGTGACTTAAATGTAATTTGAAGTGCATAAAGTGCATAAAGTGCATAAACATGGACTTCATTAATACCTTTCATATGTTTGAAATTATACACATGCACAAGCAGCTTTCTAAGAGATGGCACTAGAAATTACATTTTTGCATTCAAAGGTAATCCCAGAAATGTTGAATTTAAAATCTTTGGGAAAAAATTTAAACTTTCCTAATTACCAAGTCTACTATGTCAGATCAACAACCTTCATAAACACTGTGGTCTAGCAGCCCGAGGTTCTTGGTTTTGCTAGAAAAAATGTCAAGCTCATGGAAAATTGCCTAACTTGTCATCTTTTTAAAACAGAGGATAAAACATAATAACAGGGGCTTCCTGTCCCCTCTTCTACATGTTTAAGTTTTAGGGGGTTTAAGCTATCTAAAAACAACAATAAAAAATTTGGGCAATGCATACTTAACTATTCATATGTTTGACTGAAAACGTGTACAATGTCTGTATTGAATTACAGAGTTCTAAAAATTCTGGAAGTAGCAATCTGGTAATGGAAAATGTACTTTTTGTAAACCAATATCATTGAACTGTGCAAAGACATGGATGTAGACAAATCCTAACACTGCAGGTCAGATTCAGAGTTCTGCAATGCTGAGTTGAGAGTCTGAAGGAAATAGGATAGATGGAATCAGATAACTTCCAGCTTTGCATGGGCTTTCTTTCTCCTCAGGGATATAGGCAATCCTTTTGCTCATATTCTGTGGCAGAAACCTAAAGGACTGAAGCAGTCTCACTGTGAGGAAGCAGGCAACTCAGATGAATTTAATAAATTGAATTGGTTTATAGCAGGATAGTAGAACCTCTTCTAGAGGGTCTTTCCAAGGACAAAGCGAGCAATTCACATTTGGTTCAATAACATTCGCTTACATAGCAGGAAAGAATAATTACCCCATTGCAGGAATGAAAGGTGAAATTTAATAGCTTAAGTTATTTTGTGGGTCAGATAAGATGATCATGGTAGTTCTTTTTGACCTTAAAATCTATGGATCTGTGCATTAAGCTGTAGAGACCTGTCTAGATTTTTATGTACAGACTAAAAGTTGAATACTCTTTGGAAAGATTAGAAACTTTCTTTCCTCCGTCTTAAAGACATGATAGGAGGCAAATACTGATTTTACCTATACTTTTTAAAACCTCCAACATTTTTTTGATCCCCTCAGACTAATTATTATTTTAAAATGCTATTGCCATCTTTGACTGGATTGTTTTACACCAGATTTAAAAGTCACAAGCAATGAATACAAGTATGTATCTTTCACTGATTTTTGCAGCACATAATGCATGGCAAAAAATAATGAATATGAGGCACTTTTTCATAGGTTCACATCAGGTTAGTATGATAACAAAGAAATGCTGAATTAAGCAGTTTGATTGCCGAAAAATTGGGTGAAAGGAATGATTTGCATTCCTGTGACTATAATTTAAAGCTAATCAATAAATGGTGAACAGCTGATTGTTGTATTATTTCAAGCCTCTCAAAATACTTAGCATCTCCCAGTTTCTGTGAATAGCAAAGGAAAAATCAGAGACAATGGCCAGATTGTGTTTATTTTCATGGATTATTTTTCCAACTCAAACTGTCTGCTGTGTTCCAAAAGAGTATAATTTGCCAGAAATATTTCCACAAAATAAAAGTATCAAATGCAAAAATAGTGGCACCCAGTGGTCAAGACATACCTTATTTTTATGCTCAAAACAGCAAATTATTTTTTCTGGGAAATGCTGTACTTCTTTCAGCTAGAATATAGTACATCCAGTTTCAATGAAAGGACTAATTGCTACTCTACCAGCCTTCTTTGCCATAGCCTTTGTTTTCTCATGTTCAATAAGTTTCACATTGATTTTGGGATAATTTGTTTCTGTGAGCAAAGTGGGTTTGAGTAATCAATACAAGCTGTTGATTGTCTGTTAGGTAATTAATTCCTTAGAGGACACAGCTGAAAAAGAAATTGTATACAAAGATAAATCCAAAATTTTGTCTATGCAAATTTCATATTTTCTTTTCCCTAGCTAAAATGTGATTTCTGGAAATTTAGAAAGAGAAATCAAATGATTCAGTGGTTTACAATAATGATGTGGCTTCACTTCAGTTGAGTTCATTTTCCTACACAGCTGTAAGAAAACGCTTTCTCTACCTTATCAGTGCATATTAGTCTGTACATGTGAAAGCCTCACCAAAGTCTTGTGATTCTTCTGGTCAAAATTGCTAACACACCCTAAGCTGTTTATCAGCTCTGGGTGAAGATAAACTACGAGTTCTGCAGTGTCTTGCAAATCACATTTTGTATAACCAGATATGTGCTTTTCACCATTCACTGCAAAAGAATTATGGAGCAACTGAATGTAGAGGCCTTGAAATCATCCATCAACAACAGCTGCTGAAAACAGCTCACCCATAGGTGAAATACAAGAATCAAACCCTAGAATTTATCAGAAGGACGGGATCAAAAAATAAAAATAAAAGAAAACAGCATTATTTAATTTTTTTTTTTAAGCATTGTCATGTGCTACATATGGTAACAACTACTACCTTCAATATGTGAGGTATTATCTCACAACATTATCCTTATAACTAATATTATGTACAAAAGTCATCAATCAAAATATTTGTGGGAATATCTGGCTTCACAAAAAGTGTTGTCATCAGAAGTTTTATACTTTTTTTTTCCCCCAAACACAACCAGGGTTTTTACCAATTGGCAGTAGTTATACATGACATTTCTTTAAGTAAAAATGCTATAGCAGCTACAGGGGTTGTCTTCTCCACTACAATGAAATGGTGCTGTATTTTTGTCACATCTTGCCTTTAGGTCAAATCTCTTCCTATTTCAGTGTAACAACTAATGTTAAATCCAAAACTAATAGTATTTAAAAGGACTTCTAGAAAATATTCTGAATCATACTGAATCAGGGGAAAAAATAGAAAAACCCCAAAAATTACAAATAACTTTTTCCATTCAAAATATAAAAGTATTAATGAAAGTTCGCACATATCCTCAAATTCCATGTATGCCTTAGAATATTAAATTTTTTTACTGTAGATTTTACAAATATGAAAAAAATAAACATTCTAGCAAATTGTTTGAATTAAAATAATGGTGAACCTAATTTATTTGAATTAAAGTTATACTACCAGTATTAAGCACGTAATTATTTTTTATTGCTCTCTACTGTTGATCAATTTGCTAACAAATAAGCTTAGCAGTTCCTATTAGTCAGAATAAGTCATATATCTCAAATAAAAAGAAACAAAATGACCTAATTCAACTGAAAGTACAGTGAAAAGGACACAAAAACTGAAGGTATTTTATATCAACATATTTTCAGGTATAGTTAAGAGACCTGCAAATAAGATGGAAAGAAAAGAAATTATTTTAAGTTGTGTTCAGGTTTGACTTACAAAGCCATAAAAAATATTTTAACATAGATTCATTTCTAGCTTCATCAGAAGACCTCAGCACCACTACAACTGGCTCATGAAGGCCAGTTCAGTATTTGTAGAATAGAAAGAAATTTTCTACCTAGTGTTTTTGTGCTAAAATCTTCCATCTCATGAGGGCAAAAACTGGCTTCTTATCCTATTAAATATGATAGAAAGCATAATTTTGCAACAGATATAGATAACTACAAATGCCTGTTAAATCCTTATTCAGCTGTACTTCAGAAGACACACTATATTTTTCCAGCAGAGCTGTCTGCCTCTGAGACTTTGAGCCAGCTCTAGATTAGCTTCTTTCCCATTTCCCTTCCCTTTTCTTACATGTCAGTTCATCAGACATTTTTTTCGAGTATCTTCCTTTGTGGACCTCTTTACATCACATTATTTTATTGCCGACTAACATAATTTATAAGATTCTAGGAGAACCTAACAGTATTTGGTTTTGAACTTTGGATTTCCTTAGTACACAAACTGGAAAGAAATTTCGTTTCTTAATTAATGATCAAAAGTAATGACCAATACCCAAGTATTCTCACCTTTTTTTTCTGAGGTGAACCTGGATGCCATTTGACTACATTATTCTCTGTGTTTGAGTAGAAAGTTATTCTGGAGACCATTTCACTGAAATTAACACCAAAACTAAACGTAGCAGGCATTTGAAAATCCTGCTCAACTCAAGCAGATGAGCATCTGAAGAAAGGAATTACACAAATTAAAGCTGAAAAATATATTTAGCCTGTTTTCAATGAGCTGAACTACTCATAATTCTTGAAAGAAGGTAATAGGAGCTGAACACGGATAAGAAGTCTGTTCTGTCCATCGCACGGCACAGTCCATGAGAACATGAGTTCACTAGTTAATTCCAGAATAAGGTTGCTACTTATTGGAATAACTGCCTTTTTTTTTTTTTTTTTAATTTCTGCAGAACAAAAGCCATAATTTTTTGGGAAAAAGGTTCTAAAGAAATAAATTCTACTTTTAAAATAAAGAAGTTGTGATCAAATCTAAAACACTTGAGAAAATGTGCTTTTTTTTAGCACTCGCTAATGTCATGAATATTGCTATTGAAATAACATGAATTATTGATCATAATATAGA
Organism: Cnemophilus loriae; assembly: GCA_013397755.1. Classification (NCBI taxonomy): domain Eukaryota; kingdom Metazoa; phylum Chordata; class Aves; order Passeriformes; family Corvidae; genus Cnemophilus; species Cnemophilus loriae. Next base: position 3,591,214 of record VZTF01007679.1, read on the forward strand.
ATTTTTATTTCAGAGGTCTTCGTCTTCTTGGTTTTCAGAGTTTGTGGAAAAAATGTTATGGGGTGGAGTAACATTTTGTGAGATAATTTTTCCTGGAACATATCATAATAGAGTTCAGATTCTCAACCAAATAACACAACTAGTCACAGTCTTTCTTGCTTAGCTGGGTAGTAAGTGATAATATATTTTTTTAAATTAATAAAAAAAGAAATTGAATATGAACAGGATGGATTGCATCAAATATGTACTGCACTGTTCTGAGAATCTGAGTTCAGGCAAAGTTCAGTGGCTTTCTGCTTCACTGAAGAAAAACATGGGCATAGAATCAAGCTTGCATTAGCAGAAACCTATCAGAGGTATCTTCTGGCTTCTAAACTAAAGTGATTTGATATATGTATCATACTAAAAACATGGGCAGTGGATATGAGTTCTACATCTTGCTGAGTGCATTCAACTCCTCCACAGTAATTTAAGACACGTGAAGATAATTCTAAGAAAGATTTTCAGGCCAGAATACGCTCAGGAATGAAGACAAAAAATCTTTTGTGCATAGTATAAACAGTAGCTTCAGGTTGATATAATTAAAATCCACACTACAAGCTAAACTCAGCTGAATATGTCTATCTATTAAGTACATTTTAGAAAATGTTTAGAGAAAACACAATATTTTTCAGACTAGTATATTTAAATGTTGTTTTGAGGTTGTTTTCTAAAATACTGTTAATAAGGATAAGATACCTTTTTTTTTTTCTTCAAAATCTTACCTCACTTTGGAGAATTACTCTTCAATGTCTGAAGGTTCTAACAGTACAAAGAGGTATTCTGGGCCTCAGGACAATCTGAGAACCACCTATAAATCTGCGGCTGAGATGATATTGCAGATAAGCTGCCATATATTTGATACTTACAATCATAATTACTCTCTCCCCTTGTGTCCCATGAAACAAAATAAAAAATACACATATTCAGCAGATTTTGAAAGTACCACAAAGCTTTTCTATTTTACACTTCCATAACATTTAAAATAGGCTCTTCTTCATTTCATCACAAGTTACAACTGATGAATCCAAATTTCCTGCTGCAGCTTTAGGGAGGGAAAATCAAAATCTTGTCTTAATGGTGTAGGATTGCCCTTCACTAAAGCAAGCAACCATCATGTATGCTAGTTAATGAACATTTATCTCATTCAGGGCTGCCAGAGGGATTTTTTTTTTAGAGGACAAAAACAACAAAACCAAACAAACAGACCTCCCAAAACCCAATTTATTCCAGTCTCTTTATCCTCTCTTCTAGCCTGCCAATTCCTCTTCTCAGACACAGTCAGCAGTCCCAGATTCACTTTCTTTTCATTGTTCTGTATATATATATTGATGATGGCTCTAAGTGAAGCATTTGAGATGAAGGTGAGCCACAGCTTGTATCTCTGCTCAGTGTGTCAAAAAGGCTGCTAACAAGATGAAGTCAAGCAGATAAGTATTAGGAAGAAACTGAATGGAATCTGTTGGTGAAAACTATCAGTAAGTAACAAGGAATACTAGTTGGCTGAGGGAAGAAAGAGATCAGGAGCTCAAGGAACCTGAAACAAAAAAGATATTTTGGTCTGGTACAGTAAAAGCAAGTGGGAGGATTCTGTTGAACTTTCATCGCAAGTCCCGACAAAACTTCCAATGACAGATATATTCCAGACAGTACAAGAAAGTTTCAAATTTCCCCACAATGTAGACATAGTTATATAACAGTGAAAAATGATTCAATTCATTTTTCTTAAAGCATTCATCTGTCAGTTGTACACATGCTTATGCCATATGAACATATATATGTATTTAACGCTTAAGGCCTATTGTTACATTTTTTAATAAATTTTTCTTTAAAGGTGACATCTTGCAGTGTTTTAAATGGATAAAGTTCTAGAGTTTTATTCATGTAAGGTCAGACTGAATTCTGTCCAAATGACTAGAATGGGTTAGCTTTAGAAAAGAATTTTGATAATAAAAAGAAGAAGGTGAAAGGAAAACATAATATTGAATTTTTTTATCTGCAAATTTGTTTCAATTTTTGCTTTAAAAATCTTGATTTTGTTTCAGAGTCAAGCTAATTCTCAGAAAGATGACAAAAAAAATGATTGTAAGAAATTTTGTAGTTTATCTTTTCTTCTTTTTTTAGTTTTGAAAAATAAAATGAAGAGGAAAATGTGCTACGAGCAGAGGAATAAATTAAATCTTATTTTCTAGGCATCTGTGTCTCCCAACATAACTTCAATGGTCGACTTGACTTTTTTTCTTGTCTTTAACTATTCTACAGCAGTTTCTCTGATTATTTCCATTACAGCTGTGTTAACCCTTCCAGCAAATCCCAGTGATCTCTTTTGTATCATTGGATCCTCATCTAGGAAAGAGGTAGGGCATACTGTTGTTGCCTTTGGTGATCCAAAATTCCAAGCAGAACTTGTGAACTTAGACTACATTTTTCTCAAATAATAGAGTTCATCCTCTGTACCCATCTTAACATTTTTGTATGGAAAGCAACAGAATATCCATGACACTGGAACCCTTCACGTACCTTATGTAGAGGACTGAGTAAAAGTTTCAAAACTTATTAAGATGGGAGTGATAGGTGGAAAAACAGACTCTGGAACTACCAGAAAAATCACCTTGAAATTATCTCTTCCCCACAAATGGAATATTATGCTAAATAATATGAACTCTATAGTTTTAATGAAAAACTTTTTTCTCCAAAATTATTGTATTCCTGAGAGAAGAAAACACATGGACTTCAAAACTACATTTGGAACAAAACTCTTCTAAAAGTTGATAGATGTTTGAACATGGTTTGTTATGAAACTTTTGCATTTAAGAAAAAAAAATGTAAAATATAAATAGTCATTAATGCATTTAGGGGGGAAAAAAGGAAAATACCATTTGCAAAAGAACTTGCATGGCTCTCATTTTTATTCACATTCTCTTTCCTCAGTGGAGAGAATCACTGAGAGTATATGAAATAAAAGTAATTGTGAGGGCCTTCAACTTAAACTGGCTTATTCTCCTTTTTCTCTTGCAGGCTGGGTCAATATATTTATGCTTAAGAACTGTGTTCTACTATTTGGACACAAGTTATTCTCTTCGTGGTAAAACCATCTGGCCATCCATCATTTTGTCAGCCTTTGGCTTTACTCAGCTGATGACTATTTTCTTGCCTTGTTCAGGAGAGTGAGTTGACCTGTTCTAATACAGTTTCGAGGGAATCCATCAGCTGTTTTCTCTCTTATATTATTAATGAGCTCTTTAAGATTTTTTTACTGAAGACCTGAGTCTTCACCTACTTAATAGCCATACATTCATGGGGTTTGCTGCATATAAGTGTGACTTTTGCTGATTTTTCTGTCTTTAGGGTTTGTTTTTTTTTTTTTATTATCCACCCATAGTCTTTATTGTGACAGTGACAACAAAAATATGCTCATAATGGAAGACTCTTCTTATAAAGAGGAAGTTTTTTTATTATTATCATCTACTGAATCAAATGAAGTAAGCTCTTTGTGCTAATTTACTATTTTTACTTGCTCTAAGTTAAAAAGATTTATAGATTTGATAAATTTGTTACAGAACTGTCTCGTTACTTGGTGCTGCTGTGGGGAAATACTATCAAAAATTCTTTCAGTCAATTCTACCTTTTCAAAATTATTTTTATTTTTCAAAACTATTTATGCTGTCACACATCTATATCTTTGTATCTACTGTCAGTTCATGGTACAAATGAAAAAAAAATTGAGACCAGATAGTTGTAGATCCAAAAAAGCCAATATTTTCAGAATGAAAATTCCCTTTTGTTTTAATTAAAATATTATTTTTTTATCTCAGAATTTGGCTTCAAGCTCTCATCTTCAAACTAACTCAAAAGCAGTATGTGAAATTTCATGTAAATCATCAAGGTTTTTTTCTATAAAAATAAAAATATTAAGCTTAGAGTTTTGCTTTGGGTGAGAGAATTTATATTATTACGGAATAAATTGATCACGTTAACTTCATTATCGATGCTGAAATGGAAATTTCTGCCTAACTTAATCCCAAGCAAGGGAATTAGATATAGGGTGGGAATCTAACTTTAGACAAAATATTATGTCTGAATTTCATCAACATTTTCCATAATTCCTCACACTGCATGACTAGGTTTAAATTCTCCAGACTTGGAAGGAATGTGGTTTCACCATTTTGTAACGCTAACCTGCTTTCCAACTACACCGAGCATCAGCTACTAATGAAAATCGATCCTGAAACTTAATATATCTAGCATGTTTTGCCAGTTCTTTTCCAAACACTTCCACACAGTTTTACTGGAAGTAAATGTTACAAATGAAGAAGAGCTTAAATTTATTTTGCAACAGTTAAAAATCTCGGAAGGTCAGAAAACAAGTGTTCTGCCACCGAAACTGGAGGAAACCATAGTTACCTTCGTTATGTAGTCATGCTGCATGTGCATGGTATCTAGTTCTTCTGTGCACATCAAACTGCTTTTTAATAAGAAAACAGGAACCTTGATAATTATGACAATTTTTATAACTGATAATTATGCTATCCAAAGGCTGAGGAAAAGACAATTATTCTTGCTTATTGTTTTAACTGTCATACTTTGTTTTCTCTTTCTCTATCTTGGCAGTATTTTGCTAGCAGACCAAACACAGATTATTTGTCCTTTTCCTCAATTCTCAGCCTTTGTATTATCTCTCATTCAGGGCTAGGTTGCTTGCCTCTGTGTGTTTCTACTAGGATTCCACAATCACTATGGAGTAAAGATTTTCATCCTATATTTTTGAGCTCTTGCTCTTGATGTTCCTTTATAGGTGAGAGAATATTGAAAAAAGACATTCAGCCACCTAATTATTATTGAGTCCCTCCAGAGAACTTCTCCAGCAATTAGTGTGCTAAGACAGTGGTCTGTCAGCAAGTCTGGTGCTAACCATTTGTGCCATCTCACAATAATCACCTTAGCAGCACACTTTGGCAAGCAAATTTCATGGATCAATAATTGGGTTTTATAAATATTTGCTTTGCACATCAGTTAACTTAATGGAATTTCTAAGTTCATATAGTGAATACTATGATACAGACGTGAGTGATAATAGTCACTTTAGAATCAGTGAGGAAACATCTAGTCAATATTAAAGTTGTTAAATCTCTGACCCAATTTAAAACCTGTAAGTGGCAGTGGTTTATCTCAGTAAATCTCGGACTTAAAGGTCTAGGAGTCATAAATTTGTGTTCCGAGCAGGTATGATTTTTAATTTTTGTAATTGCTGCAGGACATAATGGCAAACATCAAATGTTTTTAAAGTCTGACTCAAAGTCTTCTCTATTGTCAATAACATTTTCATTTTTGTAAAGGAAAAACATTTTCATTTGTTTTGTGTCTTTCTCTAATAAGTGCTTTGGGCTAATGTGCGTGAGACTTTTACTTAGTATTTGTCTATTTTCCTGTTCTTATAACTACACTGTGGAGCTTCTACCTTGTGACAGGAAATATAACTTCACATTTATCTTCAAAAGCAAAATTAAGAAATTTTACAGTCTGATTACATTCTGGGATCTTGTGTAAATTTAATTTCCATGAAAGAGATACTTGAAAACATCACTGTTATGATCCACGATACTGTAAATAATTCTGGTAAACTCAAAACTCTTAAAAATCTCAGGGTTCATCAGATTCTGTGAATAATATTTCATTTCATAGCCATCAGCTTTGTGTATGACTATGTTCACCTTTGTAGTCCAACAGGAATATAAATGTTAGCAAGCCACTCTAAACAAGTCAAACCATGGACATTATTTAATAGGTAGGAATGAGATTGTTATTAGCTGTGAGTTTATCACTAGCTTTGTGTCTGCCTACACAAATCACTTAACTTCTTGATATCTCTACATGTCATTGGAAAAAAAAAAAAGATTGAAATCTAACAAATTTAACAGAAAGAAACTGGACATCAAGTCAAAGATGTCAGCTGGGATGCTATGAACCTGTTCACTCTTTCTCTCTTCCTCCTAAAAATTTTGTGCATTCCCCGAAAAAAAATAGTAATAGCAGAAGATGTTGTCAACTCTCAGTTCTGGAATATTTAATCCCAAATTAAAGATAAGGATCTTCTTAATAAAGGGAAATTGACCTCTGAAACAAAGGGGAGATTTAAGCTTGCCTCTCTCGTGTCTTGAATGGATTTTCAGACAGGAAAAGAGCTCATTCCTCCAGCTGGTATGTGAATATTGCTTTTGCTTGTTCCTGTCTGTCTTGACAAGACTTTAAAAACATGATATCTCCAAAATGCCAATATACTTTGTTGAGTAAATGCCAAAATGAACTGGTTTTACATTTCTTTGACATAAATATTTGGATTCAGACAAAAGTAATTACAAATTCAATCAAAATTATAACCATCCTGCCAGAGGTGGGTTGCTCAATTCCACTTGCGACTTTCATGTTTTTAGCAGCTTTTATAAAAATTTGTTTAGAAACCTTGATGAAGTCCCTAGTCATACAGAAACTGATTTTGTGATTGTTGTTAGTCTCATCATTAGTTAACGAAGTTTTCATTTGATTCCTGAACGTCTAGACATAAAGTTTTCCCTTTGTTAAATGCCTCAAAAAATTCATTATCTGTAGACTGCATAAGACTTGGGGAGATGTATTTATCATTAAAGACTTTATTCTATACTTTTTTAAAAAATAATTTTGTTAGGGCATCTGGATAAGTTTTTTTTTAAAAACATCTGTGTTTACAGTTTTATTGTTTTTCACTTGACTCAAACAAGTACGTATCTCTATGAATAGGTATGTCTTTATGCATTATGCATAAGCCTTATGGAACAATACATAATGCATAACAAACACATTGAGTCCCATTCACTCCTTACTGTAGAAAACTTGTCTTTAAACCACACCATTAAAGTTTCAGAGATGTTTCTTTCATATTGGAATCAGACACCACTTTGTAGGGAATTTTTTATTATAGCACTTCAGAGAAGCTTTGGGGCAATTCTGCAGCTGTTCTTATGATTATGTATAAAACTTAATTCTGTTTCTGTAAGAGACTGTAATGGAAACCAAAGGATTAATCACTTGTTGTTACAAGAACAATTTCCTGTAACTCTTAGTACCTAACACGTCCTCATTGTCACATATTGTAGATTAAGATTACGCGAAGATGATGTGCTCTATTTCTGAGAATGTGTCCACCTAGATAAAAAGGGAAAGAAAGTTAGCTGATGGTGCTAACCTTTATTTTAATCAAAAAAAGAAGATTGTGAGGGGGAGGTAGTCAATGTTCTTCTAACTCGCTTTAGCCTCTTTGAGCAAGAAATATCTCAAATATTTAAGCTTCAATGGGATGAATGATGAACAATGGCATATGAAATATTTCCATTACTATTTTATTTTGCCATTATCTTAATTTTCAATACCATTCATAAGTTTCATTAACTGAATATGTGAAATAAATTGCAATAAAATATGTGACAACTCTGCAATTCATTGATGGAGCCCATAAAATATTACAATTTAATATTCAGAAGTTAATGACAAGGGAATGCACAGTATGAAAGGTTTGAGATTGTAAACTAGGGATGGACATGTAAATTGCCCAGCCACTAAAGCAGAGAAAACAGATAGAAATAATCAGAGTGACCCAGAAATATGCATGGAGAAAGTGGTCATTTTTCATTATTATGCCTCTATTGCTATCACTAAGTGGTTTATAAACAGTTTCTTTACAAAAATGTGTGTGTATATATATGTACAGACACAAACATAAACAGAGATACATACACACACACACACACATATATATATACATACAAATATATGCAAGTGCTAAATCAGAATTCATACTTCAGAGATTTGTTGTCTGCAGTCCAGATCATGCTGTGAACTTGGTATCATAAATCATGGTACATCAGTGTGCATTTTCAATTAAATGAAAAAGAGATTCATCCACATAAAGATATGAGCCTTTGTGGAATCCCAGCACAAACAGGCATGTGGCCCTGATCATGGGCCATCTAAAATGCACTTCTATCTCTTTGCTGTATTTGGTGGCTTTGGATCAATCTTATGTGCTTGTACATATGTTCAAGTGCAATAACTGGAAACAAATGGCATATGACACCTTAGAGGGCACTGTGAGGTCAAGTAAGTCATCAGACTAAGTTTCACATCACTCGAAACTGAATTATTTGGATCACTTTCATTTAACTTACCTAACGGAGACAAAAGTAAATAAGTCTCTACAGAAGGTTGCAATTCAAATGAGGCAGTCTCAGGCCAGACTGACTCAATCTGAAGATGGAAATATATAAAGGCTGGAAGTGACGAAACACACGAAGAGAAAGATCTAATGATACTTTTAGAAGTCAGAGAGAAACATATAAGAAACTTTTTTTTTCTTGAAGCTTGTTCATTTTTCTGAACATGCTTTTGGTTTTATTTATTTATTAAACAGCTGCATAATTGTGTTTTTGTTTTTCAAAAAATACAATTTAGTAATTTTTCACTTCTGTGAACATTATTAGAATGTATGAATCACTTAAGACAAATAACAAAGCAAAGAATGATAGGAAAATAAAACAAAATAAAACAAAAGAAATAAAATCACTTGCCTTTCAACAGTTTACACTGGACTAAAAAGGCTGAGGATCTGAGCTTGGTTGACTACCAAAAAAGGGCTGTGACTCTTCCTTTCTCCGCAGCATGCAAAACAGAATGCCTAGCTTTTAAGATGAATTTTCCTCATTTTACCATCATGATAAATAAACTTCAGAATCCAGTGTGCAGAGATAACAGTAGATGGGCATGTCCTCAATTTCTTTCTGTACGTGGGACCATCTTGTCATGTGTCTTTTCTCTTAGCTGTCACGTTTCTGGATTTCATGCAACCACCTGAGCTACTTAAGGAACTTTAATTTCAAGACCTGGGCAGCCTGCCTACCTTTTCACACACCTAATAAAATCAGACAGAAAGAATTACAGACTTAAAAGTGTAAATGGAAAAAAATGCTTATGGAAAAAGTAACATAAGGTTGTTTTTCTAAAGAGGGTTCACATTTGTTTTCAATATGAAACTTGAATATAGCATGGAAAATTGAAATAGGGTTTTTTTGAGGGCTGCACTAACACAAAAGATTTAATAGAAAGTGTGATTCAGAATTGTAGGGAATACCTGGCATACAACAATTTAAATATTAATAATTTCTAAGCAACTGGTTCTCTCTACTTGGCTGAATTTCTTGGGGGTAAAATAATTGTATCTGCATTGTTTATCTGTTTACCTTTCTTTTTTTTTAAATTATAGGTGGAGGTTTTTTTCATCCCTGTGTAAAAGGTAATGCCACTTCTATTTTATAAACTGCCTGGTTTTAAATGTTATCCAAAGTGCTGAAGTAATCAGTAATGACAGGAGATAAATGAAATATATGACTTCTTTAGCTTAGGAAAAACAGAACTCTGTGAAATGAGTCTTACAAAGACTTTGGAATTTTATTTGTTTATTTCTACTTAGATTTGCATGAGTAAGGTACAACAGCACACAGATTTAACTATACACCAGATGCAAAATAGAAGCCAACCCCATCCCTCTCAGAAATTATGATATGACAACTTTCATTAGTTCAGTACTTAACATGCAATAACTCTTGCTTTCTCCTGTACTTCTTGCCCTCTCTTGTGTACTGCACACTAAAATGGTTAATCTCTTGCTTGTTAGCTTGATGCTGCATCCCTGTATTTGCAAACAACTCTCCCCCGCCTTCAAGCTTTGGCCTTTGGTTTTCAAGACTTCCTCAGAAATACTTCAGTCATTTTCTGTATCTGTGATGAATAACATAAGTGGTGTCTAAGTCTCAAATGATATAACTGAGAAATTAGACATAAAGATTAAGATTCTTTCAGCAAGCATTATGGCTATACAGCAGCCCAGGTGCCTTATGTCCAAGGAAGCCAACTCCAAATATCACAGAACAAGTAGAAACATAGACTGTTTAACTGCATGTCACAAATTAAAAATTAGCTTTTAACATCTTGTTTTCTTTTGTTCTCAAAAAGACTGCTTCTACTTAAATTCAGCTTCACGCTATTTTCTAGTGATGTAAATTTGGGCTTTTTTGGATGTTCTTGATGTTGAAGAAGATACATTCAGTTCTACTGGAAGGACAAGTCTCCGGCACAGAGGGAATTGCTCCTGTTGCTACTGGAAACTCCTATATTCTCCAGTTCTTGCTTAAAAGACTTTCATATCTGGATCTATGGTAGGGAATAACAAGTCTTTATGATATACACACATATATGTATACAAACTTGCCATGAAGTAGCAAAGATGAAGCATCAAAACACTGTCACTGAACTGATGCACTGAAGATAATTTCAGAACTCTTATCAATTTGCAAATCTGTTTGGAAAGGTGAGAGGCTGGTTCTCTACATTCTTGGTCATTTGACTACTTGTAGAACTTAAAACCAATAGAAGAAAGGCTTACAGGAAGAGAAAATGAACAGTATTTCTGATTAAATATGCTTTCAGCAAGATACTGATCATTAAAGCTTGCCCACTTTTTTTAACCTTTATTATTTTATCCACCAAAAAAACCCACAACCAAACAAATATTTTTTCTGCAAATGTTAACTTTCTTCCCCTTAAGCCATTACACTGTAAAGACACCATGAAGCTAGAAATAAAAACATATAGTAAGTCCCTATTAATAGGTAAAATTAAAAGTACTCAATACCATCAATAATAATGAAGGAAAGCCCTGATCAATTTATATTTAAGCCTGGCAGAACAAGATTTCTCTCTATCACAAAGTAGAGCTGGAAATATGCTTGCAAAAGCATTAGCAAAAGCATGACAGATTAGTAAGCCACTTTTACTTAATATTTTAAATTTATCCTCTTTTTCTGTTTCTGAGCTAGCTAATAGCATACAATGATTTTTTCCAATTTAAACATTTTAATATTACATTATGAGCATAACAGTTTGTCTGCAAGAAATTTATGTAACCACTTTTGAATAGATTCTTTTTTGTTTAAATATTTTCATTTTTATATCTACCATCTGGATTTCTCTGTCCATTTCTCATCTGAATAAGTATATATATATTTGCTATCTTTAGTCTTCCATGTACTACTTTTGCCAGGATGATATTCACCATTTCTCCCACTCTTTAATCAGGCACAGGTGTTTTTCATATATCAGCCGTACAATATGCTGGAGAAATAACCCAAACTTGAAGATTTAATAACCTTTACGCCTCTCTCTATATATATAAAAGAATCAGACAAAATGTATTCTTGTTGAAAGATTGTTGAAAAAACGTTTGCTTAGAGACAGATATAAATTACTAGAAATGTGTCTCCTATCATGTACATATGATCAGGGTGGCATCACTTCAGGGATCTTTGCAGCATGCTCTATTATCTGCTTAGGAATAATTATCCAAGTAGGCATTGTCCCATGAGAGGAACACGGAGAACTTCTTTGGATCCTGTGATGGACAGCAATATTGAGTTTATAGCTACCTACCTGCTCTATCTTAGCAGCTTCTATAAAACTTTTTTTGACTTTTCATAGGGGTACGCTCCTTGTTATTCAAGTTGGCAGAATTTGTCTTTAAATCAGTGGTGGTCAATGGGAAATAAAACTTAATCCCGTGGCATTAAAGTAAATGGTAACTTTTTCTTTATATGTAGTAGACATAGGACCATGTTAATTGTATTTTGCTTTGAACATAATTTTTTTCACATTCACAACAGCTTAAAAGTATGCGATATATTCTTTTCTTTAAGTAGGCAGTTCTTAAAACAAAAAAAAAATATTTATGTCATCTCTTTCAGACTGAATTTGAACTTCAATCAGGTATTTCCGTCCATTTTTCTCTTTCAAAAGGAAAGTTGGCTGGAAACTTTGGGACGATGACAGGTTCTTGAAAGTTAGCCAGTGAGCTACGGTGACAAGAACCATTCTTAAGTGCTTAAATGGTGGATCATCCAAGAGGAAAAAAGATTAGGGCAGTAGTCTCTAGTGGGTACTTCAATTCACATCTGACCTATTGGATGCTGGTAAATGTAGGTTATCATTGTTTAGAAGGCTGGCCAAACCCTCTCCAAACAATTGAAGTACTATTAGTGGGATATGATGTTATGAGTCAGAAATTATCTGCTCTTTGAAGAGGTGAAACCTTTACCTCTTTTTGTGTTGGTTTTTTTTTATCTTTTCTTTTTAAGCAATTTTAAAGGTGGATGACATACTTACTGCACCAATATTGCAATGAGAGAAGCCAGTTGAAAAATGTTGCAAAAAGATTGCAAAGCTGCAGTTTGAAACATAATCTCAAATATTTAGACACTTAAATAAATAAATAAAATAGCCAGCTGTATGTCAGCAGCTTAAAGCCTTGGCAGAAGAATAATGAAATGGTCAGCTGAGGAGATGTGTGAGTATTAGTTACACAAATCTTTGTATGGTATCCCTCCCTACATCTGACTTAATCAGAATCCTCCTCCTTTATTTCATTTCTACACTGCTATTTAGCACGGATTTTGGTCCCTGTGCATAAGACCCGAAGGACCATTGTACCAAGAGTGGGATTAAGCAAACAAGAGGAAAGATTTCACTGTATCGCTTAGAATGATTGTTGCAAGATGTTTTCTAAACACACTGAAGAAGGATGCAGCAGTAACATCTCCTGTAGTGCTGTCTGCTAGACATTCTGTCATACTGACTATGCAAATTAGGCTTTTCCAAAAATTGTAGCTCTTTCTAAACATCAGTCCCACCTAACAGAGCTGACATTAATATTGTGCATTTAGATTATGACATTAACAGCTTAATAAATTTATCCCCAAACTACGCACAAGCCAGAACTCACCCATGACTGCAGTGCAGATATCATATCCGCAGTCATAGTATCAGAAGTACACACTGCTGCTGACTGATCTGCCAAAGAACTTTGATTGGTAGCTGTCTGTGGCGACAGCCTGTCACATTTGGTCTAGGAAGTCACTATCCACAGCCTAGTCACAACAGAGTTAAATACAGTAAGTTGGTTACACATATAAATTATAAAATAAAATGTCAAAATAAATCAAAGCCCACTAAAGTTATCTGTTTCACAGAGGTTTTGTTCAGTAGTTGCAACACAGATCTCCACAAACAATTAAAGGAAACTCCAGGAAGCCTGTGCACTGATCCCTTAAGCAAAGCAGTGTCAGGAAACAGAATCCAGCACAAAAATTTTCCTGTGACTCTCTGTCCCTTCAAATGATGCCACCATTGAATGCACGCCAAGTTGTTAGTGAAACTGGTGTGCAGGAGACTTAGTGTACACTGGAAACCCGTGAATTATGTCAGCCAACCTGGTTCTGGTTGGGCTTTTGTCCAGAAAGGATATCTGGTTTGATTCCCTCTATCAGAACACAATAGACTAGAAATCAGTTTACGGAAAGTCAGGGTAATTGGGTGTTTCAACTTAAAATTCACAGCTGTGCAGCTCTTTCTTTTATGCATGAACAGAAAATCCTATGAATGTGTAAAAACTTTGGACCAGAGTTGTCAGGAGTATGTTACCTTATCACTTTAGTGGATGGCAATGTAGAATGTCTCTGGAAGACAGAGGTGGTTTAGGTGCTGCTTTCCAAACATACCTTCCATTTTCAGTTAAAAACTTAAAATCAAAACACTTTGGTAAACCCTGTTGTCTTATCCAAATCAAGACATTCGAGCTGGCATTGCTGTTTTTAGCTGAAAACTTGGGAGTTTTGAATGTTTGATTCCAAAGATTCTCTTTAAACTGGCTAAAATATATTCTGTAGAAAATGTTAACATTTCTCAGAACAGTTAAGAAAGTTGATTATAAAATCGATTTCATATACTGAGATAGTTCTGTTAGATAATTTCAAACACACCAGAAGGACTTTAGCCCTCTAATGAAACTGTATCTATTCTTGTGGATTGTGCAAACTGGACTGGGTTGCTCAGAAGGCTGTTGAGATGCAGAGTGAGCTTCAAGCACAGATTCTTAAATATGTGGAGAATAAAATTGTTACATATTAAAGCCACATATGTTAGGAATTTAAAGTGCATTCACTGTTAGGAAGAAAAAAAAAAGTAACTGTTTCTTGGGGGTTTTTTCCATAACTTTTACTTTTGGGACAAAGATACTTCTAGCATACTGCAATCATCATCTTCACCTCTGAATGTCAAGATGCAATTCCTCATACAGCAGCTCTAGACCCATTGCTCTGACAGCTGAGACACTGAGCTGTAAGTGACTGCATTTAGAGCTGTGCTCAGGCTCCCTACATGCTGCTGGGCTATAGACCAGCGAAGCATTTTTCCATACATTTCCCTCTTTCTGCTAGTCAGTCCTATGTATTCTGCTAGGTTCTAGCTGTGTCTGCACTTATTTAAATGCCACTCCTAAGATACCAGTACATGCAGCAAGTCTTTCCCTGGAAAAGGCTTAAAGTGCTGCAGAAATTCCATCTTTAGGCAAGCCTGAATCCGGTGTCCCTGTGACTGGCAGCTCTCTACTGGGGTCAAAAGTATGCTGATCTGTCCTAGAAATCAAAGCCTTAAAGTATATTTGTAAGAAAATGAGAATATTTTTGACAGATAAATCCGTGGAAATGCAATTCCAGTATTCCAGACAGCCATGGTGTGGGGATTCTGTCCAAGCCACTATTTCGTAGCTGTGCATTAGAGGTTTTTGCTCTGTATTCTATATAGTAGCTGTGAAATGCAGCTCCTGCTTTGAACGTACTCAGACAAAAGCAGCCTGGAGAATACTGATAATGTGTAGCACATGTTAACTGCTACCTCCAACATATTTTTTCTGGACTGGAGTGTGGTACTATTATCTTTCTCCCCTTTGCGTCTTTTTTTCTGAAATTCCCTGTTGCAGCATTCATAGGAAATTAGTTAATGAGTGGGCATCTCTAAAAAAAAATCACTGTATGGGGTAATACTCAAGCTAAATAACCACTATACTTCTGTAGATACACTCCATTCTGAAACAAACATGTTAAATAGTGAACCTGAAAGTAACAACTAGTCTAGGAAACATATTTTCTATATTACTCCCTTGGGAAGCCTTTTTTTTGTAATGAATAAATGACCAAAATAAATACATTTTGTGTGTCTGTATGTGTATAAACATATATATTTCATATATCTGTCTATCAAAGTTCTCATATGTTTTCCTTGCTGTGTAATAGATGCTATAAAATCCTGCTTCTCCTTGGAGAGAGAGTTGAATGCATGGCGAGTGTGCAAAGACTGGCAGTGTTTTATGGAACCTGGCAAATGTAGGTGTAACAACAATAGATGTGCCAACATCCATATGTCAACATCCAAAATTTTTTGGCCAGACATTAAATCTTTTATGAGCTGGAGATAGTTATTACTCTTTAAAAAGACCTCTCGGTGGCTACTAACAGATATATTGTATTTATACATGTTTATTTACCTTGTATTATAGATATGAATGACATTATTTGTAAATAAATCAATAGTACAAAGAAGCTATATTAAATATTGAAAAAGTGACAGAGAAGATAGAGAAAATATCTCTTACTTGAAATGATCTTCCTATGAAATAAAATACTTACAGCTGTTTGTATTCATATCATAGCTGCACTCCCTCTTCCACAATAGTCTGTAGAGCCAGTGACATCATCGTCTTATTACAGACACTAATTCTGGACTGAAGTTTGTCATCCTGTCAACAGCAAGTGTGACCATTTGTGTGGCAAGGACATGTTAGGACACCTGGGACACATTTGTATATACAGCCTTTTCCTGCAGGCTGCCTGCCGGCTGCCTAAACTTAATCCCACCCACATTCCACTCTAAAGACCACAGTGGGAGACAGACAAGAGAAAGAAGGGGAAGGACATGGGGGTGGGGATAAGAGGGAAAAGTGTTGATAAGAGATTACAATGACTGGAATGCACAAATTGGATGTAGAGGACAGGAGAAACTGTTTAAGAGGAGTTAAGACATGATGTATGGGACAATCCTGATTTTGCCTATGATTGCCTATGTTATTTTATATTTTAATAATTAAAATATTATAAAATATCGTCTATTCTTTATCTCTGTATTGCTATCGCTTTGTATATACATAGGTGTATGTGTCTACATTTATATAGACCAGAAAAGAGTTAAAATTGTTTCCAGAATAGACCATATATAAATGTACCTATAACTCTATGAATTGTGTTCAATTGCTTGGGGAAAGGATAGTAACCATCATTCCTTGTGTTCAATAATTTGTACATATGCACTGTGCATTGCACTCCTTGTTCATATGAAAAAGCTGTAATTTGACTTTCAGTTTTCAAGAACTGTCAGAAGCTTAGACTGATCTCTTTTTAAAAACATCTCCAGCAGTACTGTCTCTTCAAAACCACACGGTGCAACATCAGCCTCAGGATTCATGATACAAATTCAACATTACTAGTTCTTTCAGATTCATAGTCTTCCTATAAGTTTCCCAATTCAAACTGACCCTTTAACCTGTGAATTCTAGTACAGCTAATGCAGGAAAACAATATGCTGGGTGTTAGAGTGGGATATCACAAATCAGTCTACGTCAATCTACTCTGATAGCTAAGAGGGCAGAAAAGGAAACAAAGACCTTGCATAAGAGTGTGACAAGATTTGGAATACATACTGTATTGATGTTTAGAAATGGGGAACATTAGAGCAAAATGTGTAGTAATTCTTTTTATTTATGAATAAGCCACTCATGTAAAATCTACACCCTGTGGAGTAACTGTAGGTGCCTAATTGACTGCCTGTAAGCAAACCATTACAACTCTATTACTCCATCAGCTGCAGGGAGGACACAGTGGGAAAAAAACAACTTCTAAGTAAAGTTTTCACACCCCTGCCTTGTGGTGAACTCCTCAGCTGGTTTTCACATTCTAAATCCAGAGCATGTTTCTTCTCACGAACTCCCTATCTGTGTAGTGCTGGTATACACAGCATGCTCTGCTACGGCAATTGTGCCAGATAATTAGAAACAAATTTAGCCCTGGTGTAAGCATGAACACAATTTCCAACAAAAGCACTGCCTTTATTAAGAAAAATGCCATAGTAAGAAAGAAGTTTGTGACAGTTTTATTAGTGTGAATGTGTCATCATACAACATCAACAGATCTCCAGCTCTTCTTGTTTATCTTTGTCTCTCTTCAGAAGCAACCTAAGAGTGATGACTGCAACAGAAGGTGGAAAAATCTGGAAAGAAATAGGATGAGAGTGATTAAATATAATATTTAAAGGTATATTTTTCTTGGCAATGAATGTTGTGTGGATAAAAAAATCATATACATGTTAATTTTTTAAGAAATATGGGAACAAGACCAAAGCTAAAATCCTCTCAGAAGAGTC
Source organism: Cnemophilus loriae (assembly GCA_013397755.1). Lineage (NCBI taxonomy): Eukaryota > Metazoa > Chordata > Aves > Passeriformes > Corvidae > Cnemophilus > Cnemophilus loriae. The sequence goes on from VZTF01007679.1 coordinate 3,608,635, forward strand.
ACTCTATTCCTTGACATCAAAATTTATACTGCTTCCTTCAGTTTTCCTCAGCTTAGCTACAGTTTCCTAGCATCAAGCTACAGAAATGGATATAGGTAGTACAAGAGAAAAGAGAATATGGTTCACTCCCATCTTCTAATCTTATAGATATCTAAAAATATCTCTAAAACAGACTCAATATAGAGTGCTGATAGTCTGAGCAGGAAGGGCAGTGCCCTGTATGGAATGTCCCCCTGTGACCCAAGGAGTATTCCAGAGACTCAGAAGATCACAGTGGAGATGCTCAGGAAATGCAGTGACAGCTGGCTTTTCCGAAAACTTTTTGAAACTTCCTTCTTCTGTTTGGATAAGATATACCAAGAAAGAGACCAGTTGGAACTCAAAAATGTAAAAATAAAAGTGAGTATGAATATGTATTTATTCACATGCATATAAATTTCTCTCTATATATAATTTTTTAACAGTTAAAAACTGTCTTAAAAACTCCAGGAAAATTTGGAACTGGCTTCACTTCAAGATCGAGGTAGTTTAAATAAGTTCTTGTTTCATCAAAAGGAGTCCATCTACACCACCATCTCTGTAGATTAATAGATTATTGCCCACAAGCTACAAATTTGACCAGACATCAGTAGAGGCACAAAAAAGAGCCTCACCAGAAATGGGGTCAGGGTTGATTCTTGTGCTTATGATGCGTCATGTCTTATTTAAACAAGGAACAAGGAGGATAGATCTGATAGTCATCAGCCTTTTATTTCCTTAATGTGTCTGCACAGTTAGTATTCAACACCCTTATGATGGAGGCAGAAAATCACAATTACTGCTTGTGGGAATTCATTGAACAGGTATAACTCAATTGCTTGCAATCACATATTCTTGCCCTTATTTGTCTCAGCATCTGCTGTATTCTGTCTGCTGGACACCGTGCCTATGAGCTGAGGGACCTGAGAGGATTGAGGTTTTTGAGATCTAAATACTTGAGAGTCCTGCATGGCAAACCACTCAAGGTACTCTAATTGCACTTAATGATATTGCATGTCTTCAGCTTAGTCTTTAAAAGTGTGTGAAGAAAAAATAAAATAAGAAAAGGAAAAAAGAAAAAATTACTGAGATTTTATATGTTGAATGACAAGGTTCCATTTTTTGGGAAGCAATTAGACTGAAGAACCTGGGCAGTGGAGAGAATAAGTCATTTCCTTTGCTGGTAAGGAAGTTTAAAAGTATATCTGCATCTTTTTTACTACTTCAGCATCCATCTAGTTAGCCTTTAAGGATTTACCCTTTGTACATTACAGACTTTAAAAAGTTATAAATATATTCATAAGAACATTTGTAAGACCATTCTTAAGCCATGGGGAAAGACAGAAATGTTTCTACACTTTTTCCATACACTCTTCTCTCTTATGGGCTTCATTCTTGTCAATATATCTTTGTGAGATATCTCAGAAAAATAGAATTATACCATTTACCCATTTAGGAGGTGACAAATATTACGAGAATGATGTACAACATCCGAAAGAAAAACAAACAACAAAAAAACAAGCCGCAAACAAAACAAACAATTAAACAAGAAACACAAATGAGTTGTACAGAAACATCTCAAAATTGAATAGGCAGAACTTTCGGAGCTCAGGGACTAAAAAATTATGCTGGCTTTTCCCTTCAGTTTTCTGTATATCTTGCTATTTTGGGTAAAATATAAGCTGATTTAAAACTTTTATCATGTTCCAGAAGACAGACTAAAAATAATTTTCTCAAATAAGACTTTTTATTGCTTCTCTGCTACACCACAGTCTTACACAATGCTAGTTAGATGCTCAAGAAGTAAAATTACCAAAACTCTTATGCAGAGACGATGTCAGAACAATCCAAGGTAAAATCCAAAACAGCACTTTTTAGCACCTACCACACATTCGAACTGTGATTTAAACATATCCAGAAAAGTGATCTAGAAAACTCCATGTACTCACTTACATGTCTAAGGCATCTCAGTTTTCTGACTTAGTGTGTCTCTGCAAACATTAAAATATGCCACCTTCTCAGCTGAATGAAATGCACATGCTCCACACCCAGTCCATCTGGGATGCAAAGCAGCGCGTCGTGCTCAGTTTGCCGAGTGGCCTGGCTCAGTAGCTGTGCTCCGAGCTCACTTCACGCACAACGACAGCACGCTGCAGAGCTCCCACAGCCCCTTCCACTCAAAAATAGGTCAGGAGAAGGCGGCATGTACTTGCATAGCAAGACTGTTATGCAAAACCTCTTTAGTAATATCACCTCCTCCTCCTCCTCCTCCCTGTTCTCGCTGGCTATCTTCTGAAAGAGCTGCAGGAGAGAGCTGTCTGCTGACACTTCATATGACTTACATATAGAAGCGCAGGCAAAGCATTTACAAATCCTAGTTCCACAGAACCTGATTTGGACTATGGATAAGTGCCTAAACTCAGAAGAAACAAAATTTTAGATGCTTCCCTCCCTGACTTTTTCAAATGTGTAGATTAAACATCCACCATGAAATGTACTGGCTGATATGAATTGTGTCTGAAGATTGTACTGGAAAGTTTAGATGTCCCATGTTGCACTATGAATTTCACTCCTCAGGCTTGCACCTAATTTTGAGGCACTGAGTCAGTGAGCAGTCCCTCAGTACTTTTCTTAAGATTTGAACCCTTAACCACATTTTTGAAAGTTCAAGATAAAGTGTATTGAACCTTGCCCTATGGAGCAGGGTGTGCACAGTGCCTTTCTCTTCTGAATACCTAAAGAAAGGAAGTTAGATCCCAATGTTTTCAAATGATCACCAAATAATTTGAAAAATGTAGAAACTGCTTTTCTACAGTTATTTCAAAGAACTCCTGGTCAGAAATTAAAGGATATTGGTAGCCCCCGAAAAACCTCTATTCAGCAAATGAAATGTAGGAATAAAGGATTAATCCTCTTCTATTCTAAACTCCGTGAGAGTTCTCTTCCTCTATCAGTTTCATCAGGAACAGAAAAGTCAAAGCTCAAATAATCTGTTTTGTTCATTTCATTCACAAAGATGACAACGAGCTTGACATCTCTGAGAAAGATTTCTCTTTCACAAAGCTACCAGCAAATGAAGGATAAAGTGATAAGACAAATCAACAGTCATTTTATTTGTATAGATAATTCAGGAAGTAACAGTTACATATAAGAAGAAAAAATGAAATCCGTAGTTAATATAATTTTTCCTGATATCTAAGTCACTGTCTGCTTTCTCTCACTTCCTTATAACCCTACAGTCTTGCACTCATCTTGCAATTTTTATTGTAGTCTAACTTGGACTGTCACAGTCATCCGAAATGTCCAAATCTGCGCTCTTTGGAATACTGTTTATGAAATGCAGGTAGTTACAGTATTGTGACACTTTTGGAATGGGCTGAATTAATTTCATTTCATCCATGAAAATTAGATTCTTCCAACCTTCTCTCTCAGATTTTCCCTGTGAATTATCTGTCAATAAGTAACAAGCCAGAATTACTGGGCTATGAAAACACAGGTTCTAGTCCATGCCACTCATCCTATGCAGCTCCCTTTCAAAATAGTATGTGCCATTTTCCCACTCAAAGTCCTCTTCATAAATAAGACAATCACATTTTATGAATCAAAACTCTTGATAAAGATTGTTTCACAGCACCTCTATGTCAGTTTTATTGCCTTCTGTTAAGACTGCTGGAACTGTGAGGTGGGATAACTACCCATATGGTCACCGAGCAAGTTAGAAGTTAAATCACACACAAAATTTCCTTTTATGACCCTCAGACTAAATTTTCCTGCTCCTAAGGCTGTCCTGCATTTCTAAGATCTATTCTCGTAATATTCAAAGGGACAGACTTAACAACTTTATTTTTACCGAAAAGCCAATGTGGTCAGTAGGTATTAACTTGTACAAAAATATTAGTCAAGGTCCATGCTAAAGGCTCATTGACACTGTCAAAGATACAAAAAGCTTACAGATTTGTGGGTTTGGTTTGTTGGATTATTTTCACTCTTAGATCTGTTTCTGCCGCTGAAGACATTGAGCAGGGCTCCCTGGAGCCTTTTGTAAAGTATTTTGTGTGGATAAATGCATATCTTGTAAGTGCTGATAAACGAGGCCAGGTATATTTTAATAACCTTCAACGTGGAAGGTATTTGTGCACCACTCTTACACACAGTCAGTCACTGTGTATCTTGGCAAAGCAAGATCCGTTTCTGAGGAAAGAGAACTATTTCCACCCTTAATAAGTCATTCCAAGTTTCCTGTGATGTTATAAATAATCGGGCAAGCAGCCGGTTTTATTCTCCCTAATTTGATATGGCAGACTTGGAGAGCAGAAAAGTTCAGCCTCAACATAAGCTCTAGAGTTGGACTTTGAACAAAATTTCCCCCTTCCCTCCCATAATGAGATAAATTTATCATAAAACATGCTTACCAAGGCAGCTAAGACAGAGCTCAGGCTTCGCATCTATTTCCTAGGAGCCCCTAGTCAGTCCTGCGTGCTGCATGCATGAGGTCACAGCATGCTGGGCTTGCTCGGGGGAGCTGGCAGCTAGGCTGACAGTCTTAGCTAATACACTTGTCATTTGGGAAAATAAAAAAGTGCTTGCAAAACACAGCTTAAATTAGATTGTGAGTAATTGGAAAAGGAAATATAAAGTCACACTGTTTTATACGCGTGTCGGGAAGGCAGTGAGGTGATGCATTGAGTACCTGGGTTACTGGCAAAGGTCAAGCACCCTCATGACAGACAGCTTTTAAAAATTTTGAGGAGATACAACAGTCATCACAGAACTTTCAAGAGCTACACAATACAGAGACATGAGGGCACAGCAGGGCTTGTTTTTATGTGTAAAAGAAGGTCAGTTGAAAGGACATATTCCTTTATAATTATAAGAGTGACAAGAGGAATTTATGATTATATTAGAACCTGAGAAAAGATTTTTTTTTTTAAGTCTGGCTCTGCAAATTATGCTTGGCAACATTCTGGGAAAGCCATTCAAGCTGTTTCTAATTGTCATTCAATTGCAAAAGAAGTTAAATAAATAACTCTATCTGAATCTAGGAAATTCAGGAAGATTAATTAGATAATGTTATTGAAATCGCTTATAGGCACTCTATAATAATAATGCACGCCAAAGCACTTCACTGATGTTTATTACTTTCAAATATGAGGGAAAGGGATTGTTTTTTTTGTTTTTTAAAAGCTTCAGGTCATATTTACAGATCAACTTCATTTCCAGAATGCAATCCAGATGTATTGTTAGGGATTTTAAAATAAAATTATAGCTTTAAGGTAAAACATGCTAATAGGAAAATTAACTTGTTCTGATGAGTCATAACATAGAGTAATTTCCCTTTTAAAACAAAGCTAAAACCTTCCTTTGGTCCCTTAATCTAGATGGTATTCTTTCAGAAGAGGTAACTGGGATCCAGCTTGGGTTTTTTATGCTTCCTAAGACACTCTGCACTCTTAAAAAAAAATCCTATATGGGAATTAAGGATATTTTCCTCAAGAGGTCTACTCCCAATTGTAAATCTTCTATTAGAAAATTAAGAAACTGTTAGCTGAGTTACACTTCCCTATCATTTATATGAGTTCTTAAGAAAGACTACCCAAGTACCTTGTCTGCTCTCCCTTTCCTATCTCTGTGTTTGTATTCCTCAGAATCAAAAGAACTCTCTCAAAGACTGAAAAGGTCTTCCTGGATAGTGATGTAATTTTCTCAAGTAGAATGAACCCTGGAAAGACACAGAGAGTCTGAACAGTTTGTTTGGATAGTGAGGCAACCCTGTTGCCCTGTTGCCAACTGGAGCAGAACACTTTCTGTTTCTGCAGCAGCAGGTCTGAGCAACACAACCTGGCTGCTTTCTGGAATGTGTAGAACTGAATCTGTTTTCAACAAAGGTTGCTTCACACCACTCAGGTGGTGGAAATGAGTCTTAAAGTGAGTATAAATCATATTTATACCTACTACAAGGCTTCTTTATATGGCTAAGTTAGTGGAAAGTTGCTTTGGTGTAAATGCACTTTAGGCCCTCATACTTTTAATTTGGCATAAAAAAGGAAAGAAAAGAGAAAGAAAACCCTTTCAATGTCCCAAGTTAAGGCTGGATAACAGCCGTACTGTAACATAAGCTAAGATTTCAAAGGTGTCTCAGGAAACAGGTCTCCAGCTTCCATTCACTTTTCAAGGGGGCTGACTCACTTCCTGAGACCTGTTTGAAACCCTATCCAGAACGATTACTCTGTCTGCATACAACTAGACTATTTTCTAATGACTGACTAGTCTGACAGATCCACTACCACAATGAGCCTACTTTGGGTCAAGCAATAGAGCTCTTTGTTATCAGTCTAGCAGTACATGTGTTCAAGTTATAGCTGACAAAGGTATTGTTTTTGCCTATGGTGTCACTGCAGTGCCACCTCAGAGGAGCTAATCGGAATACGGTTTGGCCTGCGCTCAAATGCTTAAATGGCAGGTTCCCAAACAAAACACCAGGTGTTAGTCATCCTGTAGGTCTCACTACTCCCTTTGAGTCAACAGCGAACTATTGCCCCAGAATTTCAAAACTAGCCTGCAGCAGAATTATTCTGTGACCAGCCAGTGACTGCAGGGTCAAGGATTTTTGATCCGCACTTACCATTGTTGTTGTTTTCCTGAAATGCCAGCAGCACTCACAGAAGTTGGATCCCATTCTATTAAAGTACGTGCCCATGCTTCCATTCTGTGTAAGTAGACTGAGGAGTCAGAAGAAGACAGCTCAAAAAGAAAATCACAACAAAGATTTAGTGTTGCTAGTTGCTAATTAAGAAATAAGTACAACATCAGCTAAACTAACTTGAGGAAAGTGTTTTATTTCCCTCTACAGTCAGTGGAGAGAGACAAGTACCTGGAGAAGACGGTCTCTATCTTCCCTGATATTATAGAAACAGAAGGGATTACTCATTCCTGGAAGTTAAATTTTTCTGTTCTTTGACAAAAGAGATGTCTTTAACAATGAATTTATGTTAAAGAACTCCAGTCTTAGAGCCTTAGAGCTTTAATCGCAATATCGTCAAATTTATACATAATCTTAACACTGAGAAAACTTAATCGTTTAGCAGTTGATATTATGGTCTATACCTTTAAGAATATTATTCATTCATGATCCAGTGAACACATTGTGAAATTCATATACAGAGAGATGCAGACACGTACACACACATGCATATATGTTGTATATCCAAACAATATCTGAAACTGTCACCAATGTATAACAGCTAAAGATCCTCTCTGGAAAGCAGAAAGCCAAAAGCATAAGGTGATTAATGACGACAGATTTTATTGATTTTATTAGCAAACAAGTCCTCAAACAACTGTTCTTTGTTCTACAGATGCAAAAATCCCAGGACACTGAGCATCTAAATATTTTCTAACTCATGATGTGAAAAGCAAGGTCACTGAATGTACTGGATTTCTTACCCTTCAGTAAGTGATATTAGAAAATATCTCTAGTCTTAGCCCCTGCCAGACTTTTGCAACACTAAATGTCAAATTCTTGGTATGGACAGGTTGATGTAGAACACCTAAACTGCAATTCACCCGCTTGGTTTTTAATCCTTGCTTTGAAACCAGTTGATGACGCTACTAAACTACAGACATTTTCCACACTTACTGTATACTGTTAACTATCTACGTCTTTATTAAGCTATCATGGTATTCATTTGAATCTAATACAGCCTTTGCACTTACAAATCTCTAGTACAGAAGAGATCCAATATATATATCCAGGAAAAAAACGTTTGGACTGTAAGATGCAAATCTTCTTTCTTACCTGTAACCACCTACGCATTAAGCTTCAGGTGTAAGCTGCCTGCATAGGGTCTCTATACTGGAAAAGAGAGAAAGGCTCCTGAAGAAGGTGATTAATTAGTCAGGACTTTAAGAAAGAGGAGAAAGAATCTGGAGGTGTCTAAATTTATTCAGTGACTATAAATGGAGTCTTGGCAAATAGCTTACACCTTAAATGGCTACATTTAGGAACAATTACTCCCACTCCTACTGACTGTTCATAACTCCTCAGTAAATATCAGTCAAATCAAAAGTAAAGATTTTGTGCCTTAAAACTGAACACAAGACAAAAGCCTACAGAAGAAATTAATTTTGCATATATAGAATTATAGAATTAATTATAGAATTATAGAATAGTTTGGGTTGGAATGGTTGCTCAGAGTCCTGTTCAAACTGACTTTAAGTGGTTCTGGGGATGGAGCATTTACCACCTTTCTGGGCTGTCTCTCTCTCCTCCCATATTGCATATATTGTAAATTGCATAAATTTTAAATTGCATATATTGCAAGATTAAGGAGTGTGCACCAGGGGTGTCCTTTCCACTCATACTTAAGTTATAATAGAAGGTTAGTTTGACCTCCATTTTCTTCTGTGTGAATGCTTTTCAAATTAAACAAATACTTTAGGGCAAGCTGTTGTTTTCTGGATGTTCCTAATCTAAAGTATTTTAATATATCCAAATATCTTCTTTTTAATGACTCCAGAAAATATATTGAACAAAATTAAGATTCAAATACATAATATTGACTTAAATGTCAAATCAGTCTTTCAGACAGCAATAAGTGAATGCAATTTTATGATTTTTGTTGGCAATATATTTCTATACACAAAGAAATGTCCCAATACAAAACTCTATTTGAGGTTAACTGATCATCTGGCCCTTTATTCTGTTAAAATGTAAATTACTGGCTTCTCCAAGCTAGAATCCTGATTCTATTATTGTGGCCGTAAACTACCACAGCGTTGACAATTCACTACAAAGGGAGTCTAACCAGTTATTCCTACCCTTCACTGCCTTGCCAGTAATATGTGGTAGCAAATTTGGCAACTAGAAACAGGACTCTATCTGAAACAGGGACTAGGATGTATCTCAGTGGTTTTTAATCTGCCAGATGAGTAGTCTGAATTCCTGAACTCCTCTAATTTGTACTAGGAGATACAAATAAAATCCATAAATAAATCCATGGATGAATTGCACCACTGCTCTGGTAAAGTCCAAGTCTGTGCTACTTTCTGCTGTTCTTGTAATATTTGTTCTTTAAAGCCATCACACTATTAAACAACAACAACAACAACAAAGCCAAGCAAATAAATAAACAAAAAAGTCTGTCCTAAGGAGTGGACCTAATTACAATACTTCAAGCAGGAACCATACCCATATTTTTTTAAAGTTAGAGGCCTTGGCCTGTGATTTGAGACCAAGTTCCACCTCTGTTAAGAACACAAACCAGAAGACACTTTTAAAAGTCCCCAGACACAATGTAGACAGCACAGCACTCCTAACCAACAGCCAGGCACGTGGCTCCAGCCGGCAGGTCTAATGAACAAGATTAGTACCTGTTTTATGAATTAAAATTTGAAGTAAAAAAATAGTGTTTCATTTTCTCAGCAACCTCAGTCTAATTATTAACAGCAGGTTCAGTTGGCAAATTTCAGTATTTTTCCTCCTTTCATTTGTAAGTGAAAGACTTCAGCCTCTTATTTATTTTCCTTCTCCTCTAATGCTCTTGTAGTTCTATGCCAGCTGGTTCTACTACTTTCTTTTACCCCCTCTTTTATAAGGTTTCATTTCCCAGTAAAAGAAATATATGATGTATGAATTTCTGTAAAAGCTCACGCTTTCACATTTGTTTATCCCCATTGTTAGCAATCCAAAGTAGCCACATGTTCACAGCATGTTCTGTCTGGCAGGAACACCCGTTGCTTAATTTCCTACCACCACCCTCACAATCCTGGCAGGCTCTGGTCAGTCAGATGCAGTTGTTTTCTCTAATTGCCTGATGGCATTTTCAGAAATCCTTTTCATTGAGAAATGAGTGATCACAGGAGACTTCCGCAGACATGAGAAAGACTGATAGTCAGTAGGCTGAAGGAGGTCAAAGAGTGTTGTTTGCTAGACTGTAATGAGCTTAAAGATGTCTTATTGTTATTAACTGTTATTTAAACATCATACTAATCTAATATATTTTCTCCATCAATTCTCAAAGACACTGTTGCTCTCCAAAGTGAGATCTGCAGCTCAAAGGACATTGAATTGTCAGTAGCTTCAGGGATCACTGACTTAATAAGTCCATTTGGAAGTTATGATTGCTAAGAGATGGAAAATAGAACACCTTTCAGAATTCAATAATTCCAATAATGCAATAAAGCATTACATTCTAAAAACTTATTGCAGAAAATGTCTCTAGGGAAAAATAATTTCAGAGAACTCTTCATCTTGGAAAAAACCTTTAACATCCTCTCATATAACTCTTCACCCAGAAGCTCCAAGTCCCTAAACTATGTCCCCAAGTGCCACACCTACATGTCTGTTAAATACCTCCAGGGATTGTGACTCCACTTCCCTGGGAAGCCTATTCCAGTGCATGATCCCCCCTTTTTTTGAAGTAACTTTTCCTAGTATCTAATTTAAACCTCCCCTTGTGCCACTTGAGATAATTTCCACTTGTCCCATCACTCATTACTTGAGAGAAGAGGCTAACCATCACCCCCAGGGATAGTACACTACCACCTCCCTGGGAAGCCTGTTCCAGTATCTACTCACCCATTCTGCAAAGAGCTTCTTCCTCTGTGAAGAACTTCTTCCTAATGGCCAACCCGAACCTTCCCTGGTACAGCTTGAGGCTGTTTCATCTTATCCTGTCACTGGTTGCCTGGGAGAAGAGGCCAAACCCCACCTGGCTACAGCCTCCTTTCAGGTATTTGTAGAGAGTGATAAGGTCCCCTCTGAGCCTGCTTTTCTCCAGGCTAAACAACCCGAGCTCCCTCAGCTGCTCCTCATAAGACTTGTGCTCCAGACCCTTTCTCACGCCTGTTGTCCTTCTCTGGACACAGCCCAGCACCTTAATGTCCTTGTTAGTGAGAGGTCCAAAACTGACCACAGGATTTGAGTGGTGGCCTCACCAGTGCTGAGCAGAGCAGGCAATTTCCTCTCGTTTTATATTATCCCACCCAAATTTCATTGGGAATCTACGTGGCAGAAGGGATTCAATTAATGTTACCACGGAGGCAATAATCAGTCCTTTTCCTAGAAATACTCTCTATGTTGTCACCATACAGTTTAATGACTAAATACCCTCAGTGGGACAGTCTGAGAGGTTAAACAGTTCATGGAACTGGTTGGGAGCCTGAAAAACTTCTAGTGCTGTAGATTCAGTTTTATTTTGGTACATAGATTCTTTCATTTTAATGCAAGGTTTCATTTGTTGTTTACAGAATCATTTCATAAGAGAAGATTGGCACAGTGTAGAGAATTTAATTTTTTTATAAATGGGGAGACAATAGAAAAGAGTAACCAAAACCATCCCTTCCAGTGTGGGTTTGTTAACTGATCCAAGACTCACCATAATGTTTTTCCTATTGTTCACTTGCCAGTGGATACCTAAACTGTGCATAAACTTTTCCTTTATTTCCTTGGAGCCCTTGCACTTTGTGCTTAGATGAGCAAAACAGAATCAGAGCTGAAATGATTCTTCAGGAAAGGAAGAATGATTCTTTCCATCAGCTTTGGTATTTTGTATTATTTCTTTTTTTATCTTGGGATAGGTAAAATGGTGTATTTTGCAAATTATAAGGCAGACCGTTTGTATCAAAATATATGTGTTGCTTATAAAAGCTTTCTCAATTCAACATATTTTTCTAAACTTCACAACAAAATGAATAAAAACTCACACTTAATTGTTGTACATAGGTACAGGCAAATCGTGACTTAGAAGCATGATGAGATTTAACATACAGAAATTGATTCTATCTACTTCTACTACAAGTTGCCACCTTTTGTTTATATCTAAAATCTTAATTTCTTTGCTTCAATCTTTATCATGACATTATTATGGCGGTATTTTCCTCTCTTGTCTAACCTACACAATGTGATCCTCAGCCTCCACCAGCTGAAACTCTTCCCTCTCACATCCTAATTTTATGTCACCTACTGCAAACTTTGTGACAATCACCCAAAATGGCTACACAATATTATAGAGTAAAAAACACAGAGACATTGGAATGTGTTACATGTTGGGGTTTGACCTTGGAATTACTTCAAATTTTGCTCTTCACAAATATTGATATAGTCATGCACAACCAGAGGCAGGGCTTAAGCTTAAATAGTGAACAAGTGCAGCCTAACACTGATGACTAGCTTTTACAGACAGTCATGCTTTTCAAAGAGAGGGGTGTCCAACCTGAATTACAGCACTTTCGCTACAATCCCTATGTTGCTAATAAAATCATGTGTGATGGCTACGTTGCTTTATGGTGTGCCCACCTTCCCTGTCCACCAAATGTGACATAAACAGAAAAAAGTCTATTAACTTTACATGTGATACTATGGAACATGGAGGACTTATCTGAGTATGACAGTTCCTACTTTACTTAGTCATCTTTCAGCCACTGGTTATTTGAAATTATATTAGAAAATTATGTAGACTTGTGGTTCCAGCCAGAGCTCAAGGTACAAATCTCCTTAAATATTATCTATTGAGTTCCTTTCTCAGGCTCATATATCATGCAAAAATCAATTATTAAAATGAATAAGGAAAACCAAAATAAAACAAAAAAAACAAAACCGTGATAAAAACAGTTTTTTGAATGAGTACAGATAGCATCTTGAGCCATTTCTGTACACTCCTTAGGTCCAAATCCCAATACTCCTTTCTATGCATTTAAATTAAATTTATTTGGTACTTTAATATTTTATAGATATGGTTTGTGACTAGGTGGGATTAGTAGTGTTGTTTAAAAATGCTTGGATTTTTTTTTAATGGAAACTTCATATTTTCTTAATTCTGCTAAGATGTCAAGAGGCTCTGAGGTCTGGACACCTATAAATTAGAATTTGTTGAGAAGATGATGATCACTAAAAATAGCGTGTCAAGCCTCAGTTCATGGCTGTAATATAAAGTCTGAGTAGAAAGGAAATCAATCTTTTATATTGCCATCATTTGCAATGTAGCTGATACGAACAAACATTTTCATGTACACGAAGAAAAATAATATTTTGCACTTAAACAAATTTTCCAGTCTGGTTATCTCAAAGCATATAATTATCAGGGAATAAATAATTTAGAGAAGGCCTTCAAGTCTCAATCAGGAGCAGAATCTACGGTCCAATGTTTGTTTAATCTCCCAAAATGAATTGTGAGTTGTATTAAAAAAAGAAGGTTTTATGATGTTTATTTAATGTTTTATTTGCGTCCTACTCTCTCTGCTGCTTTATAGTAAACAAATTTCCCCTTTTTCCACCTGGAAGAAAACCAACAGGAAACACTGGAAATTAAAGAAAACTATAAAGAATATAATTATGAATAACAACATGAAAGACTAAAGTGCTTTGCGGAAAAAGTGTTTTGTCAATGAATAAAAAAAAATTGTCTGAGTTTTCTCATTACGTTTACCTAACATATGTAATTATTATGATTGGTAACACATGGTATTCACAAATCAATTCAGTCTTGAAAATGTGTTTTTGCTGTGGGTGGCTATATTTTGTGCATGTGTGAAGGATTTTATTCTTAACTGTATTCAAAAGTCTGTCGACAATACAGCTGGGCTTTCCCTATTGTTCTCGGGAACCATACCCCCAGCTCATACAATATTGTATTGCTCCAGTGACTTTACCAGAGCCGTGCCAAATTACTCCAGCTGGGTGCTGGGACACTCTCAGGGAAAGGAAACCATTGTCATTACAAATCTGTAGTCTCAGCACTGAGGAAGATTTCATAACCATATTGTTTTTTAGATTAAGAGCTACAGACATTGTTACAAAGACATTCTCACTTAGGAAAGGTATTCTGTAGTTTGTCTGATAATTTAACATGCAGCAATTGTTCTAGAATGACCAGTGGTCCATAGTTAATTATTAAGAAATAAGAATTGTCTATTGATTTAACTCAGTACCTTTACAGGACAGATGTCAAAAACTTTGTCCATGTTTAACATGCTTGAATCACTGCAATTCTTATCCGAATTTACTCAAGACAAATGGAGTTTTCTATTGTTAGAGTAGGAATACAAATTTATCACTGCAGAAAAACAGCTGCATATTTGAAAATTGAAATTGTACTCATTTAGTTGAAATTTTCTAGCTCAAATTATATTCATGTTTGCTTGCCATGCACACTTTGAAGCACAGAATGAACAGGCACAGAGATTTTTTCAATCTCTGTATCAGGGACCAGTGTTTTTACTTCTGGGATCTTATATAAAGAAAAGAAAAAAAAAAACAAACCCACATTATTATAACATAAAATAATTAAATAAAAGTCACACATGTATTTGTAAAAACCCTCATGATTATATGTAGGATATGTCTGAATACTCCTAGCAATCTTGGCTCTCTGTATTCAGGCAGGAAAATGAGTCAAGTGGGGTTGCAAAACAGTTGCTGCAAGCTGAGCTGGAGTGAGCTGCTTCTGGGAAATTTATCTCAGACGAAATTTTATTCCATAAAATGTATGAATATGCTTTCTGTACTTTAATTGGAAGTTAGGCTTTCTCCTGCTTATTGCAGAATTGGAGTATAAATATTCATCTCTAAGAGGAAAACACAATACTAAGAAAATCCAACTCCCTAACTTTTTAAAGCAGGATGAACAAGTAAGTAGACCCTTTAACTTCTCTTTTCAATCTGAAATCTCTGACAGTCTGTTTTTCTCTTCATCAGTTTATTGCAGGCGTCTTGATTTTTAGCCTTTTATTCCTCTCAACTTCTCTATAAGAAAAATAAAGTGCATGTTCACACCCAATTCCCATTAATGTTTATCTTTGTTCCTTGTGTTAACATGGATATGGATGGCAGCAGTCAGGCTGAGATGTATCTTGTAAACGTGTGCATACTCCCATCAGCTTGGAAAATATAACCAGGAAAAAATTCCATTTAGTTAAAGTACGAATAAAAATAAATGGACATTTTAAGGCTGAACTGTAAAAATGCAGAGCCTTTCCCTTTTTTTTCTTCCACTTTTTTTGAATTGGGAATTGCTGAGTCTGACAGAAGAAAGGAAGTTTTCCAAAATTATTTTAATAGTATATAAAACTATATAAAAGGACTGGTAATTAATCAAGAGCCATTGTCTGAACCAGTCAGCGTATTCTTGAGCCTACATACAGCTTTTTGTGCAGGTAATACTTCAGGAACATGGTGAACCCTACCTGTCAAGCTAACCTGACACCATTTCAGTTCCTACAGGCTTTCCTCTCAGAAAAATAATTGTAGGATCATTAATCCTTAATGGTAGGATAATTCAGGTCTGAAAAGACTTCAGCATGCCTCAAGTCCAACTGTGGCTCAGAACAGGGTCAGCTTTAAGGATAGAGCAAGTTGCCCAGGCTTTGTCCAGTCAGGTCTTGAAAATTTCTGAGGAAAGAGGTCAGTCAGCCTCTCTGGGTAACCTGCTCCAGAGCCTGACAGTCCTGGTGAAACAGATTTTCCTTTAATGTTAAGGGAACTGAATCCACTGGATACTAAATCTCAGAGCATTTCTTCCCCAGAGTTTCTAAAAGCACACACACAACCACAGACACAGAAACACAGAAAATGACACAAATTGTACATATGGACAGATGTAAGACTAGCACAAACATACACATACACATGACCCTCACCCAGAAAAGTGCCCAGGGTCAGAGATTTAGGAGAAGACAGGACAAACTGTGGAGATCACGCACAGGGCTTGGCCAGACAAGGATACTCAGCAGCAGTTTGTTTACGTGTGGTCCTCCCTCACCCCTGCCCTTCTTGTTTATCCACTCTTTCTTCCTGATCCTCCTCAGTCCCTTCGTTTTCCTGCTCTCAGCCCTTCCTGTAAACATCCAATATGTTTTTCACAATTACACAAGCCCCCTCAAATGCTCCATAAGACGTTTGTCATTTCTCATGAGAGACATGGTTGTCTTGTTTCCCCTCACTTTAACCATTATAAAGTGCTATATGAACCTCCTCAAGCCTTTCAATAATTTCATCAGTAGCTTGAGACCTCTGGGCCTTTCTGGTTTTGCTGTTATTTACTGTTCCTGAGAAGCTGTGTCTGGATGTTTAATGTATTACTTCCCCTGTCTCTATTCCCAAACTGAATGTCCTTATATTCCACATATCCTTACCTTTCTATCTAGGCACAAGCTTTCCTGTTTCAATTTATGATGTGCTGCACCTTCCTGTCTCACACCATTGTATGTCTCCACTTTCTTGATATATTCCTCATAGATGCTGGGATCTGCTTTTGAGTCCTGCCAAAGACAGCTTCTCATCCAGGCTGAGCCCTGGACCTTCAGCCTCTTCTCACAGAGTAATTCCTCTGGTCATCTTGATGGCCTCTGATCCATTTCTCGAAGTTTATCAACGACTTCCTTGCGTCTAGGATACCCAAAAATGTGCACAGTAGTTTCAGCATTGTCTGACAAGTACTAAGTAGATGGGAACAATCTCTTTGCTCAGTCAGCTGACTGTGCTTTTGGCCAAGAACGTTGTTGGCCATCTTTGCTGCCAGAGGGCACTACTGGCTCACATTCATACACTGCCTACCAGGTGACCTACATATCCCTTTTAGCCAAGCTTCTGCCTGTATCATTGTTCTTCCTTTATACGGCCAGGATTTTGCCTTTGACCTTGTTTAACTTCATTAAGTTCCTCTCATCTCTTTTCTTGATTGTTGCAGGTCCCCCTGGATGGCAGTCTTTCATTTATGCTTTATCAACTGGCTCCCCAGTCGTGGTCTCCTGATCTTAAAACTGGGATCTGCTAGCTGCTGATATAAAAGGACAGTAATGTGGGAGTTTTTAAGAACAATGTTTTTTTGGAACCACTCTATCATCCTCTTCCTTTCTAGATCGTAAGTGGCAAATACATAGCATGGTGAGTTAGCTGATGAGATGATGGTTCCTGAGGTGCATTGCTCTTTCACTGCCTGGGACAACAACTTCTGTGTTGTTTGAAAAAAAACCAAACCAAATCAATACAAAACAAAAACACACTCCCAGAAAAAACAAATAAACAAACAAACAAACGAGTAGATTAGTCTAGAAATGCAGTTCCCTAATCATTTTCACTGAATGAATCTCCTTCTGTTTCTTTTCTCCTTGAAGTGTTCTGAAGGTTATTTTTCTGGAGGGTTTCTTTACAAAATGTGGCCTAAAACCTGGCAATCAGGGTTACAATACTCTATTAGCTTTCTAAAAATATCATGATTGGGAAAGCAATAACTAATTATATTTCATTATATTGAGAATATCTATTGATTTAATCTATTAAAGCTTTTACTGCAAGGTAACTGCAGCAAGGAAGAATACAACATACTGTAAATAAACCTCTAGGGTAGCAATCACTAAATTTTAATTGTTAAATAACTATACAGAAAAAAATGTAACTTAGATGTTCTCAAACAGTAATTCTGATCTTCGGTTCTCAGATGGACAAAACTCACTGTGACTTCAGGAGAAACTTGAAGATATCATGCTTAGAACATTTTGTTTTGATTTAAAAAAATCAAATGGAAAACATGCTTAAACGTACTATGTGTGCTGGCATGGAAACCAGAGTGATTAATCACAAAAAAGGGAGGATGAGACAGCACAAGTGTCAACTTCTCCTAAAATATACCACCAGAATATCAGGCCAAAATGATACCAAAAAATATTATTAAAAAATACTGAATATGCAATAAAAATGCCTCCAGAGAGGTTGTTATATGTGAAGAAATGGAGACATATTATCTTTGAGCAATTCTACCTCTTGGGATCATCATAATAGTCATATTGACTCATGTTATCTGGGTTGATATTTTAGGGAAATTAACCGAGTGATCCTTTAAAGACAATATTTACATCTAATGAATAATTTTGGCTACATGAGAGACAAATCATAAAGGGGATGTCCATGGAGTATTGCTGCTAACTTTCTGAGAGATAAAAGGCTTCATGAGTGAGTATTCAGTAAGGGTTTCTCTTGGCTTTTTATTGATGTTGGATAATCCTTTGGTTATCTTAAAGTAATCTCAGGAATTTGACGTTTAAGGAATTTGACAGGTATGTTGAAGGCCAAATTCCCTTCTTCCCGTGTAGCTGACAGACAATATAAAAGACAAACAGTGCTTGGATTAAGGAGCACATGGACTGTTTCTGCCTACATCCCAGAGATAAGAACATGGCTTGGCTCTGCACTGAAGAGTGTGTGCTGTATAACACAGCACTGTGCCAGTGTGACTCTCTCAGGGTACAGGCCTTTCCACCAAGAGTGTCGTCTTCCACAATTTCACAGTAAATGCCAGGGCTGGTATAATGCATGGCTGAATGGATTAGTTGTCTAAAATCACTTCTACAGACTTCATGAGCTGTCAGTCTAAGCTGAAGATCTCATCTCCTGCTTTCCTTTGGCCTCCTCAACCTCACTGCTATTTCTTCCTTTCTGGTGAGTCCAACATGATTGTGATACCCTCATGTATTGCAAGTTGAATCAGATTCAAAATCCAAGTGTTTCAAGTGAGGAAGTGCAAGAAATGGTGGAATCAGGGAGAATGATGGCATTACTCTGGTAGTGTTGGATCATAATTTTGTACTCAAGGATTTACTCAACTCCCCCTGAATTCAACAAGAATACTTAAATGAATTTTATGATAGTTGACCTGAATTTTTCCTAATATAAGTTTTTTGGGGGTTTGGAGTTTTGTTTTGTTCTTTGATTTTTTGTTCATTTGTTTTTTTGGGTTTTTTTTTAAATCTGAATAGCCAGTGACTACAGATTTTATCTGGAGGCTTTTTACAGATATATGGCCTGTAATCTTCTTTTTTTTTCCCTAGTAAGGGTGAAGATGAATGTCAGTTCATGAAGTTTTGATAGGAATCATGTGAAATTGCATCTGAATCTTCAGACATCAGATGAACATCAGGGTTTTCAGTCACGTGTGTCCTATGATCAAACAGCAGACCCTGCAGGAAACTCGAGAAAAGAAAAAACAAAACCAAACATGGAGGTGTCTAAAAGAGAAATGTCATAATTTCTTCCATTATTTTTAGTGTCTTGATGTGCAATTAACACTAAATTACTTTGTTTCTTAGATTCTCTATCTGTTAAAATGAGAAGTCTCCCTAAATACCTCTTTGTCTGTGTGTAAAGATTTATCGGCTTATTAAAAAAAAGCTCTTTGAAGCATTTACACTGCATAGATACTCTGCATTACTTTTCGGGATTTTGTTTTTCTTTTTGCGATGGTTTGGTTTGGGTTTTTTTGGATTTATTTTTGCAAAGAACATGCTTGCCTTTGCAGCTATGTGCCAGGATTATCTGTATCGTGCAGAAACTGCATGTGCTTTCCTTTTGACATCCCGTATCAGCACAGCAAATTGTTTCATTAAGTGCCACTTGTTCAGTAAGTGCAACAAAATTAAAGCTGAAGAAGATGAATCATATATGAGGGCAGGGATCAAGGAGCTGTTTATTTTACAAATGCCTCTAATAGGCATATTTCTTCTTTAAATCAAGGAAATATTTGACTCATATCAATGGAAGCATCAGTATCATAAAAGGGCATCTGTACTTTTCAAGGCTTTGTGTATATAATTAATTTTCAAAGAAATTTCATCACTTCTTCATGCATTACTTCTGCATTAAAATATTTCTTAAGTGTCAGTGATTTGTAACTCTAATTGTCAAGAGTATGATTCATAAATGTGAATTATTTTAAAGGCAAAAAGATAGAAAAAAGGGTCAAGGAGCTGCTTATCTGCAGTTCAAGAAAACTTGGTAGGACTGTTTTAAATTATCCAGCAAGGCTTATAATCTAAGTAAAAGTCTGACAGCTAAATTTGAAAAGGTACTAAATAAACCACTAAGTGCTATCTCTTATATATATTTATTTGAATTCACAGAATATTTAATATGATCATCACTCTGTGAATTCATAGGTACATTATACAGGAAATCTGTAAGAGTGCGTTTATGATGACTCTAAATGGCCATGCTTGTGTATTTATAGACCATGCCTATCTTATGTAGTAAAGTGAGTCGGGGTAACGACTACTGAATCACAATCACCTGCTTTGGAAATCATTCTGGCCACTTCAGCCTACCTCACAGTCTATGGATATGTTACAAGTTAAACTTGCATTAAATACATATTATGGCTCAAAAAGGTGGAAAAAAAGATATATTTCGTTACCTTTTACACCTTGTTTAGGCTTGCAGCCTCAGTGGCCACTTATCTTTCCAGTTAAAAAATTATTTGGCTTATCTTACCCTAATTTTTTTCCACATTAGTGCTGGTAGGAATTAATTTCTGAATATATCGAGTGGTCAAAATTCTTTGAAAGTTTTAGGGAATGTTTGTTATTTTTCTCTTTACTTTGTAAAAGATCACAGTAGGCACTTCTTTAATACTGTTCAGTGTGTTTGGAACAATAGAAAGCTCCCATAAATGTTCCCCTCATAGCAAGGTGCTTCCTCTGGATGTACGTTGTCTGGATGCTTGGAGTCACCACTGTAGAGCAGGTGTTTTCCATACAAACCTCGGTGAGCTGTTTGGTCACTGAATTGTCCATTGTGGTAGATCTCCTTGAAGTGCATCACAGAATGATTTTGATAGTAAGGAACATCTTGCTGTACCTGCGATCCAAGCTCTTTTCTCAAAGCAAGAACAACATGTGAGCAGATTTGCCTTTAGCGTTAGATCATGGTCCACACACACCTTAACACGCCTTTGAAAGGAATCCATGGCACCTGGATGCACACTCGGGTCTCTCAAATGCACAGATGAGTTGTGGGTACACAGGCATAGAGGCATTAAGAGGGGAGGGACATTGTTCAGCCCAGTGGCTTGTGGCATAAATTAATTTTTTATGCTGTTACTGAGCCACAGTTTTACATTACACACAAGAATATGATATACAGTAAAATGCACTGACTGTTTCTCAGCTGAAGTATGTGCTTGGCATTATCAGGGTGAAGAAACATAAAGGAGAGCTTGTCACTAACTTTAGAGAATTTATTGCACAAAAGCTGAAAACCGTATAAAATCAATTCCTCATTTATAACAATACAAATAAATGAGAAAAAAAATGTGAAGAGAAGACCGGATGACAGTATCTAGGAGGATGTTTAGTGCAGCCGATTCTAAGACATGTTATTTTTTTCGTTGCACTGCCTCTGTACTACTAGGAGTTTAATTTCTGTATGCAGCTCCAATAAATAAAAATTATTGCAATTAGCCACAATGGTAACTGTGATAAATAAAAGAAAAATGCCAGAAAAATTGAGCTAACTATGTTGAAAATTCTGCCTATAATAGTTTGGTAATAACAATGCCTACCCGTAAACCTAAAATCAGGAAAAAGGTCTTTGGAGTATGTCTTTACCAAAGTCCTTCTGGCTTAAATAATGCCTAAGGCAATAAAGTTTCTTTTAAGGAAATGTAAATTCTTTCCTAATTCTTTATCTCCCCCCTTCTGCTAACCCAGGATGAAACCAGATTTAAGCACTGTTTTAGCAAGGCATAATTTCAGAATCTTGCCAACAGAAAAACTGTAGTTTTGGGGAAGGCAGCAAATGATGTCTGCAAAAGATCTTGATTCCAAACAGATGTCAGTAATAAAACAAAAGTGAAATCGAGAAAATCCTGAGGCAAAGGCAAGAAGGTGTTACCAAGTTCAAAGTATTTTCAAAGTTTTTCACTACAGCTACATTTCAGAGGGCAATCAGACCATAAACTTAAAGTCTGGGAGATCTGTAGAAGTGATTCACCACAACTGCTCTTCGGTTTATTGCATCTGAAAGTAGAGACCTCTGGTAAAATAAAATAAAACGTTAAAAATAAAATTTAAAAAAAAAAAAAGAGAAAGGAACAGTAATGAGGAAGATCCAGCACCTCAGGAAAACAGACTGAACAGGAAGGCAAAAGAGAATCTGTTATATTACTCAGGCGGCCGAACAGGCTGCTGAACTCTGGCCCAGTGATGGTGGATGTCAGAAGTCTGCCACACACATTTCCTGTTTTGCATTGTTTCATGAATCCCAAACAGCTGCTGTGCCACTGAAGTCAGGAAAAGCCTCACCCAGCTCATTGTTTTGAACAAGATGACAAAAAATATTAATGACGCAAAATTCGAATTTTTCATGCCAGGGCCACCAGTCTCTAACACGGACTTTGACATGGCCAGGAATTTATGCTGATTTTTGGCTTGCTTCTTACAACTTTAACCTTTGAGATTCCAGAGAAAATTTTGTGTTATATCTACTATGTTACACTATACTATTTATTGTAATGTATTTTAATACAATAGAACAAACAAAATTAAGGGCAGTATGAATAGATGCCATCTAAAGAGATATCATGATAGGAACAGAAAAACTGAAGGGTAATTTAGTTTCTTGGACAGGAAGCTTTCAAGTAAAATTGAGCATTCTCTTTGAAAATCTAGTGTCACTAAAGAGTTTTAAATTATATTAATTTAGGATTTTTTTTGACTCAATATGGTTGTGTTCCATTTGATTAAAGTTTAAGGATTACAGTTTGTAAACATTTTTCTCAAAAATCAGCTTAGCTCTTACTCAAGACTAGATCCACCTGCTGAATTAACACAAACATTCCCACTGATCTTAAAAGAAGTTGCATTAAATTATGCATTATTTGAATGAAGTGATTAAAGAGGTTAGTGGGATCTTTCATATATGCTTATTTTTGAGCAAATCCAAAACTCTGACATATGATCTCTTGTTTTTACAGAATAGCACAATAATTGATGTTGGAAGGCACTTCTGGATGTCACTTAGTCTTATCACCCTGCTTAATGACAGTTTATCAAAGCAGAATTAAAAGATCAATTACTTACTCCTTTATGTAAATTATGTGTTGAAAATGTTCTTTCAAGAGAGCATTTATAGATGGATTCTTTAAAAACTGATGCCAACTAAAGATTTTAACTGTAAAAGTACAATATCTATCTCTTTACTAACATGTAATTTTCTCTGGCATCCCCTAGGACAAAATCACTATTTAAATTTATTTATTTTTTATAAATATATGCAATCTCCTCTCCTACAAGGAAAAAATGTATAGTTATCAATTACAACTAACGAGTGTGTTTCTCTGAAGCTGCAAGAAACAGAAAATATTAAAATACTCTGTAAATAAGAACCTTTTTGTAATGCCCTAGTGACAGATGTTGCAAAAAGCTTGTCACACTGTATGAAACAATTTCTTGGCCAGAGAAAAAGTGATCTGAAGTTTTCCTTTCCTTTATTCATCAACTTTATGATTTCTGTCATTGTGAGGTCTGTATTATTCTCGTCCATTTGGCAGACTGTCAGGAAGGAGCCAATACTATTAATAGCAAAAGTTACAGTAAAGGTTCAAAAAGGAACAAATTTTTTAATAGACTGAGACTGCTTTGTTTACAATTGATTCAAAACATTTCAGAAGGAGAACTCATACTACTGCGGTACTGGATATTAAATCTTTGAAGTCAATATGGAAATCATCAAAGGAAAGAGAAAGTGAGGAAAAGGGGTGCTGGAAATACTGAAAATAGTGGACATCAGGTTTTCAAAGTTATCGAAGTACATAGTATCAGATTTTATAAACATGCACCGAACTTTCAAGGCTTCCAGAATTTGTACACACTCACTGCTGTAAAACTTTAGAGTTTATGCTTCGTAGCACTGCAGTACGAAAGGAAAACAGCAGTCAGCAATTTTGTCATAGAAGACAAAATTGAAAGGATCAACATTTCCTGATGTTTTGGCAGTTAAAAGAAGGCGCAAACCATGAGTAAAACATATCTGCAGCTCTTCTGGAGAACTCACTCAAATATTAAATCCAATAAGCAGTCAAATTTATATTCTGGGAGTCTTTGTATTAATTCAGCATATCTTTACCCTTGTCAGAAACTTGCAGTCCAAACAGGAACCAAACAAACTGAAAACTTCATAACCACCTCTCCCTCAAGACTTTCAGCATTTCTCAATGGACCAGGCTCCACAAAATATCTAAATTCTTTCCTGAATTAACTTTTATTTTATTATTTTTACTAATTTGCTTTCAAAAAGGAGTGACTTGGATTTTCCTTACAGACGGAAATAAGGCAATCATGCTGAAAGAAATCACACTTAGAGCAATTATCTAGAAACTACAACCCCGCGAATGAGTTAGATATCTTTATGACATAGTTTATGCACGAGGTCGGCCAAAACAATCATTCTGGTCCTTTCAATATTAATAGCTACTGTTCTACTTCCTCTCGTTTGCTCCTTTATTACTTTTAAATGAACTTGAAGGTTGATGTGAGAATCCCCATTTCTGAATATTTCATAGCTACTGACCTGGAGCAGACTGAGACTGCCTTGTAACGGTGAAAGGCTCTACACGGCAGGCTTGTTTCAGCGGTGTACCTCACTTGTACATCAGGGAAGATCTGCCGCAGGAGATCTTTGAACAATACGTAGAAATAACTGCAAGTGCTACAAATATTTACTTTCATGAGCTTCTGATATCATGCCCTGCATTATACTTACTCTCTGGAATTGCTGTTCAGTCCTTTAAAAACCTAGTGGGTTCACAACATTAAATTTTTATCTTAGTTTTATTTTGGTCTCTCTTCATGGCGTGGGAAGGCAGTGAAGCAGTACCCTTCCATTCAGCCTCTTGCACCAGAACTGTATTGATTTGGAGAAAGGGACTGCATATTATTCCTCCTCGAGTAACGTGGGGAATTTCCCTAGATTTGAAATTCTGTGTAGTGGGGCGTATAATTTAATCCTATGCCATCCTTTTTAGACCACTTCGCTAGAAATTGTGACCTCTAGAATACCTAGCACCAAAGACAGTTCTTTACACCATGTTGTTAGACTAAAGAGATATTTCAAATGAATGCGAGGCAAGGCCACAAACAACATTACCCAACATTCACAGTGGGAAAAGTAAGAGGAGAAACTTGATTTACATACAAGAGAGTTTCAGTTAAAGTCTCAGTTCTTGCAAAGTTGAAAATCAGTGCTCTCATCGGACCTGTAAATTCCTAATGACTGAAAGTGCCAAGATACATCAGACAATAGTGTTATTTCATTATAGAGGTTTGTGCTTTAGACATATCCAGCTGGACTATGGTCATTTAGAATTTGCAGCTTTCTCTTAAAAAACTGGCATAAGACCTCACTGCATACCTGGCATCATTGTACTTTAATTATTTTGGATAATGGAATGGCTGATTTGACTTTAAAAACAATTGTGGATTTTTTCACGTTGATTCTTACCTTTTTAACTCTCCTGTTTTTCTCTTCTCAAGTACCACAAGCCCTGCAGTTGCCAAACTGGACCTTTGACCCATGCTTTAAAAAGAGGAGTAGGGATTTCCTCTAAGGCAGATGTCAGCAGCTACATGTAAATCAGCTTGCCAGCTGCAGTGCCATTCAGGGAATACTTGAGCAGGCAGCTTTCCCTCCAAGGCAGAGAGATATTGTCTTAGCAATGTGACTCAAGGACAAAAGGACATGGCAAATGCGATAACTCCAAATATAATCTACCAGCAGTCTAAAACCTTTTAATAGTTGGAAACTTCTCCTTATCCTGGAGAAGCTTTTTTCTTTTCCTAGTTGGCAAAATCTGTTGATAAGGCAGTCAGCTTTGCTATCACAATTTCAAGCTAACCAAAAAACTTGCAATAAAAGAGAATGCTAAAATATTTTTTTGGGCTTATTTGACTGTGTGTGACTGTGAATAGCGCATCATGATGTGTGTCTTTTTTTTTCCATCCCCTGAAGGGAGAACAGGCAAGTATTCCATTCAGATAGATCACTGATTAATGTTCACAGCTCTCGGCATTCACTGGCTTCAGGAGTTGTTTATTGAAAATATGTAGCTGAGTCTCAAAGCCAACAACATTCCCCCAGGGTGCCCATTAAGCAGAGGGGCAGCACAGTTGTAAACAATCTACTTTGTAAAGCCAAAGAATTTGATAGAAAAGACATCTGAGTAATATTTAGTAAATATTTCATATTTGGCAATGTGTAGCTTGCAGGAAGAGAGAAAAAAGGGGAAGACAAAAATTTAAAAAGAGTTATTCAAGTGAAAAATATCTCTGTAATCATAATCTAAAAATATCTCTCTAATAGTAATCTAATAATGTCTTTTTCACTAAATGCATGCCACATAAAGTCCCCATCAGTGCCAATGGAAGAGAATGGGTTCCATAGGTTAGCGAGGAGAAATAAAGCCCAGGAACAACAGGCCAAAGAGAGGGAAAGTGTGTCTTGGGAAGATACTGTGTAAGAGCTTCCCAAGCAGTGATAAAACTGTGCTGAACCCAATAGAACTGATAAAGTCAGGACGTGAAGAACATGATGCATCTCTGGAAAATCACAAGCACAGATGGGCACCCGCTGTGGCTCTGTGCCATACGGCCATTGGCTGCTGTGCACATAGAAAGACTACAGGACAGATCCTGTACCAACAGGCCCCCAAGGGCCTCTTCTAACACCTCCCCAGAAGGTCCTGGCACATCTCAGCCAGCCTCACTGCTTTAGGGGAGTGCCCAAAAGGCATCACCCGTTGGGGCTGACCTCCCTGCTGTTTCTTCATTCTGGTAGCTGGGAAGGAGAAGGAGAAGATGCCAATGAACTATGTGAGTACGTAAGTGTGCTATGCTCTTGTCTGTTAAAAGCAACAGCTCGATTCTATTATTGATAACAGCTTAATGCATAAAAGGTGTTCTAAGAAATATTTCCTGTAATCTGTGCCTCCCTTCTCTTCCAGTTCCCTATTAGGCAGAGGAATTTACAACTGATACATGCAAAGAGAAATAGAGCGAGGAGGAAATACAGCACCATTGTGTCATTTATAGGTGATACAAGGTCCAGTATACAAATTGTGGGTCTTTAAAAGTTAGGCAAGAAAAGATGTTTTGAGAAGCGAGCACGGATGGACAGCTATGCATTATTTGTAAGAACAATATGTTCTCTGAAACTAGTATATTTCTTTGACAATTTGTATAATTGCAACATACCCAAACATATCTTTCTCCTTCATCCTTTGCACAACATTGCCTTTAAAAATTCTAGAGCAGACAGCTTGTCTTTCCAAGTGCTTGCAAAGAATTTATCTCCACACTGTAAAATAAGGCTGGTTATTAAATTAAAGAAATAATAATAACAGAATGAAACAGATTAAAATGGAAAGTTTTAAACAGGAATGTGTGAGCATTCAGCCTCAATTTTGCTTCTCCTTGATGGATTAAAATTAAATTTTATAGAATCGCTGTTCTCTCTGTTAGTTTTATCACTCTTGTCATATGTAGAGGTCATAAATGTATGCTAAATGTTAATTAAGGAGAAAAATTTATCTAAACAATTGTAGCTTTAGAAACATCTCTTTCTAAGAGTAATAATTATATCATAGTGACATAACTTGGTTTCCTTTCTATTTGTTTTTAAATGACTCAGCAACCAATTCTGATTTGGTGAAATGCACCAAGGCAAAAAACTCATTTTACTAAAAGTACAATTGATTTTTTTTTAATTGTTGCTGTTCCATATTACATTGCTTCTAAACTGAAAAAGAATGAATTACATTTGTAAAAAATCTGACTTTTTGAACTTTTAATAATATATTAGCAAACTTGCAATATCCATAGTAATAATTGTTTTAATTATTGAGCTGATAAAAATTAACGAGTGCACTGCCCTTAACTTTGCATAATTGTTCATGAAAATATGCATGCAGCTTCTCTTTTATTCTCACATTTTTTTTCGTAATGTACAGTCTAAAGAGCTTTATTTCATCATATTAAAAAAGAATAATTAAAATCCCCCAAACAAACCAAACAGCAACGACAACATAAAAAACCTTAGCAGCAGAAAAAACACTGAAAATTATCTGTATATTAACTGTCAAATTTATTATAACTTCTGAGAATGAGTTTATTTTAAATTTTGGATTGAAATCCAAAATCAGTGTAGTTTCTCATAGCTTAAAATTTCATTGCAAATCCCTGATGTCTCAAAATGTAATGTAATGCATCTTAAGAATTAACACTTGTTTTTAGCATTCTATTAAACATTAATATTGCATCTAATATTTAGATACATTTCTTAGAGTGTTCATATTTAACCTGACCAGATTTTCACTCCAACAATGTCAATTGAAACAACAGCCTGTAGTGAATTCTTGTGAGGAAAATATTAATCTCCAGTCACCCACTGCTTATGGTGATGTCACTCAAGAAGTACTACAAATTGGCTGAAAGAGGAACATGAAATTTCGTGTCCCAGACGTGTGCCAAATATGATCTAGACCTGGTCTCAGACCAGAATTTTCTTCCTGAGCATGAGACTATGTTTCTGGATTCATGAAGTAAAGATCTCAGTGATAGTGGGTAATCTCAAAGCCTCTCTACTCCACCAATCCAAAGAGCCAAGGCGTGGGTTCAGACTTTGGCACATACGTCCTGCTGTTTTTCAAACGTTCTTCTGCATGGTTATAGTTCATGTGAACTTGGACAATCCCAGGAAATGCCTGAACACCAGGAACTGTTCTCACAGAAAGTACAGATGAGGCAAGTATGTCCAGGGGGCTGCTATCTGAGACATACACTTTCTAGAAGCGACGTAAACCAAGACCTGAAACATTTAATCTGCCGCCATAGACATAGCCTATGTGATAAAAATTTGATCCAGATCATCAGGGCATTTCTAGCAAATTACCAAGAGCAAGTTGAACAGAATTTAAGCCAGATTTCTGACTTTATGCCAGTTTTCTAACAGCTGGCAGAGGACATACAATACCTAATTCCATACAGGCTGAAAGTGAAAATGTCTTTAAAAAGTGTTTAAAATGCAGCCAGCAAAGCCAGTTTGTACCAGTTAATATTGTCTTACATGGAAAGATCACTCTTTATCCAGTACCAAACATCCTAAACTGATGGGATTGTTTTGTTTTGTTTTGAAAAACTCACATGTTTTAAATGCAGCCAACAAAGCCAGTTTGTGTGTATAAATTCTATGTTTTGTGTGTTCTCTTCCAGTCCTAATTCCCAGGCTTTGTCCTGCAGTTCGAAGAAGAATTTTCCAGCAGGAAAGATGAATGACCTGTGGAAATTATAATTCATTTTAACCTGTACAGTTGAAAAAAAAAAAATTCTGGCAAACCAGGGTACTAAGATTATTTTTATAAATGAAATTTTTCTACACATAAATGTCTATTCTAAATACATCAGTATTCAGAAAACCAATTCATGTCTAACATAGATAGATTTTGTTTATATTTTCTCATTCCAATTTACCCTCAAATAAATAACCATATATTAAGCTAGGGGCCTTGAGGAGAGACTCTCCACCACTTCAAACTGTAGTCATTGTGTCTTTTAGTCTCTAAATGTATATTTTATTATAACATGTTAATAATAAACTAAAAGAGAAATAATTATTTCAGCTGAGAAAAGCCAACATTATTAAACATTATTAAAAGTGAGTGAAAGTTCTAGTCTCTTCACCTATGTCTTAAAAATAAGTGTTCTTTCATCAAACTTGGAAGGGTATCCAGGGTTAAAGCAGAATGTTTCTTGAGGAAGAAAGTGGGTTTCAGCTGATGCCTTAGCCAGTTTTTTAAACAAATTTCTATATAGACCATTCATAATCTACTTTGAGGCAGCAATATGATAAACAACATTGGGAAACATCACATCTTCTGAGTTATTCTTGTTTCATGAATTCATGAGTCTCAAGGGTATGACTAATAGCCAGACAAGGAAAGAATTCTCTAGGTGACCATTGCTGATAACTTCATGTTTAGAAGTTGGCAATGCTTCTCTTCAATCTATTGATAAATATGCTGAAGTGCCAAAGAGAAAGCATATGCCAGATTTAGTGTCATAATTATTATTTCAAAGTATATTAACTCAGCTTTCAACATGTCTTCATCCAAGACAAAATATCTTTTATCTTGTTGGATTAAAATCCACACCGCAACAAATATTAGTAAATTAAATGTAAAATTTGTGACATAAAATTAAATTAATCACAGAGGACATAAGACACATGGAAGTTATTAGAAGCATTTATATAGGAAGAAGTTATCACAGAATATTTATTGTAAGGTGCAGTAAAGACGAGAAGTACTTGCCAGTACATTCGAACCTATGAATGATTGTTGGACAAATTCATGTACCAATTTCTACAAGAATATGTTTGCTTTTTCTGCTGCTTCTCAATTAGAGCAATGACCATCCTGGGCCTCATCTCTGGTGCTTGTTGACAAAAGTGTTAGTGTTCCATGAAGAAGTACAGTTGCTGTGAAATGTTTGTCTTTTGCTGCTTTGTTTTGACATTCCTTCTGATCTCGTTGCGCTTCATAATAAAATTAAAAATCTGAAATTGCTATAAAATATACACAAATGAGTGGCAACTACAAAAAATTACTCTCCTTGATTCACATATTCAGAATCTGCTTGTTTCCACCACCTGGTAAAGAAAGCTGTGGTTAATTTACTCATCATTTGCATCCTGTTCCAATGCACACTGAGGTCAGGTGAAAAACAAAAAGATGATTGCTATTGCACCAACACATTTAAAGTAATGGAAAACCTGACATGTTTACTGCTTTTCTTGACATGCAGGCTCGTAGAATCAGGTGATAATTTGGGAAAGATAATTTTAATTAAAAAACAAAAAAAACCAAGCAAAACAAAAATAAACCTCCCTTCAAAAAACCAAAAGAACTTCCTCCAAATAGGTAATAGAAATAAAGGCTAAAAAATCAGTCAAATGAGTAAAGGAAACCCAAGGGACATTAATTTTAAGTCAGCCAGCCTTTGGGATTAGAACATTTTTGAACACTAAAGTTGCAATTACAAAGTATATATTTAATAAAACTATTATAGTGGGTTGATCCTGGTTGGATGCCAGGCACCCACAAAAGCCACTCTCACTCTCCTCCATGACTGGATAGAAAAGAGAAAATATAATGAAGGGTTGGTGAATTGAGAAAGGGTCCAGGAGAGATGACTCATCAAATACCGTCATAGGCAAAACAGGCTAGAACTGGGTATATTAATGGAATTTATTACTAACAAAATCAGAGCAGGATAATGAGAAGTAAATTAAATCTTTAAAATACCTTCTCCCCACCCCTCTCCCCTTCCCAGGCTCTACCTCTTCCCACATAGTGGTGCAGGGAGACAAGCAAGGGGGGTCATGGTCAGTTCAGCACACATTGTTTCTGCTGCTGCTGCTGCTGAGGGAGAATAGTCCTTCCCCTGCTCCAGAGTGTAGTCCCTCCCACAGGAAAAAGTTCTTCATGAACTTCTCCACACTGAGTCCATCCCATGGGCAGCAGTTCTCCATGAACTGCTGCAAAGTGGGTCACTCTGCCACGGGGTGCAGTCCTTCAGGCACAGCCTGCTCCAGGTGTGGGTCCCGAACAGGCTCACAAGTCCTACCAGCAAACCTGCTCCAGCACGGGCTCCTTTCTCTATGAGTCTGCAGGTCCCTGCCAGGATCTTGCTCCAACACAAGCCTCTCATGCATTCATAGCCCTCTCATCCACCTGCTCTGGTGTGGGTCTCTGCCACAGGCTGCAGGTGGATCTCTGCATCCTCATGGACTTTCATGGGCTGCAGGGGCACAGGTGCTTCACCATGGGCTGCACCACGAGCTGCAGGGGGCTCCCAGCTCAAGTGCCTGGAGCACCTCCTCCCCCTCCTTCTGCTCCGACCTTGGTGTCTGCAGAGTTGTTCCTCTCACATATGCTCACTCTGTTCTTCTCTGGATGCAATTACAACTGTGCAATACTTTTTTTTTTCCTTCTTAAATATGTTATCACAGAGGTGATACCACCATTTCTAATTGGCCCACCCTAGATTAGCAGCACGTCTGCCTTGGAACTGCTTGGAGCATTAGCTCTTCTGGACATGGAAGAAGTTTCCAGCAGCTTCTCACAAAATCCACCCCTGTAGCACCCCTGCTACCAAAATCTGGCCATGCAAACCCAATACAACTATCTACACTTTTTTTGTCCCTTGTCAGTTTCAATCAAATTTTTAAAATAGGAGTCAGTTACTTAAAGACTGATTTACTTAATGAAACTGGCTCAGTATCTCCATTCCAATCAGCTGCCCCAAACAGTTTTCTGTCTTTAGGATATTTAACTTAGTATAATCATTAATTTATGAAGTTTGATGTAAAGTAAATCTCCACTTCTAAACGAACACTAAATAAGATAACTTAGGAACAAATGTAAGATTTTTGCATTATATTTGACTCCATGGAAGCCATTGTTTCAGCACGACAGCTTCCAAACATGGGGTTTGTTTGACTAAAAAAGATGAGGTGTAGTGATCTGTGAAAACCATTGTTGGCAGCCAAGTCCCACGTATAATGGGAACTCGCAGGCACGTTGGTGGTCATCTGGGAAATCCAAAGGAGGATACCCAAGGCCCCTCAAATGGAAAACTGGGTATTTTGTTAAGCACTGAGGACTTTTTATGCAAGCTTGATTCATTCAAGCGTATAAACAGAGAGTCATTTACATTACATGACTAGTTTAGGTCATCCAAGTGTCTTCTAAGAGTAGAGCTGATGGTGACTGGCTGCCAATAATGTTGAACTGGGAGGCCAAGTGACCCTGAGAGCTGCTTCCTGCTGCATTCCTGCAGGAGCTTTCCTGAGAGCTCACAGTTGTTCTACTACAGTGCAATGTGTTTTTTCTCTGCAGAAGAGAATATCGGAAAATACATGCGTTCATGAATATGAAACAAAATTGCAAAAATGATGTCATGTGCTATTTCTTTTCTCAAAAATGTATCGAGTTTCTATTGATGTGTCTTCACAGAAGCCATCTGAATTATGGTATGGATTAATTTAGTTTAGCGATTGTTCAGTTCTAAGAAACCCAGTAGAAGTTCATAATTTAAAATGAATCATGACCAGCTAAAAGACTGGAAGACTGAAGTTGGGGAAAATGCAATTAGAGGCATCAATAAAATTGTGCAAGATACAATATTTTCCTGATACTATATCTTGCTGTTCTAATGCCGATTAATTCAGCCAAATGCAATATAAATTACTTCACTGACTTAGGTGTACTAACTCCAAACTAGTGGCTGAGCTGGAGGGGAGGACAGTTATGGTGCTTCAGCTGGAATAGGCAATGTTGTAGGTGTTATTAAAATCAGTAAAAATAATATGTCAAAGCCAAAAATACAGGTCTTGGGCAAAGTCACACCATAAAGCAATATGTAGGTATTATTAAAAACACGATGTTTATGTTTCTTTTACTATAGAATTCTCAAGTGGCACCCAATTACTGTGTTTTCACTGTGTCCACTAACCATCAGAAGTTTTGCACAGCCATTAATCTGTTCGTTAGAAATATTTCTGCTGACCTTTGCTGACAGTTCTAAGGAAGCAAACAGGGTTAAAGGACTCAAAATATTCCATTTTTTTATTTTTCCTAGTTGTCAGCTTCAGGTGATGTGGTTGACACACCTGATGGATGGGATGCCATCCAGAGGGACCCAGTCAAGCTCAAAAAGAGGACCCATGGGAATCTCAGGAGGTTTAACAAGACCGAGTGCAAGGTGCTGGACCTGGGTCAGGGCAATACCCAGTGTCAGCATGGGCTGGGGATGAACAGGTGAAGAGCAGGCCTGCCGAGAAGGACTTGAGAGTGCTGGTGGATGAGAGACTGGACATGACCCAGCAATGTGCACTTGGAGCCTGGAGAGACAAATGTGTCCTGGGCTGCATCCAAACCAGAGTGGCCAGCAGGGTGAGGGAGGGGATTCTGTTCTCCTATTCTGCTCAGATTAAAATATCTGGGGGAAATTTAAATATTTAGAAGTAAAATTCATATCCATTTTGAAATGAACCCACTTTTTAGAAAATTATTTAGAAATTCTTGAAATGAAAAAAATTTAGGTTTTTAGTAGTTTAAAGAGGGGCATTTGAAGAAAAAATATTATTATTATATCAATGAAAATTCAAAATTATGTTTTCTATCTACAAAATAGCTTTCAGTGAAAATTATTTTTAGCTGAAGAAAAAGGCATTTCTGTCAACTATTGACTTTTTTGTAATTTCTGCTCATATTGATATGTTGTATTTTCTAACTGACATTATAACTGACCTAAACTACGTAGTATATTTTCCACTTGGACATATCAGGCTGCTGCTAGTTCATGTTAATTTATGCTGCTGGTTTCCTGTAACCTTTTACCTTTCTGAAAAATAGACAGGTGATGTGCTATTGTCTCAGTGGGCAATGGAGGATTCAAACTTACTAACAACATAAGAGATAATACTTTTTATGTGTTTTTTTTATCTTTTATTTTTTATCCAGGCAGTCCGTGTGACCGTGCCTTAGACGGTGATACACTGAAATGATTTTAAGAGATGTAGGATAAAAGATCAGAATGGAGAAGAAATGTACATAATTTCTGGTATGTTTGTTCATGAGAATGGTTTGTGCTGTTACTTAAATAGGAATATATTTACCACAGGTATAAATCTCTTTTGTTAATCTATGCACCCAGTGTAGTCAATGCAATATTAGTGAAAGACTTAGTCACTTGGATTACTTTATTTCTTTTGGGTTAACTTAATTCAATTCAATAGTGATTTGTCGTTGAATATTTTCCCCTCTCCATTTTTCAGTATGTTAGCCATTAACTCTCTCTGAAAAAAATTCCTACAAAACTATGCTGTTGTAGATGTGACGAACACCTGTCTTGACTATGTTTCCAGATTAAGGTTCATAGCATCATAGTAATAAGAAATCATAGAAACATAACTACATATGTCTTATTTAGCCACAGCTGGCAGACAAGCCTCAGGCAGCCACTTGCTCACTCCCTCACCAGTGGAACTGGGGAGAGAATCATAAGGATAAAAGCTGGAAAACTCATGGGGCAAGATAAAGGCCATTTAATAGGGAGAGCAAAAGCTGCACAGGATAGCAAAAGCTGCAGACACAAGCAAAACAGAGCACTGCTTCCCAGGTGTTCAGCCATCTCTAGGAGAGCAGGGCCCCATCACATGTAATGGTGACTTGGGAAGACAAATGGTTTCACTTCAAAGGTGCTCCCCCATTCCTCCTTCTTCCCTCCACTTTCTATACTGAGCATGATGTCACAAGGTCTGGAATATCCCTTTGGTCAGTTTGGGTCACCTGTCCTGGCTCTGTCTCCTCCCAGCCTCCCATGCAGCCCCCAACTTCCTCACCAGCTTACCGGTACAAAAAGCAGAAAAGGCCTTGGCTCTGTGTAAGCCCTGCTCAGCAATAACAAAAACATCACTCTATTTTCAACCCTGTGTTCAGAATAATCCAAAACACAGTCTCATACCAGCTGCTGTAAAGAAAATCAGCTAAACCCCAGCCAAAGACAGCACAATATACCATCCCCTTAAATGTACGGAGATCTGTTCTCAAAACCTGTTATTTGAACAGGAAAAAGAAAAAGGATTTAATGGGCTGACAACCATTAAAATTTGAGTGGATTTTAATAATTTATTTTGTGGTCAGATTTGGTAAAAACAAATACATTTGACTAAGGATAGGCAAAACTAGCTACTAAGATAAAATAACACAAAGAGCCACTGGAAACCAAAATAAAATAAGTCTGAAGAGTTTCCCATAACAAATCTAAAGAGTTACTCAATGGGCAAACTTTGCTGTTGTTCTGCCTCATAGATGCATTTCACATTTGGCATGCATCTTTATTTTCGCCTTGCTTAGTTCGGAAATGTAAAAACTGCCATTGAAGAGAAAAATAAAAATAACTTTTTTTTTTTGAGACTGTTTATTCAAAAGGTGAGAGAAAACAGAAAGGATGGATCTGTTGTCTCTTCTATATTCTTACTGATATTTCCTTTAATTTGTATGTAAAGAGAATAAATAATTTATAATTTAATTGCTGTGCCTCAAAAAGAAATAACACAACGAAAATAATTATTCTGTCTAGCATCTTTTCAAGTTCCTTCTTCCCTCTGCTTCTTCACCTTTTAAGCATCTAATTACTGTCTTGTTCAATATGAGCTGCATTGTTATTGTGACTCCACTGTGTTTTCAAAAATGTGTGAAAGCACATGGGAGGCAAAAGAATAATATCTGTGAACATGTCATTCCAGTTGATAACCTTTCAAAGCGAAAGCTGCATGTAGGGGAAGTATTTTTTCCATTTTATCTCTGGATGCTTACATTAAGAATTGACAGAACCACACTGAGTTAATTTTCCTTGTAAAAACCTGTGAACAGAGTCTGGATTATGCTCTTTTGGCTAATGTTAACTCCATGCCCCACTCCCATCTGAAACACTGGTAATGCATCTGTCTGCCGTAAGCAGACCTTTGTGCAGCGTATATGTACAGTTTTTTGCTATGGGGTTAGAATTTAAACAGAAGGTGAGATGTCGTGTTACTGAGGCTTTGATAGAGAGAAGAACTTTAGCTGTTTTTCCAAGGAATTCTGGACAGAAAAAAACAAATCAGTGTCATAATCAATATTCGTGATTGAAGACTGACTATGCTTTTGGCCTTCTTTCATACTCTGCTCCGTTGCTTAACTCATGTAAAACCCACCTGTCACAGCAGGGCTATACTGAAGAAGCACTAAAGACCACACTGGGATGTGTACCCCTTACTGCAGCAGCAGCCTAACTGGAGGGTGTCTCTCTCAAGCCACAGTAAAAGCAATGGACAGAAGAAAGAAGCAAGTAGAGGTGAGGAGGAGGTAATTGTGTCCAAGGATCTAATGAAGTCTCAGTCCCTCAAGCTAGCTGAAGTAATTTGTTTCTGGAAGAAATCTGCCACTGCTGCTGTGTCAGACAGAAATTCCATCCGTATCTGGAGGGGATTCCACCCCTTTTTATCTCTGAGGTAGAGATTTGCCTTCCCTGTAATTTTGGCACTCTATGTTACCATCTGCTTTGTCAGTGCTAATACTGACCTTGAATCTAAGGTTACACCTCTTGAGGCAGTGTGGACAAGACTCAGTCCTATTCTTCTACTGCAGATATAGCAACATGCAGCTACTCTCAGGATTTTTGATGACTTCCCGTTTGTAGGAACAACCAAGGATTGCATTAATGGCAACAGCATGAAAGACCCCGAGGGCAGTGTGGAGAATTACAAAGACATTTTTCCACTAGATGTATTAATTTCAGTTTTATATTTTGGTTCATTCATAACTTATAACAAGCTCATTTAACAATCCCTAGTTTTGAAATATAGCCAGAACTTAGTTACAAACTATTTCATCAAGTATTTAACATTCAGTTTTAACAGTTATTAGAATAGTAATTTTAAAGCTTCCTGTTTTCTGTTTCATTTAATATTCATTGGTTTTGTTGGGGTTTTTTTTAAATCACTTTCCATGGAAGAAGTTTAACCGCTTTTTGTGCTAATCAACCTGGACCAAAGAAGAGCCAGGTGAAAAACAGAAACCAAAAACCTTTCTTAATTTCTTACAGTAAAATTAAAGAAACACAGGAAGGTAGACATTCTAATAAATAGTCAAGGGAAAATAATAAAATTCTATTGCAAACCTACATGATAACAAGGTTCTTATATCTTAATTTCTGGAAGAAAAATTGTGTACTTAAGTGTCTAGTTCACTAAACAACACCTATGATTGCGAAAAGTTGGTGTGTCTGTCAATAAGTGTGTGCGTATCAGTTCTCTTACAACTCTTAATTGTTTCTGGCCAAGAATTCTTTAGAAGAAGTTCACTATCAGTGAAAATAGGCTGTGCTAATTCCCTCAGAAAGACAGTTAGTATGTTAAAAACCACTTAACTGATTTTCAGAGATTTCAAATAGAAAAGCTGTGTCTGCACATAACCTACACCTGGAATGACAAGTGAACAAAGCTAGAGTTATCTGAAGACTTTGGCAATGTCTTGAAGCATGTCTGCATAGCACCACAACCCTTTCCTGTCAACTATCCACCGAGTGTTTCATTGCCAAAAGAAATAGTGAAAAATTGTACAACTATGTTTTCATAATTAATGGAACTTATTTCCATATGCAGATAAAATATCTTAATGTTCTCCATGTGATGATTGATATTATGGTCTATAATACAGAACTTGGCATCTAAGTAAAAGGTGGTATCAAATTAAGAAAAGTACGTAAAGCACAATAGAAAACAAAATTAATGAAAACTGGTACTCATCTCCTTCCTCAGAAGGTAAACAACAAAACTGAATAAACCAAGCAGCATTTGAGAATAAGATAGTGGCACACTTTCCAGGTGCTGCACCATCTGAAAGCCACTGTCAATACTAAATGCTAACGTCTCCTGGCAAGAACAACTTGCCACTTTGTAGCCATACAAACATGAAATTTGGATAAATGAAAATACATAGAACTGCGCTAAGAAAGCCAAGGTAAACGTCAGCTCCCCAAAAACACTTCCAGGAAAGGGAGCAATAAATCTGTCTAAAACAAAGGACAAAAAAGAGGTAAAAAGCTGCATGACAAGACACAAGAGGGAATATGTGAGTAACATAACCAGAAACAGAAACAGCTGCTGTGAAAACTGATAGTAAAACACTTTATCAACTCGAC
Organism: Cnemophilus loriae; assembly: GCA_013397755.1. NCBI lineage: Eukaryota > Metazoa > Chordata > Aves > Passeriformes > Corvidae > Cnemophilus > Cnemophilus loriae. The sequence goes on from VZTF01007679.1 coordinate 3,647,215, forward strand.
AAGATTCTAAGTGGAGAATTTACATTAGCTAAAGAAACACCAGCAAAAAAAAAAATAGAAAGACTACAAAGGAAATATACCATGTCATAGATTTGTGTACTTTTCTAAGCTTACTCTTCATTTTTATATGAAGTCCCAGTTTCTTGTCTTCAATTTCAAGGCTCTGTTCACAGCAGAACCTCCTCTTGTTTTGGACTTTTAATCTATAGAGTAAATTATTTTCTTCTCTGATATGTCTCCAGTCCATCTGTCTTGTCTACACATGAGACAATTGGAAAAAAAACCCACCTTTGTCTCAGTCCTATACTTTGCTCAAATACGGAGGAGTTCTGTGCAAGTGCTGTGAAAGTAATTGTTCTTTTCCTCCTTATTACCTAGGATGGGATTAAATTCTATCAAAAATAATCTTTACAGACGCTAAACTACCTTTTCTTAAACACCTTTGATAATATCTTATTAACAACATTTATGTAAGCAGGAAAATTCCTTATTTACTTTAATACTTTGTGACATAGGTAGAGAATGTATTATTCATTTTTCTTTACATTTTTATGTCCTTGAAAAATTTTTTTTATTAACTATTCTTGAAACAAGTGAAAATATATTTTCAATCTTTCGACAAGTGTCATGTTTGCTAAGTTTCTCAATTTTAGTTGTTTTTCTCTGTATTAGTTCAGGCCAATGCATATCTTTCTTGTAATGCAGGGCCCAGAAGTGGACACAACAACATTATTGAACATTTTCATTTTTACTTCTACTTTTCTTGTCCTGTAGAGCTTTGTTTGTTTCTTTTTCATTCCTCCCCCTCCCATAGTCCTCAGTGAAGTTTACCTGCTTCACAACAGCACAGACTTGCTGATTCTTCTTCAACTCATAATCTAGGTCATAATGTAACTAACCTAACAATTTAATTTGTTTTCTAGTTTCCTATTCCTTGCAAATCATTGTCTCTGAACTTAATTGCTTTTTTCAACTATTTTCAAACTGTTTCAGTATATTTAGACTGCATTCTAACTCTACTCTTTGTTGCTCTTACATTTGCTCACAGCTTCTTATCTGCAAAGGCATTAAGACTATTCTCTAATTCATCATTTAATTCTTCATTGAAAACAGTGGATTCAACTAGATCCAGTGCTGACCTTATAGCATCCTATACATAACCACTCTTGAATGAAATAACTTTTTACTCCCGTTTTTTATTGCTGATTTGGATAGACCTACATTATAGGCACCATATGGCTTATTAACCACAATAAACTAACATTAGATAGATTTTTCTGACAATAGAGACCAAAATAAGAGGCCAGAAAAACAGAGACAAAAATATTACCCAACAGTCTGCTCAACAAGATGGAAATATAAAAATAAAGGAGAAAGCTAACAAAATGTCACAGTTCTGAATTCAAATGTTAAATCAGGAAAAAAAAGATCCAGATATATGAAGGTATTCTCACACCCAGAATAACATGTATGCCAATAGGAATGTAGAGAAAGAAAGAAAATCAGAAAGTTGGATAGCTGATACTAAGCAGTTTAAGTAAAATCTGAGTAAGAACATCAAGTCCTTTAACTTTCTTCCTCAAATAAATAACTTCCACCTTATTGTATATATCTGAAAGCTACAAGTTTTCCAAAGATGTGTAGATAGGTGTCTAAATGGCTGTGAAAATAGATACCCACTGGAAAAGAGGTATTAAAAGATATGAATTAATAACAGCTGCTGAGATACGTCAAAGAGTTTTGCAATACTTCTCTTTACTGTTATCCAGCATAAGAGATTGAAATACTCTGACTGTGTGTTTAAAATAAACGTATGGAATCTGCTACAACAGGTGTAACTTTGGGCATCCGGAGGAAGAAGTATAACTGCCATTTGAAAGTCTTTATTGTAATTAGGGTTTGTGTGTCTTAATAACACATAGATAAGTTATCTATTAACAGTTACAAACAAACACAGAGGAATTTTGTTGGGAGCAGAAGAAACTTCCAAAAGAACAAAAGAAGAAACAAGTGTGAATTCTTCCCTTCCCAGAGGGGTCTTGCCGAGGGGCTGCCTTTGATCCTCCCAGAGCTTGCATGCTCAAGAGAACAATAAGCCCTTGTGTCTCACGAGGAAAGAAGGTGAAATTCCTCACTATAAGCACATGCCATCAGAGAAAAGTAGGACACAATAGTAGGATGGTAACAATGAAATGGATGTTAAAACTGCTTGTCCTCCTCTTCCCAATAAATTTATGGCATTTTTTTTAGTTCTGCTTCAGCCTCTGTGTTTTCAGCTCCTTGAAATATACCCTATATTTTGTGTTAGGAAGTTGAATAGAACTAACTGTTCTATTTCCATTCTGTTTTAGCACTATACTGAAACATCTGTTTCCGTGGTTTACCTCTGCTTTGCCTAATAAGATCTCTTAATCATAGTATTTTGCTTTTTAAAGGTTTTTTATCAACAATAGGTTTTCACTCACTGGTCTCAGAACAATTTTGTCGCACCTCCACAGCACCTGGTCAGATTACTCCAGGCAAGCTTTGCTCTTTGTAACTGTGTCTGGATTGCATTGCAACAGGCTTCACCATCCAGCTGGAACTAAATTAACTATTGATGTAATAGCTGCATTATGGCAATGCATGATTGGCAGCTCACTTCTACAGCACAGCATTTTGAAGAGATTTGGCTTTACTAAAATTATTTTCCTCTTCATAAGATTTTTCATCATTTTTTCTAATACCCCTTTTCTTAGTTAAAAGTCTCTGGGTCCTAAGACCCTGTATATTTAAGTTTGTTTTCATTTGCCATCTTGAAAGTAGGATTTGATTATGTTCTCCATACAATTTATAAAATTTCTTGTGAACTAAGTGCACTTAATTTTACTTTTCCCATAGTTTCCTGACGCTGTATATTATAAATTGAAACTGGCAAATGTTTTATTTTTTTTCTTTCATCTGTTATGTCTTTTGTCTGGACTTTCTTATTTTGATTATGTGCACTTTCTCTGAGCACTGCTTTGAGCATTCCTCTGCACGTTTCAGCCATATTTGCTGTTTAAAGACATTTCTGTGGACTTAGATCTGTTTCTGTACAATCCCTCTTGCAGGCTTTAATCACATGTCCCACAAATAAGCCTGTCCCTAGTTAGCAAGTCTGATTCCAGCGCTGTGTGTGGATGCCAGAGTTCTCAGCTGTGTAATGTTAATATTGGTTTAGGATGTAAAAACATGTTATCATATTCCAGTTTCGTTCATTAGTAGGTCATAATCCTCAGGCATCTTTATCTGCTGTTCCAGCGTTTCAGGCTGTACACTTAGTCACAGCATCTCACTCAGCTACACATTCTTTTCCCTTCCCAATGAGCTTTCTAAGGAATTATTTTCATTTTTCTTTATCTTTATTTTTAATGGTCACCTTTCCACACAGGATCAGTTTTAACTTTGCACTGACAGGTTTTTATTTGGAAACATGGTAGCTGTGGTTTATGTTCGTGCTGACCATTCTGATTTCAGCCATGCTTTGTATGTGATTTTGGCTCTCACAGACATAAAACAAACATCCATATTTCCCAGACCTACCCTGTTTTTTCAGGTGAATTATGGTTTCTCTATGTACATTTGCAGATGGGAACCTCCTACCCAGATACTGGAGATTCAGAAATCCTGCACTTATGGATGTCTGGCAAAAGGTACAATCTATGTACACTGTACTACTGCATGTCTATGCACAGTAAATTCAATATTATTCAAGAATAAACAGAAGAACTGTGCTGTATGTATTCTCTGGGTGCTTTCTGACACCTCCTGGAAGAAGAAAATATTCTCCTTCCCACCTTCTTTCAAGAGCTGCTAAAATTATCTCTTGTATTCTCAATTATTCTGCATATAGAGCAAATCCTATGTAAAATGGAAGCATTGGCACTGAATAACTCTATGATGAATGCACAGTTATGTCTTACACAAAAAGGTATTCTTTATTAAGACAAGTATTTACAAAGGTATTACCCTGAAACTGTAATCAAAACACTTTTTGTTTTTCAGGCTTCTCAAAGTTCTTCCTTGTGCAAACTTGGATTTCTCAAAATTTAGGTGTATGTTATTACTTGAAAGTAATACTTTGTTTTATTGAATATGTTTAAAACAATTATAAGTAAAACAGCTGTACTGTATAAGCCTCAATTTACTAAAATTCTTTTTAATTGGCCAACTGCATTGGGATACATGTGTGTTAATCTTAAATGTGGGAAGAATCAAAGCAAGAAAAACTAAAAGGTAAAAACTTGCAATTGGCTGAGATCTATAAAATAAATTACTTTTGAGGAAGTGTCAATCAAGTATTTAAGAATCCCTGACTCCTTAGGCACAACATCTCATTAAGTTTATTTATAGGATGATGCTAGCTTTGAAGTGGCCCTAGTTATTTAAGGTATTCCTAGTGCCTCTGGCTCTATTCTGCCAGCTCTGTCATTTCACAGCCTGCCTCGGAACTCTAACACAAGATAATCAATGAAACTAAAGATCTCTAGGGACAAATGCCCGGACAAGAAAACAATCCCTTGTTTTGGCTTGCTGTTACAAACTGTTGGGCCCTACAACACAGCAAATCAGTCCCCCACTGTGAGTTAGAGGCTTTAAATAAATTCCTCTATGATGTGAATGTTACTTCAAGCAGAACATACAGACATTTATGAAATTACAGACTTGAAGATAAGAAGCTCACTGGGAGGAAATACATGTCTCAGCTTAGCCTGATTTCAAGACAGCAGCTTGGACATTTAGGATTAGATTTGAAGAGGAATTGTGCTCCAAACCTGGGCCTTGCTTGAATGATTAGGTAGGAGGTAGGTATAAACCAGTTTTGTTCGAGGTCAGTAGAATCAGTAGTTATATTTTTTCTTAAAACGCCTGTAACAAACACTGGGTTCACTTCAAAGAAAATGTAAATTTTCTTCAGACAGAATAATACTGAAGGATGAAAAAGAAACTAAACAAAACAAAACAAAAACACAAAAAAAACCCCACAAAACCATACTTTTCTTGGAACAGATGTTGTAAATTTTTGTTTGTTTTATACTAAGGTATTCATGCAAATACTAACAAAATTATTAGCACTGAAAACTTCCCAGGCACACTTATTTGCTGCATATATTATGAAAGGATCTCATTACTTGATTTCAGATAATAATTTGGGCTCAGCCTATGGGTTGTTTATCTTTAAGTACAGTGGTGCCAGCAATGTGAACTCTGAGAAGAATCTCAGGAAGAAAGAGAAAGATAGATTTGTTTCCTTCTTGATAGAGTTACATTCTGTTGCAATGAAAGATTACAGTTATATAAAACCTTTCATTTCTAAGAAACCTTTTGTGCTTGAAAAACTGTGTGCACGTATGAATCATTTCACAGAACTAGAACTATTTTCACCCAACACTGAAACGAAATCAACATGGCAGGTGCTTCAACAGTATGGCATAATAATTTTTGGAAAGGAAGAAGGAAGGAGAGTGACAAAATAAAGCTTTAAAAAGAAAGAATGTGACCAGCCATTCAAATGAGAACATAGAGATGCTTGACCTGGTTTTGGTTAAAGCTTTCCTTGTGAAGAAAGTCACGTGAAAAGACACCAAATAATTTTGATGAAAAGCATTCAAGCGATATACTTTAAATTTTCCATCTAATCAGACAAGCTGGTTCTTTTGGCACCTAAAACTAAAAGAGGTAACATACATAGAGAGATAAAATTTATAAGCAGATAAAAACAAATGATTGTGAAGTACCCTGTCAGTTATTTGAAATGAGAAAGTTGCCAACAGCATTTTAAGAAGAGATATATCTCCTCAGGTTTTCTGCATATAGAGCTCATGGTCAAATACGATGGCATAAATTTTTGACAGCTTGATCAAAATAGATTGTACTTGGCATTTTCTGTATCTGAAGCAAAAGAAATACCATAAACAAGCCTTTAAGTTTATATTGCTTTTCATCATGGTATTCAGCAAAGATGCAGAATTTTCCTCTGAGCTGTCACAGGGACATTCCTGCTGCCAGAGTCTGATCTGCTGCACATGTGGATGCCAATGGCAAGGCTCCTACTCTCTCTCTGGCTCCAGGAAAACATCCCCTCAGGAACTCAGCAGTGTTTCACTTTCATTAGCTGTGTGTTTGCTACTGTGTGAATAAACATACATTGATCAGTCAATGGAGAATATCTCCTTTTCAAGCATTAATTCTCATGATACACTTAAGACTGTAGCAAGTTTTTATTATACTGATTTCAGACAGAAACATCTGAGACATGAAAGTGAAATTAGGCTGGAAACTTGCCACTGAGATCAAAATCTAAGAATACTGTAGAGTTACAATTCTTTGTTGTAGCTAGCAGGCAAATTTCTTATTAAAACTACTTAAGCCCGAAGTAACTTGATTAAAAAATTTTCAGGACAATTCTATCCCAATGAAAGCTCCTCAAATATTTCCTTGTTAAATTCCTTTAAAGCTTAACTATAGTACACATCTCACCCAGGTCAATTTAAATAATCTCTCTTTTAAAGAGTGCTATGACTGTGCATACTATAGCACAATCAATAATAAATATCTTTTATCCTTAAACGACATACAAATAATTTATAATAGTAGCTGGAAATACAGCTTCTGCAAAGTAGGAAGTGAAGTAGGAATCTTGATATTTTTTAGTTGAAGAAAAATATTTGCAGTATTTTTGTTTCTTTTCTGTAAGTCCTTAGTCTTCTGCTAGTGGCAGAAAAACAACAAAAAAAGAGGTACCATTACTGGAAATTCCTCTCTTGCTATTAAAAGCTACCTGTCTGAAAATAGGCCAGGAAGAGATTATAACACTGGGGTGGTAAACTGAAGATGCCAATTGTTAACTTGTATGATCAAGAGAGATCATACAATAATAATAATAGTTTGTACTTTGCAATTAGATTAAGCATATTTGTATTTCAAACACAGATTCAGTTTTCATTACTGAAGAGGGAATGAGAATTGCAGCAGCAGTTTGAACCGCAAATCTGATGAAAAACATTCACATTTGACTACACATGCAGCCGGTTATACAAGATGAGCTTCTTAGCAGTGCAGCTAATAATGAGGTTTGGATCTATATGGAAAAGAGAGGAGGGTTTCATGTTATGCTTGGGCCAAGGTGCTTCTGCTATTGAAGAGACAGGCACAGCCTCTCGTAATGTTGTAGCTGGATCTGTTAGCACTCAAGTATCATGATGAGAGCATCCATAACATTTGAGATAGTAGGGACTGATTTCACAGTCTGAAATCTTTGTTTACAATGAAAAGCCTAATCCAATTAGCTGCAAAACTTCTGAAAAGCTATTAGGAATGCACTTGTAACTTTGAGGAAAGAGAAATTCTACAAAGAGCTACTTAGAAAAAAAGTCACAGATCACAGAATATTCTCAGTTGGAGGAGACCCACAAGGATCATCAAGTCCAGCTCCTAAATGAATGGTGTCACTGAAAAAGGCGGTGTGTGACTGACACATCACGCCCCAAGAGACTTAGTTTACTGGTATTTAAACATATTCTTGGTATTATGAAATTTGGACAGATATCATTCTGTGTGAAAAAAAAAGATGCTTCTTCCTTTCCAAGTGCCCTCATACCCAGACACTTAACTGTATTGTGTGATAAGAGAGACCGACAAATTGCCTGAAATCAGGACTGTTCTGGTCACAGAAGGAGATTTTCCTATTTCATAGGTTCACCACTTCTGAAGTAAAATGAATCAGAGTGATGGCATGGAATAGCAAGCATCAAGTTTAAGAAGAACTTAAGCTAGAAATCTTAACCAAATGAAGCTTCAGGTCACTCTAGGCAGTTAATCAATCTGACTCCAAAGAAAAATTCCACTAATTATTTGTTCAACTCTCTCACAGCCTGTCTGTCATCAGGACCCATGTACATTCATGCACTTAAGCTTTCACTCATCAAGATTCTCACAGGAAAAGTGATCCACTGCCACTGAAATCAATGGAAAAAACTCTCACCGATTTCCATTGGATAAGGCCCAAACCCCACACATGAAGTTTTACACTGTATTCTCACACATCGAAAGTTAAACACTTGCACATGGGAGAAGTTGCATTGAAGTTAATTATATTAAGTCAACATGGGATGTTGCTCAAAACAAAGGACTACAGACATCGCAGAGATCTCTTAAAAAAGTCAAGGAACAGAAGGAATATGATGCAATTTATAGGATACAATCATAACTGAATACAAAAATATCAGAGTACAAAATACAGTTTTTGCACTCCCTGAAACTTGTAATTATTGGTACAGTTAAAAATTATATAATAATAAAAAATAAATAAATACCTTTTCCAAAACAAAAACTATTCCTCTGTTTTGGTTCACGATGAGAAAGGAAAGAAAATGAACTTGTCAAATAAATTATATGCTGTGAATCACTTGCTCGGATCTGTTCATTAAACCAGGGTTTTTATAAAACACATTGTTCTATATGAAAAAATGCTTTTTCTGTTTCTTCCCAGCTGCATGAAGGTCTTCCATTCAAAATTTCACTTTATTCTTCTAATTAATTACACATGCCTTTGTAGCTCTAACTTCAAAATGTTATTCAAAAAGAACATGCTTTTGAATCAATATCAATCACATTGTTTTATTTTCTCAAGGGAAAAGAGGGTGCTCAAAGGAAATTAATCTTATGTTGACACTAAGTTGTTTCCCTATAGAATGTGCTTCTGGCATTTGGAAAGTCTGTAGTATTGCTCAGTCTGTCTATAACATATTTTCAAAATAACTTCTGTTTTTTTACTTGACTGTTTTGTTTCAAGAAATGTGGAGGGCAGAATGACATCCTCATAATCACAGGACTGATATTGTAAGTTTGCTATTCTTTGTCCCTGGGATACCATTCTTGGTTACCCAAATTGCTCTCAGCATTAAAAGGTAGGATGTGGTGGAGTTCTCTAAGTGATAAAGAGTGGTAAAGACCAGCCCTGATGTTTCTGCCTAGTATTGTCCTTTCCATATTGCTGCCAAAAACAACAAGATGTTTCAATGTGTCCTTGTTGAGATTTCCTCCTGTATAGACCTCTACATTGCTAATTCTGAAAATGTGATGTTCGTTACCATATCACTTTTGCAAAGACTATTAAATCAATAATGTGAAAATTGCATTTTTAATTTTCACCTTTCAGAAATAGTTCCTATTTACGGGACAGGGCAAAAGCAAGACAAATTGGTTTTACCCAGTATGTCCATATACTGGTAGTATTGATAAACTGACACCATATTTACTGCATCCTATTAAAATTATGTAGCGAACTCAGCAGACTACTGCATTGCAGCTCTTAGAAAAACGGGGGTTGGGAAATAGTGCAAGTACATTTCAAAGTCAATATTGCTAGCTTTACAAAGAAATCACAGAATCAATTATTTTGGAAAAGACCTCTGAGATCCTTGAGTCCAACTTATGAGCAAACACTACCATTGCAACTAGGCCCTGGCACTAAGTGCCACATCAGTCTTTCCTTAAACACCCCCAGGGATGGTACATAACCACCTCCCTGCGCAGCCTGTTCTGATATCTACTCACTCTTTCTGTGAAGAGCTTCTTCCTCTGTGAAGGACTTCTTAATGGCCAACCTGAATGTTCCCTGGTACAGCTTGAGGCTGTTTCCTCTTGTCCTGTCACTGGTTGCCTGAATGAAGAGGTCGACCCCTACCTGGCTACAGCCTCCTTTCAGGCAGTTGTAGAGAGTGATAAGGTCCCCCCTGAGCCTCCTTTTCTCCAGGCCAAATAACCAGCTCCCTCAGCCGCTCCTCATAGGACACGTGCTCCAGATTCTTCACTGGTGGTTAAATCTCAAGGCTTGGAAAGTTGAAATGATTTGCCCTGTAGAGACTGTAAAATCTTTGATCAGTAAGTTGACAGATTCTAAGCCCAAGAGCAAAGTTCTACTCTTCAGCCAAGAATTCCACAGGTAAGCATGCTGCTTCCAATTTTTTTTTTTTTTCCTTTCTTATTTTCATTATTAAGTGCTATATTCCATAGAAAAAAAGAATGTTGACAAGAAAAGCAATATATCTCAAAGCAAAGTTTATTAAATATCATAACAATTTTATATATCACAGTGCAGGAGAATTTATTTTAACTTTTGAACTCCAGATTCTTCAAAGCATTGCTCCCCAGAATCTATCAAAGCAATGTATACTATTGCTGTGGAGAGGATCTGATTCTTGATGCAGTGTATTTGGTATCTTTTTGAAAGAAGAAAGTCAATTTCGTCTCACACTAACCTTTGAAGCTCATTCTAATGAGAAGTACCTCTTCTATTATTTTCCTGCTTTTATCCACTGCACTCGGTTTTTTTATAGCTAAAACTATTCCAAGAAAGTGGTCTTAGCAGTTGGCTGCTTAGCACTTCATCTGTTCCTCCTGTTTATTCTTCTCTTGAAGTCACACCTGTGTTAAAAGCACTGAACCTGTCCCTGTAGCCATTGGTCCTTATGCAATAAAGCCACACACCAAGACATCAGACTCAATTAGACTGTAAATCAAATAAGCAGGGAGAATGCCAGAAGTGGAACTATCATCCCTTCATGCTCAACAATGAAAGTCTTAATAGCTTAAGTAAAAAACTTGTATGAACAGTAAGATTTTCACTTGCTCCCATGATTATATAGGTACATCTATACCAATATTAATATCAGTGTTAAAACTGATATTAATAGTAACAACATCATCATACAAATTCAGGTAAACTCTCAGTATATCTTGAAGACTCCTCATTCATTGCTGATAACAGGTTTCACTGATCTTCTTTCCCTTTTTGTTTAGGAGATTTTTGTGTTCAAACCAGAGCCACAACAACAACAGTCTGACTGACGTAGAGCCAAAGTCTTAATATTGGCTCCTCAACACTAGTGAGTTAGAAACTGTTACAGACAGCTTGTGGGAGAACAAGTGCAGCTCCACATATTTCCTTCTCTGTCAAATACACCAGCACTGAAAAGTAAATTTATACAAATTTATACAATAACTTAGGATTTAAATTTTTTATGACTAACCCATTATAGAAATAAACCAAGAACATTTAGTTTATCTTAGACATATTCTGTGCTGTCAGGGAGACTGACTTCTGTCTCTAACACACCGAAATGTAGGTATTTGACTTTAATAAGTCCATTTATTCTGCCCATATTTATATGATCACTGGAAGGCTCTGGAAACTGAGCTTTGTGCTCACTAGATTCTCATGACTGTATTAATCACATTTTGATACCACCATTTTTTCAGATTCATTGTTAATATTTGAACCATAGGCATGGAATATCTTTACAAGAGTGTATCTCATATCAATCTCACAGACCTCAGGTTTTGGTGAAATAGATTTTATTTTCTCCGAACCATTCTCAATTACAAAAAATCATCTGAATTTTCTGTTAATTGCATGGATTCATTGGTGGTTGTCCTAACTTGATTACAACTGAACTATCCATCTCACTATATAATTATTTTTTGTCTCAGATGTACAATTTTTTTTTACATGAAATTTATTTCATTGTTATTTTTCAGCTTGTTTTTTTTTTCCTTTCTTCAAACTCGAGTTGTGCCAATGTTTTTTCTGACCAAATTGCAAATATGAACCCAGTAACTTTCGTTGAAGAAAGAGTATCTTTCAAAATAATTTTGAATATGAATGGGGCATTTGATTTAAAACAGTGACTCAGTTAAACAAGAGCATTGAGAATCTTGACCAAAACATCTCTCCTTAAAGACTGTTCAAAGCATTCTGGTTTTCCATACTTAAATTTTTCTTGTGTCACTTTCTTTTGTTGCTGCAAAAGATAAAGATTTCATTTCCTTTACATTCTACTAGCAGCTGACTTTATTGTCACCGTAGGCCAATGAAAATTTTTCTAAGCCTATCCTGCTTCCCCTTTAATGCCAGCCTAAAATAGACACTATTTGGAGGATGATCTGTGAGACAGACCTTTTCTTTCTGCTCTATTGTGTGTCTCTCGACAGCCTTTTCATCTGCAGATATGGCTTCCTCAAAGCCCTGTCTGTGGTGTCTTGTGGATACAATGGGAACATGACATGGGTAAGGCCAGCACTCGAGTTAAACTACAGAAAAAAGTTCCGTATTTTCTTATGTACATGTATAGTTAGTTACCACGCTTCCTTTTGAACTAGATGTAGTGAACAAGATCATCACGATCTAGTCTACAATCACCAATTAAGTTCCCCAAAATGTCAAGGACAGTTCTTCAGTCTTAGAAACACCAGTTCCTTTCTGATCTTCATGCAGTTTTTAATAAAATTTTATTTTACTAAATAAACTTATTTTGCGTCCTTATGTTCAGTGCAGTACTTTTCAAAGCTCAGTAATAAAGGTTTTTAATCAACTTGTGATTGATTTAACAGGAACATTTACTCATAGTAGTACACATGGTTCAAAAATCAGAGATAATGTACAGACATCTGCTCCATTCAGTATCTGAGATATATTCCATTTATAGTTGACAGAAAAAGTCCTCACGCAGCACAGAGCTAGGGACTTACAGCCAGCTTCAAAATTATTCTGTTGACCATTTATACATGCAATTATTTGGCCCCATTTTACTTACATAATTTTAACTGCAATATTAATATATCTCCACATCTTGACTTTACTAATTACAAAATGTCAAGAATTACAGAATTCTTAAGTTGACAAAGCAAGGCTTGCATTTCAGCGATCCAAGCTATAAATGAACCTTCTGCATTGAACTCACTTTCCGTACTCCACACAGGTTTCTTACAAGAAATTCAAACTACTTCTGGCTCGAAACCAGAATATTGAAAAGATTTTCTGTATTCATGGGATCAAGACTGAGGCCAAAAGTTCTGCTATTTTGCGCAATGAAACTCTTCACCAGAAAGATGTATTTTGGGTAAAGAGAAAGCAATGTTTTCTCCTGGATATACTGAAGACTATGTATTGAATCTTCATTATTGTGTATAAAATAAGGACTAAGATATTCCACAGAAAGTATTGCATTCCGGATAAATGAAAGGCTGAGTTTTGGCTTTACAAAGATACCAGGACTGAAGACCCTGCTCCTCCACCTCTCAACTCATACACTGCTAGGAACAAAATGGTTCAGAAATAATTTTTGCCTGAGGGATTAAATTCTAGCATTAATTTATCTGTTAGTATAAATTCAGATTCACAGGTATGTTCAGTGTTTATTTCTAATATATTCAGAATACCTATGAATTAGAAATAATGGGAAGAAATTCTTTGGCTCTGCATTGGGAAACAATCACCGTTATACAGATGGAAAATATTTGATGGAGACATAAGGGACAGTGAAGATAAACCACCAGCTTTATACAATAGGAGGAAAAAAACCAAATACGTTATTTATATATTTGCATCACACCAACCATAGTTTGAGTTTAAGGAAACCTTCCACTGTTTGTCTTAACAGCACAAATCAAAAGGAACCAGCAAGTTATGCTGGGATGCCAGGCCAGTGATAACCTTCACATTTTTATAAGAATCAAAAAGAAAAAAAAAATTAAGCACTGAGCAAAAAATTATTTGAAGAAATTAGAAGAAAGGCTGGTGGGAGAATTTTCTCACTGTCTTGTGAGGTAAAGAATGGAGCTTGGTCCTAAACAATTAACACAAAGTAGAAGATGAGACGTGTAATAAGAATTTTAGGAAGGTACTATCTTAAATACATCTTTGGCCTTGCCAGATATAAGATTTAAACAATTTAGTGAGCATGTACTCTATTTGAGTGCATAATTATGATGATTATATATGCTGATAGGATAATTGAATTTGCTAGTGACAATTAGCCATTTGAAAATACAATTATCTAATTAATGTACACAGTTCCAAATAAAAATTTGTGTCCTTCACAGGTTTTAAAAATCACTGTCTGTATTCTAGAATTTGGAAGTAGTAACAGGATTTTAGTTTGCTACTCCACACTGATCAGCGGTTTTGTAATCCACAGTCTTTAATCAGACAAGCATACTCTTCCACAACTGTATCTAGCTGTGAAGAACAAGAGTGTACACCATCTCTTCACCTTGTGAGCTAAAAGCAGAGAAAGCTGTTTCTGCAATTTTGTCAGTTAGCTATTCCTCAGTGGCATGTTAATCACACTCAAATAATGGAATAGAGGAGGTGACTGATAGCTACTCCTGTTGTGCTTACAGTCAGGAGCTCTTAAAACCCTCCTGAATATCTGCTTGATTTTGACCAGGTTAAGCTCTGGAAATTCCTTGGTACAATTCAGTTCAGCAGGCATTCTCCATTCACCAACATCACAGTACCTTGAGCAGCAGGCATACACGCCAGTCATCCTTCAAAATAGCTCAACAGTCTTTTCTGGCTGCCTTTTTTTTTCCATCTATCTGGTCATGTGATGCCAGTCAGAAAACCGGACAATTCATTATTGCAAACAGTTCCAAGGAACACAGAATTAGCAGAACTATGAACATGTCAGATAACGACACCAGGTGAGATTGCTGAATTTCAAAATCGCATTTTCTATTATAAACAATATGAATCACTTAGCAAAATACAGAGATCCTAAAGCACTTTTCCAAAAAGTAAAAATAATAAAATAATATAATATAGGCCAGAAGCTTTCTCCGTGATCATGTGTGGCTTTCCACATAATACTTTCCTGAAGATTTTAACTAGCCATTCTTATCAATTCCTGATGAAGTAGCAGAGAGAAAATTTACTTCTTTCCTATTATTCAGTAATTCAGTGGGAAATCTGCAAATGCAGCTCGAACTCTGGACTTCCAGCACTAGGCTTAGTCCTAGAACAAATTTTAATGTGATAGGATATCTGAGAAAGAGAAGGAAAAGCACAAAATATTTTGATACTAAGCTCTATTTGCAGGTGTTTGTAGCTGTACACTAACTTCAGTGATGAAAAAAAAAGAATTTAAAAATCCTAAATCAATTGAAAAAAAAAAAAAACAACAAACCCAACTCATGCAAACAAAACCAAAACGAAGAAGCAAATGAAAAGAAAAAGAATGGGCAGCTAGGAAGAGCAGTGGTAGGATCTCCACACATGCTTATTCCTCCAGGTGGAAAGATATTTGAAGACTAGGAGAAGTAGCCTAAAAAAACCTGAAATCTCCATTTTTGGAGATACTCAAAGCCCAACAGGACATGATTCTGAGCAGTCTGCTGTAGCTGATCCTGCTTTGAGCAGGGACTAGAAGATCTCCACAGGCCTCCTCCCATCTCAGCTACTCTGTGATTCTGCTACGAATGTCAGGGCACTGAAGGCCCTATGCAACAGATTTGGTGGGTTTCAGAGTTATCAAAAAAAACCCCACCATCATTTCACTGTGAATACAGTGCAGATTAGTCATTTATCAAAATCTCCTAAAATTAATTAATATTTTCTTCGAACCTTGCTATTCATGACACAAAGAGGCATAAAAGATCACCAAATTGCACAGAATACTCTACTTTAGCAACAGGGATATGGATTCCTACCCTTTATTCTACTTTATTTTTAGACCTCTTGCCATTGTTCCTCTGCCACTACATCCTGATATGCAGCATGTTCATGTTCGTCATTGTTGTAAGGCTCTGTTGCCACTATTTAGTGAAAACATCAGCTTAGTCTGCACTAGCACTAATCATAAATAATCATCACGTACAAGCACTTATGATATAATCTATACCTAGATTCTTAGCTCAGTGGCCAGGCGGTTCGAAATGTGTTTAATTTCTGTTTATGTTACAGGCAGGGAAAAAGGTCATACAGACACAGGACAGGAAGATTCTGTTTTTCTCTTTTAGATTCTCTCTTTATATCTGCCATGATATTTTTACATTTCTTATAGAACAGTAGTAATCTAAGAATATTAATATTTTTTTATTTCACAAAAAAACTGGATAACTTAAGTTTGTAATGTATGCAGAAGTCTTAATGGTAATAGGAAGACATACTGATTTTGTGTCACAGTT
Source organism: Cnemophilus loriae (assembly GCA_013397755.1). Lineage (NCBI taxonomy): Eukaryota > Metazoa > Chordata > Aves > Passeriformes > Corvidae > Cnemophilus > Cnemophilus loriae. Next base: position 3,663,205 of record VZTF01007679.1, read on the forward strand.
AAAAAACACATAAGGAAATTTTATTATTAGGGTTGTTATTTCTCACTACTTGCAAATTTAGTTTGAATTCTGCCAACAGTCGTCCTTCCCTCTGTTCTCAGAAAAGAAGCCAGGGAAGACTCAGTTCAGAAAACTGGTGGATATTCTGCCATCACGTACTATGTCAAGGATGACAGCCTGCCCTCAGGTTTTGGTACTGTATCAGTTTATTCCTCTGAGGGAGTAACTTCACACTCACTTCTCATCTCTCTGGAGTGTGTATGTCATTGTGATAAAGCATTGAGCATCAAAAATACAAGGTCTTATGCTATCCTGATAATAATGTTACATTTTAAATATGTAGTTGAACTTTCACTGGATTCATCAGAAAGTGATTAAGAAAGGACTAAAGAAGGGTTTTATACAAACAGCTCTGCCTATAGGAGTTGAAAGTGACCTAAGTGTATTGCATCAGCCCAGCATTTAGATTTGTGTTTAATTCAGAAACTGTTACTTAAATGATGCAGAGAATGGGTGAGAAGATGGATATCACATCTTCCTGGTGAATATCCTGCTCATTACATGGTACTCTGCAGACCTTTAAGCCCAAAGCACTCCTTTGAAACTCTATCACTTTCCGTAGGCACTGCGAGATGACTTAGAGTATGCTAAAATTTTCTGCATTTTCATGATGTGTTGCTGTTTATGTTGCAAAAACTTATACTTTCGAATTTCATATCATGTAGATGAACAGGTTTACAGGCTGATCTAAGTCTTTGAGTTCCTTTCAGTTCTTGCTCTCTGAGAATATATTCTTAATGTGTAATTTTCTTCAAGTCACATCTCTGTAACACCACATACAATCTCCTTTCACTGACAAAACAACTTCAGATTTTTCTTTTCAGTTAAAAACTATAGTTTGTGTTAAAACATAAGAATCATAATCTGGTTTTGTTGATAACCTGAAGTTATGTAACACATACTACATATAACAGGCAAAATCGAGATACCTTGAGTCCTAATGAGTTCTATTTTTCTTGGAAAACACCTCAAACCCAACTAATTCAATAAAAGGGGGCTAAAAATCGTTGTCTATACAGCAAGGCATCAGTTGTTTTTGCCAATGACTACCTACAGTATCCTAGTTCTCATAAATAGCAAACATCTCAAATCTTAGAAGACACGACAGCAGTCCAGGTGCAAGTTTCTTTGCCAAATTGCTGTTCAAATTCACAAGCTACTTTAGGAGAGGACAGTAATTATCTTTAGAAACACTGTAACACGGGAGAAGCTTGATTTGATTTAATCACTAGCACTGTAATTTAAGTCATGATGCATGCTTTAACTATTCAAAGCAAAATGTTCTTCTCAGAGGACTTTCATTAGGGATCCAATCTTTGGGAAAACCTAGTCACATATGGATTTTCTTGCCACAATAACTGTAAGTATCAGGTAGAATATGAACTGAAAATTTTAACTAATTCTGTTTTGCTAATGATTAAATCCTACAGTGTTAGAATTGTACGACTGATAGAATAATCATATAAATTATTTACAGTGAACTATACATTAAATTTATGAATTCATATATTTACATCATTACAGTTTTTAGAATGACCTTCCACCCAATTCGTATTACTCTATTATTCCCAACTGCAGAATTTCATATTAATATAGGACTCTTACTTCTGATACAGGACCAATAAGTGAATTACTTACCCTTACCACCTGAAGAGAATCACACTGCATAAATTGTTCATGTCAAGAAATTAGAACAAAACTACCCTTGTAAGAATATTACTAAAAGCATGGTTTTTTAAGTAATTCCTAAAACTTGGCAAGATAAGTAGACTAACAACAGCACTAGATTAGTGATCATTACAGTGCTTCACATTTACATAACACTTCTAAATATTTCATAATATATATACGACTAAATTAAACCTCAAATGCTTCCAAGAGACAAAGGAATAAATTACACTTACCTTGGAACTCTGTGTTCTAAGACAGAGACATGTTAAATCACTGAATAAAGCTGATGTTTAAAGTGGTGGGGGTGGGAATCCCAGTCATAGACTTGAGCCTTGATCAAACTAGTAGCACTGCTAGAACAAAACTGAAAAGATACAAATTAACAGCCAGAGATTCTGGAAGGTTTTGTGTAACGTCTATTAGTGGAACCGGCTTTAATTTTAGGTCATCCTACTTCTGGTAAACAAACTCTTCCATCCTAACCCACCACATCCCCAGTATAAAAAATAGAAGAATAACCAGTCCTGAAGAAGATTCCTTGCTTCAAATCCAGTCAGTTGTGATTGTTATAAAATCACTTTGCTGGTTTGAGGTTTCTTCACTGTTGATTTTTAGTGAGCAATTAGAGTGGTTTTCATATTATAAAATATATTGCCATCATTGCTAATAAGAACCTTAAGTCCTGCTCTGTTACATGAAGGCAGTCTCAAGTTCTGATAAAATAAATCAACTCAGAACATAATCTACACTCTTGATCTGTGTGTACCTCTGCAGCTTACAATACAAGTATAGCTGTTTCTTACTTTAATAGGCTAGTTTCATGTACTTTTAGAATAAATTAGTCCTCTTTACATGCTCTTTCTCATTTGTTAGAAGAAGCTATCTTTATGACTAAATTTTACTCCATTCCCAGCCCCTCTAGACTCAAAACGGATACAAAAAATTGGGATGAAGTATTTTAGCATCAAAAGGTTTTTTCACATGTGGGGATCCTATGGATTTAGTTACAAATTTCTTATTAAAACCAGTGGAAGCCTCAGCTGTTCAGAATGTTTGGGCTTTAACAAGGTCTAATATGTTTAACCACTAAAGACATCCTGAAAAGTTTAGCATAGTGATCAATGCATGCAGAATGTCTTTGGTGCTCACTATTTGATCTTCTCTCTGCAGCCATTGAACGTGATATTTCTTTCTCAAAGCAACCAGCAAACACAATATTTAAAAGTCATTACAAGATGCTGTCCTTTTTACTTGCTTCCCTTTGGATTTCACAAACAAAACTAGACCTTACACATATCTCATATAGGCTGATTATATCCAGGGAAAGTCATGCATACTCTAAGCAGTCATTGCAAATAGACTAAATCTGAATCACAGGCAAATTAATATCCTTGGATGTTGTTAAGCCCCAGTGCTGGAATGACACTGGCTCTTATGTCTTATGAGACATAAGGACTCAACTTTTAGCTACTGGCTGAATAGGAAAGAATTCAACATCTCCACCTGTAAGGCTGTAATAGCGGGGGGCTTGAAGGGTTAGCTCAGGTGGCCAGGGTTACTATCATATTCAGTATCATCTTCCATCTTTCAAAATCTCCTGTGGTTCACATGTGTGAAGCATTCTGGTACACGCTGTTGCCAGAAAAAGGGTTCTGCATTCACAGGGGGATCAGAAATGCTCTCTGTTTCTACAAAATGTGACAGTCTCTGGGGATGAAAGGCATTTCCTAAGTATCCTCTTCAACTCTATTTCTGAGCACTGGATAAAGAGGGGACATTTTGATATTCCTCCTAGCACTTTTGTGCAATCAAGTCCTCCTTCAATGCTTATTCTGTAGTCACCTTCTAACAACTGGAGATGCATAATCAGACCTCATAAATGAGGCATGCCACTACATCATCTATAATGAAATGTACTCTTTCTTATAGCAAAGCATCTGGCTTCTGTATTTTAGTATCAATCCAGCCACTGCATGATGTCCTTGGTGATGAACATTCCTGTTAAACTGCATTTCTTTTAATTCTGTGACAAATGATTGCTAAAATGAACTCAATACATCTACAAATCATTTCAATAGATGACTACAAAAGGCATAGAATGTTATGTTAGCTAGAGGAAGTGCCATCTACTATGGGAGACTGCTGTGTAAAATTTATTTATTATATGCATGATGATCACATCAGCCAGGATATTACAAAACTGAAATCAATTACTAATTATGATACACAACATCCAAAAATTAAAAGCAATTTGAACTGCACAGAGGAGGATAAAACAAGCTCATAAACAGGCAGCTTTCCTAAAAATATTCTAATGCGAATGATGGTGTTGCTTTTATTGTACCCTCCTCCAAATATTTCACTTTTGTATTCATGAAGGACATTAAAAGTCACAAAATAATGAGTGAGAGTAGAGGCCAGGATACAAAGAATGAATTAAAATTCCTGAACACAATTAGCCAAGTGTTTTGTTTTAAAGCTGTCATCTAGAAACTTGAATCATTGCTAAAAGCATAGTTCCTTTTTTTTCTCAACTTCTCTCTCTGGATAGGCGGTAGAAGTTATGTGTAATCAGATACTCAAACGGTCTATTTCTGTGTTCTGTCATAAGCAGAAGATTGGGTTTTAACATTTTATAGAACCAAATCTCACTTTGGGTTCATGTCACACTAGTAGAGGATGATATCACCAGCTCTCATTACTGTAGTCTAAGAATTTGTAACACACTGAATCTGTAAATGGTTTGGGAACAGGCTTATAAAGAAATATACAATCACCTCAGATGAACCCATCCCTGAGTCCATACTAATTGTATAATATTGATGACATGAACACTTACATGTTGTGTGTTCAGCCACCTCCAAGGAACAACAGGTGGAAACAAATCAGGCCTGTGCTACCTGTAGTGCAAATGATCAGCAAACGACATGCTGTGAAAATGAAATTAGAATTCAATGCCTTGCCAGAATACATGACTGGAAAGTCCATCACAGTAAAATCGTGCCACATTTGAAGTAAAGTTGGACAGACTGTGGGCAAGCTGAACTCCAGAACTGAGCTGACATCTCCAGTTGAACAAGAGCACTACATGTCTTCATGAAGAATTACGTAGAGCCATCTCACAGAAAAATGAAATAAGACCCAACAGAGGCAGATTTACAATGTTATCTCTTAGCATTTCTGCTCCTTACCTTAGAAACTTGTTGTTCAAATACATAAACCTTTGATAGACAAGTACTGTAATGTGTCAGATGACTGAGGTGACAAGCACATGTTATTTTACCATCTTCTCCACCAAAAAAACCTGTGATCTTTATTCCTGTCTCCTTGTCTCTAAAGTACTGAGTATACACTATATTTATGATTTTCTTCTTTGCGGTTTTCTTCTTCCCTAATTTTGCAGCTCAGTGTCTTATTCTCACTGTTTCTGTCTGGTCAGAATATTCTAAATGATTCTCTCACATTGCATCTATTGTATTCACCTCCCCCAAATTCTCTTTGTGTTTATGAAATGAGTTTTCTGTGCTTATTTAACAAAGTTCTTCAGATTTATAACTCCAAGTACAGCGAAGCAAGTACAATGAAGTGAAGAAGATAAAAAATCTGAATTTATGGATAAATGACTCTGTACGTCAACAGTTTTAGAATCCCTCATGACCTGCCAGTCATATGCTCTCTGTGCAGGCAATGTATAAAGAATATAGAGCAAAAACATTTTTCGTATAAGCCTAAAAGAATCATAAGATAATTTTGTTCATAGTTACAATCATTTTAAACTCATCTTGTAGCAGAAAAAGGCGAGTCAAAACACACCCAGTGAAATTTCAAAGGCTGATCTCGTTACCCACGATGTATATTAAAACCTTTGGGTTTGTGTAGAAATGGTCTGGGAATCTATAGAAAGTCAACTCCTGCATCTTAGCTCACAGAATACCAGCATTGGTCTAGATGTCAGTACCTTCATAACCCGCCTGAACCAAATCAGCAGAGCATGTCTGCCTGTGCTCTAAGCATATGCAGGAAAGCAAAGTACTTAACGCCTCCGATTTGCAGGCAAAGCAGAGGCTATTAAAGGCTGTTCAAGGTCATAACAAATCTAAGATCATTGGAATGCTAGATTTTAATTTGAATAAATAAATAATGTTTATTTTCCCAGTGAATTTTATTTTTAGTATGATGGCATCTGGTTGGTTTTAAGCTATTTGGACTCAGTATCAAAGTCCTGACTACTGTATACACTTTTAAGATATAACAGAAGATGAAAGATAAAATGAGGAGTTCTGTAAAACATCTTTCACAAGGAAGTTGCTACTCTGTCAGAATCCTATAGTTGTCATATTTTTAAGACCTTTTAAATTAAACAAATGCAAATATTTCAAACTCAAATTATATACATTTTTAATTTCCCTCTATATGGGTTGTTTTCAGTTTATAAAACTGTCTGAAATACTTCAATCTGAAAACACAAGACCATTTAAAGAAGGTTTAATTATGTAACAAATTGAAGTGATATTTCCTCATCCTATCTATTTTTCGCATATTTAAACCCACTTTTACATATATATTTTGAATGTATAAGATTGAAAATGAATCAGACATTTTACCTAACATATAGTCCTACTCGTAAAGGACAGTCAAAAAAATCTATGTAGAATAAACTGTTATTGCACAAGAAAATAAAATATCGTGTTATGCTGAATCTATCCAGTTTATGTCTGTGGACCCGGCTGCCAATATTGCCTGACAATTTTGCAACAATGTAAAAACAGTCAACTTTCTCCTGTTTCTCCAGGTGCTATTCTTACACTATTTCAGATTCATATAGCAGATTCTAGTACTACAGGATATAAAAAACACCGTTTTTGCATGATGGCTGTTAGAACCTCTAACCAGAGAAACAAAGGGGCACAAAGATCTAATGGAGTGTCTTGTCCTATAATGAAGTACCCTTTTGTCCACAGAAAATGACATCGTGTAATTGCAGCTGAAGATTTGGCTGTATCTTAGGTCTGCCAGTTAAAGGCTTAGGGAAAATAAAACCAAAAAACCCCCACTCAATATTTTTCTTTCTCTTTTTTAGCTTCCAAATAGGATTTTAGTGGAATTGAAATATAATGCAAATTAGGTTTGCAGTGCTGGGGTGGACACAGACAATAGAGACTCTCAGGGTCCAATAAGGGTGCAGAAGATACACCTCCAAGTGGTCATGGCAAAGTCATAACCTAATACTAGTTCCATTGTTCATACTACTTCTAAAATGAAAATTCAAAATAGCTATAAATTAATTTCTTGAGAATGCAAGGAAAAAGTTTTCATAAGGATGTAAGAACACTAGAAAACAAACAGTAAAGAAACTGACATCTTCTGTGGACCTTTACTGAATTCTTTGTGGATGTCAAGGTAAAAATACGATGCTTTATACGTCAGTATCTTTGGTCAGATAGTGTGCAGCTTCTTTCCTCTTTTTCCTTATTTTTCCTCCAAAAAGCAGTAATTCACTGATTTAGTTGTGAGAGAATTCCAGATCTCCGTCAAACTTGATTAAATGTAATAAATGCTTCACCACAGTGCATTTGCTTAATGCACTTATGCACAGTCAATTGTTTTCACTTACAATGCAACATTATAAGATTAAAATTAGCAAGGAAAATATGCTCTCACTGCCCTTTAGATAAAGGGTCTTTGATAAGTTTTACACCATGTATCCATTATGTTGTAATTTACTGAGAATAGACTAAGAAACAAAGCAAGAAAAACCTCAGTAATTTTTTTCTGATAGCTTTAGCTCTTGAATGAACCGTGTGTACACTGTATCCTATCATGTAGGTAAGGAACGCCAGCATTATTTCCAATAAAGCCGTAAATCCACACTTAGAATTCTAATACGATGACTCAGAAAACTGACAAACATGGAGACTTCAGGTCACCTGGCTCCAATTTCACTTTGCGTGGCGGTGAGTCAAAGTCATCACTGCCCAGTGTCAGTTTTCCAGCCCATTGGTGAACTGTGACGGTCTTTGTTCAGTCACAGGTGGATGTGGGGCTCACGGCCTTCCAGTAGCTGTTTATTTCATATAAAGCAGGAAATAAAAACCTCCACTGTGAAAGCTAAGATGCAAGCATGTGGTGAGTTAGTGTTTACTCCTCAGGATTTCTGTAGGCTGCTACAAAGTTGCACCAAAAACGAATAAGTTTTCCCTTAGTTTTGAATAAAAAGGAGAGTAGGAAAAGACATATCCAGGTTTATCTTTCCAGTATTTCTCTCTCCTATTAAATGTCTTAAAGCATAAGCCTTTTAAAAAAATTAATTCAATCAGTATTACTAAATAGCGTCTGTATGTGGATTATAAAAATACCACTCATGTTCTATGCATAATATAATGTCACATTTAAAAAAAAAAAAAAGAAAGAAAGATGGGTACCTACATGTTCTCATGCCATGCTTGAATTTCAGTAAGCAAATGTACAGTTGAATGTCATTAACATCAAGAAGTTGCATGGCCACAAAATGTATGCAACTATTTGGCAATTCATTAGCAAAAACTAATGCAGATGTGATTAATTCAACAAGCATAATCATTGTGTACAGGTGCAGGCTTTGCAAATTTGACCTGCAGTCAGTGACACATCAGATTTGATGAGTTGTAGGTCTAGGGGAAAGTGAGACTGCTCTTTCAAACAGCTCAAGGGCACATACTATACCATGAGACTAAAAATGTTGACACAAAATAATCAAATTAATCAGCAAAATCTTCTAAATTTATGTGACACAAGCACCCATTGATGGACTATTCCTGGCTTTGCCTTTAAAAAAATGATAAATGTTAATCCAATTGTATATTAACTATATTTAAAGGAGGCCAATGAAAAGACAAAGCAAGACGGAAGTTTGACCCACTGACCCAAACCATGTTCCATTTGTTAATCTGAGCTGTGTATCCAGATCAGTTTACCTACAAGGGTGAATGCAATAAAACTTAAAGTGGTATCTTAATGAAATTATGCATGTATGAGGAATTCTTACAGGAATTCCATGAAAGTCCACTAAGAAACAGTAGGAATAACAAGACAATCAGAAAAAAAAATGTTTGGAATCTGTTCTGAAAGGAAATGCAAATCAGCAAGCCTTCCAGGTATGAAAGACTGAGGATGAAAATACAAAAAAAATAACTTTAAAAGCCTTGTGTTGTTTTCTACTTCAATGAAATGAGATTTATTGTCCAAAAACACCTCCTATTGTAAGCTACTTCAGTCATAAATCTGAGCTGTATGTCTAAATAGGCTAAATGCAATTGTGAACACAAATGTAAACATTTATATCTGTCTTTTCCCAGGAGTATTTCAGGATTCTTCAGCTTTCTGAAACAGGTGATGAGTTATTCTCTGTTCCGCGCAAAGGGGACTACTTTGTGATTTCTTCTCATTGCGTCAGGACGGAAAAAGATAAAACCAATCCAAATCTAAAATTTAGGCAATTTTTATTGTAAGAAACTATTAGCGATTTTTAATGGAAAATACAAAATACATGTCCCAAAGAAGTTTTCTAAAGACTAATGAAAACTGTAGAAGTAGTAATTTGTAGATAGGAGCTTCTATTTGCAAAATGAGTTGAAAAATAAAGGATTGATAATCCAGCCTTCTTATTAAACAATTCATTTTTTCTCTTTTTGCAACTTTTTTTATAACATGGGAGAATTAATTCAGCATGTTTCAATTCATAAAAGATCAGAAAGCAATTCTGAAAACAAATACATCAGCTTTATAAATTACAGTTTGACTAACTTGCACCTGGGGATAATATATTTTTTGGTAAAAAAACTTGAAAAGATATTTTTATCTTGTTCCTGTCACTCTTTGAAGAGTTTTGTAATCTGAGTGGTTATTAATGTCTCTCATTAATCTTGGATGAATTAGGGAGACAGGATCTTTGAGGCTCAAGTCAATTATGCATAAATAGAGTCCATTATTTACAGAACCATTATGTCCCCAGTTCATTCATTACATAAATCTTTTCCTATCATGTGGAATTTATCCATTCTTATTAAGTAACATTTCTGGGTGAATTAAAAAATTGTGACTGAGGTAAATCACACCCCACTAAGCAGAACTACACAGGAGTCCAGTTAATTTCATTTCTCACATTTTTGACTGGTTTTGACTCTTTTTGAAAGGAGATGATTCTCAAAAGCAGTAGAGGCAAGATTTCTGTATATGCATGGCAAAAGTAGTTTCAAAGATTTGCTTTTCTCTTGCGAAAGAAGAGGTTGTGTCCTTGACAGCCTTATTAGCCTATTATGTGACATCATTGCGAATCTTAAGAGTAAAATTTTAAAGCAGAAGAGCCAGCCTAAAAGGTTTTTTGATAGTTTTGATAGTTATTCTGTTATTTTTTGCCTCTGCTTGAGTGGTGAAAAAACAGGACATTGGTCAAAACAATATAACAAACATCACAAAAGCTGCTTAGCAAATTGCCCTTATTTTAATTAATCAGCATAATAAAGACAAGAATACTAAGAAATTATGTTGATCAGTCCTTTCTTTTTCTCTTTTAGCACAATTTTATGTTCCAATTTCTTAAATTTTTAGTTTTATCTCCCTACAGCTGCAACTACAATTATCTGGTTTTATAACTTTAAGAAGTTACAGTATGGAAATATGGGAAAGAAGCGAGAATCAGAGATAGGTACATTTTAGATACTGTTCATCTTGGGTGGGGTGGGGAGCAATAAACTGCAAATTCTTTCCTTTAGTAGTTATTAACTTTAAAATGGGTTTAGCTGGCATCAGAACAACCTGTATCAAGTCTAAGTGGGAAATCTGTTCTGCATAGAAGATCACCGTGCCCCTCAGAGGTTTTGGCAAATTTCACATATAATTTAGCACAGAGTATTAAGTGATGAAAATGAAATATTATGGTAAGTGATAAAATACTATTACTTATCTTTACATGGTGTCTGTTCTTTGCTCTATGGATTTATTTTTAACCCTTTTATGTTCACTGGGTAGCCTTCTTTTTATCCATCACCAGTCAGAGGCTTCCCTAGCCACACGTTCTTGCCACAACCTATCAGGCAATTTCATTGCCTTCTCTTCCATCTTCACTTCTGCATCACAGGCTGCAAATCAAAATAAAGAAGATCTGCATTGGTCTGGCTTCAAGCAGAGCCTGAGAGATAGACAATGAGTGAGAAATCATTAAAAATACAGAGTAATGATACACTTCTGGTGTCAGATCATCCCAGCATTTCAAAATCCTGCCTCATTTCTTGATCTAATCAGCCTTTAGAGCACTTAACATTTATGACATATGTCTTAAGAATTTAATCTAGCTTCTTCTGAAACATTCTCGATCGTTGAAAAATTTGTATATTTATGATTTTAATGGTACAGTGCGAGCATTGTCTATCATTTATGAAAAACACTGCTCAAGGATTCATTCATTGCCATTTTTGATGGGCAGCTCCCTGTGCGTAATGCCAGTCTTTGCTCTTTAAATAGAAAGAGTTAATTTTAGGGAACAAGAGGAATTATATTACAGGGTCTGAAGGCTGTATTTAATTTATAGTGAATTGTTCATGCAGAGAAATGGATTTTACAATGAAATGAGAGATTCCAAACCTTTCAGCTGTTTAATAAACCATATCGATAGAAGAGATGGGTTGGGATTGAACATCTCAGCCCACCTGCCTACTTGCACATATGGCTGAAATACTCTTGGGTAATAGAGAATAAAATAACTTCTTTCCTATTCCTATAAACTAAGACACTCATGAACAGGAGTGATAGACAGGCCAATGAACCAGGCAAATGAACACTGCTGGTGGTGAGATATTTCAGGTGACACGTCTTTGGTCCACTTCACAGTTCAAATATAAAATTTTTTGAGAGATGGACCACAAGGCTTAAAATTTCATATATATGGATTTTTATTCATTATTGTGACCATAATTTTGCATGGTTCAGTTCCACTCTATATCCTATATTTGGTCTCTCGTGAATGATAAAAAATAAAAGACACCCACTAACAATTATAGGAATTAAATATGAGACAGCTATCTCTGCAAAAAATATGCACACCTTCTCCTCTCCCTCACCTCTAAAATAATTGTTTGCAAGATGACAAAACAGAGTTTGACCGGAGCCATTTCAGTTTTCAGGTTTTCTACCATGGGGTGCATGCAACAATTAGGTAATCATAATAAATCTTGTTCATTAGTAAGCAGCCTTATTGAGCCATACACTTCTGCAGGTGAAAGTGTAGACTTAGGTCCCAAAAGAGTAATTTGAAAGGAATGATTAATTTACTTTCATCCTTTTCTGGGCTGCTAAATTCTCTCCAAACATTTTTAACTTATTATTTCACAGTATTAAGCTTACAAAATCAGATGCAGTAGAGAAAAATTTTGAAATGTAACAGGAATTTACTTTTGTTTTCCTACATTTTTCTGCTTTGCCCAGGATTTTTTGCTCTACACCTTTTCAAGGTACCTGGGAGTTTCAGCAATATAATAGTATTTAGAACTATCTTGGCTGGGCACCTGCTGTGAATGCTAAATATCAAAATTGCTATTAATGAAAATATTATCAGTCAGTGTGTGAATTAACACACGCAGGTAACCAAAGGCAACCATCAAACCACAGCTGAAATGCAAAGAGTGGGTTTATTTCATCACCTCACTCACAACATCAGATGGCAGAGATACATGGGGATACAGGTTCCATTCAGCTCAGTTCATCCTAGCAAGGAAGGGGAGGCAAGGGCTCACTGCCAGCCTCACTGTAACAAAAGGCTTTGGGCATGTCTGTGAAAGTGTGCTATCTCTCCACAGGAGTTCTACTTCTCAAAACAGGCAGAGGGTGAACAACACAAGGCATAAAAAATGTAGCTTTCTCATACCGACAGTTTTAGCATTCTCACCTGCAAGGTCACTTTGAGCAATACTATTCCCTCCTTCTTGCTGAATCTCATGGTTTTAACCCTTTCTTCCCAACACTCAGTATTCACATTGGTTTTTTTTTGTTAGCAGGATCATAAAATCATAGAATCATAGAATGGCTTGGGTTGGAAGGGACTTTAAACATCATCTGGTTCCAACTTCCCACCACTACAGGCAGAAACACCTTTCGCTATACCAGGTTGCTCAAAGCCCCATCCAACCTGGCCTTGAACACTGCCAGGGATGGGGCAGGATTTGCTTTATTCCGCTGTACCAGATGCCGGCAGTGAGACAGGCTTCCCAAGCAGGTATGTGCTTCAGGCGTTCAGTGAATTCTGCCATCCTATCCAGTACATTCGATGTTTTCTGATTTCCTCCTTTATGAAGGTAGGGATTTGATACTGAGCACAAACTTGAAAAAGAAATTGCTGAAATTACGGAAACTGCTGATCTGATAGATACTGATCTCCGGTTTTTCTACAGTCTTCTCAAAATGAAGAAGAAAAATATGCAGTTTCCAAAAAGCAAAAAGTACTCTAAATTGTACATTCAGAATGTGCATGTTTTTATAAAGGACAGCAAATTTTCAAGGAAAAAAGCTTAAGTAAATATGAACTCTGAAGCCATTGGACTCACAACAACCCCACGCAGTGCTACAGGCTTGAGGAAGAGTGGCTGGAAAGCTGCCCAGCAGAAAATGACCTGGGGGTATTGGTCAATAGCAACTGAACATAAGCCTGGCTTGTATCAGTAACAGTGTGGCCAGCAGGAGCAGGACAGTGATTGTCCCACTGTACTTGGCTCTGGTGAGGCCATACCTTGAGCCCTGCGTTCAGTTCTGGGATCTTCACCACATGAAGGATGCTGAGGTGCTGGAGCGTGTCCAGAGAAGGCCCGTGAAGATGTGAAGAGCCTGGAGCACAAGTCTTATGAGAAGCAGCTGAGGGAGCTAGGAGTATTTAGCCTGGAGAGAAAGAAGCTCAGGAGAAACCTTACCTCTCACTGCAACTCCCGGGTTGTAGCGAGGTAGGGGTTGGTCTCTTCTCCCAGGTAACAAGAGATACAAAACGAGATTGTTCAAGGAGAGATTTAGATTGGATATTAGGGAAAATTTCTTTCCAGAAATGGTGCAGGAACAGGATGCCCTAGTACAGGCTGCCTAAGGAAGTGGTTGAGTCATCATTTCTGGAGGATTTAAAAGATGTGTAGATGTGGCATTTAGGGACATGGTTAATTGGTGGGCATTGCACTGCGAGGTTAATAGTTGGACTCAATGATTTCAGAGTCTTTTTCCAGCTTAAATGAACCTATGCCTCTTCCCTGTGAAGTTTTTGCCATAATGCAGACTCATCCGAAACTCACCTACTAGTTTTTCAAATGAAACAAAACAAATCTTCCTCATTTTCCACTATTAAAAGAATTTTGCAAAAGTAAGATGAATTTCAATTATCTTCATTTGGTTTCTCTTTTAATTAACAAATACTGAAATAGTACAAACAGCAAAGTAACTCCAGTAGTAGTGGAGTATCAAGACTAAGGCATACTAATTGTCTATTTTTAAAAAGACAGGTGATATTTTATACTTTAAAATTAATTTTTATAACTATTATATGCTATATATATATATATAAAAATCATGTCTTTGGGAGACTTTTGTGTCTCTTCCATCCACCTACATTAGGGACTTTGGAAAGGACAAACAGATGTGGTTTTGTTTGAAGGCTACAAACTTTTGAAGTCCTCATTGCTTGTTGTTAGAAGCATAACCCTCTAAAAAGCAAGGACTCACTATATTGACCAGTGGCATTAGCATTACATTAAAGTGATCCACACAAAACATAAATTGTGGCCAGCTAACCTGATGGAAATTCATGAGAATATTTCAACTTTCATTATCTTTCTCTTGCTCTTCCACTTTTATTACTGATTATGCAAAATAGCATAAAAGGTTAGTCCTCCCTGACACAGCAACTGTGTTCTTTCTATAATGTCTTCTGCCACCAAGTAAAAAAAATGACAGGACCATATAAAGATATCAAAACCATATAGCTGTCATTGGTTGTTTTAACTTTGAGATTCCTTTTCATCAAGAGAACAGGGTACTCCAAAAAACCGAGAAAAGCTGACTCAGTAACTAAGCAGTTTAGTTATGTCATAAATTAGTATTGAGCCTAAAATATACACAGTCAAATGTTCCTAGAAATAAATACCTGATGTTCAATTTAGGCAAGCTCATAATTGTTACTATCTCAGATATAATGCCACAAGGATGAGTTAGTGCCTCTGATCTTTCCAGGCTCAGCAAAAAGTATATGAACTATGAGTTACTTCCTTCTTTAAAAGCTGAAGTATCTTGACACCACATGAAAAATTCTTTTTCTTTATCTTATAAATATTTCAATCTAATGCGATTGATATTTCTTCTTCCTGGGAAGGGTGTGTACAATTCTAATTTTACCTTTGATAAAATGGTTTGTAAATATAAACTATATTATGTATTCAATCATAGATATCAAGAGGTTCACCAAAGTAAAAGTAATTTCAGTGTCTATTCTAGAATGTCATATTCAGATTCGTCTCAATTTCACCATGCAAGAAACTGAAATACTCAGCAATTAAGCAGTTCACCACAACCTTCAAATGTCCTATTCAAAACCAAGACAGTGGATATGTCTTAAATACACATCCCATACTAACCAGTGGAATGGGTGATTCAATAGCATTGTCCTCTCAGGGAACTACACAAAAGACTCATGCTAACTACAATAATTACTTTATCCTCCACTGAAACCACTGGAGATTAGCAAAAACATGATAAAATGCTGTATAGTGATGGATAATCTTTCATGTTTGTCACACCACTTGCATGAGAAAGAAGCATCTCATCCTGACTCACTTTGAATGCCCAAATAATGAGAAGTATACTAAGAATGTACTTTCCTGAAGAAATGCTTTCTTTTGCAGGATTTCATAATTTATGCTTCGGCATCAGAAAGAGTGTTGTTCAGTATTATGGTTTGTTTCGGTTTTTCTCTGGTTGTTTCATTGGGTTTCTTTTTCTTCTGATTCTACAGAATATACTACAGAGCAATAATTTTAATCTTTGATATGTGACATTTCAAAAGATGTAGTTCTTAAGAGATGTATCTGTTCTTTTTGCTAAAGTCTGTGAAAGGCATTGGGAACCAATTCACTTATACTGAAGAAAAAAGAAGTAACAAAAGCACAGTCTTGTTTAAAAGATGAAGAAATTCCAACTAAAAACTACTTTCTTTTTTTTTTTTTTTTTTAACTAGCAATCAGTGTAGTGGGTGCTTATGTTGTCTAGCTGTATGTCTTCCCTGTTCTTCTGCCCACAGGAACAGAGGAAGTGAAAATAAACTTCACAGAATAAAAAAGACATTTAGGAAATCTAAGCGATGACTATCTGAGTTCCCAGTTAAAGTGAAGTGTAAACCCTCCATGAGACACAGAAGATATTTTCAAAAAGGATAGAGAAAAGTAAAAAAAATATTTTTCTTAATAATACAGCAGTAATTTACTTTGGAATATTTCTGAGGCAGGAGTATGAAACAGGATTATGTTGTAGTAGAATGCATTATCTGAACTGTGTTTTCAGAGAGATGACTTGATTATCTTTATTTTGGATACCTGTATTTTACCAAATCCCAGCTACTTGAGTAAAGTATCTACCCAAACCACTTGGAACGACTTACATGTAAAAAAACCATAAAAAAAGGGTTTTAAATATTTCCATGCAAAGTTCGCAGCTATCTAACTAAGAATGAATGGTAATCTCTGAATTATTGAAATACATTTCAGGTAGAGTTTTGTCCTGCTCCATCATCACATCTTAGATTTGATATTATTTTCTGCCTTAGGGGGAGCAGAACCACAGTTACCGCCTTTTCACTACATGCCATTCTAGTCTTGAGTTCTCCAAATTACTTGCCAGTAACATTTAATTCCATTTTGAGTTTAATACAGCCAGTTAATACAATTATACTTTGAAGAAAGCTAATTCTGAGGAATTGCTACCTTGGCACCTATTGGCTCTGCCATAACAGTGAGGAAGAATCCAGTTCAGGCTAGAATGTCACTGAATTTATTTTATACTTATTTTCAAAACCTCACATGATATTTTTGTACTGTAATATTTAAACCTAGTTCACAGAAAATGCCCAGCACAATCAAGATGGTGTAATGCAGAAGCAACCTTCAGGTAAACAATAATCAGAGAAAAAGCAAATATCAGCAGATAGTGAAGATAGGTACAGACTAGCTAAAGAAAACCTATCTAAGGTCTTGAATATGAGTACAGCTTCTCATAGGTAAACCAGGGTCAAAGTATTGGAAGAAATTTTACCTAGAATGAAATGAATGTAATGTCTGACATAAGTCAGTTTTCTTAGAACAGTTCTCCATTCTTCAGGACTACATATGTAATTTTTAGCCATTCATAATCAACCGAATGAAGACTGTCCCTTTCATCAGGATCCAGACTTCCAAAACTAAAGATATTTTTAAAGATGTTCCAAATTTATTTGATAAGAACTTCCATTACACAGTGCAAGAACATTCTTTCCATTCAAAACTTTGACACCACACAAGATGAAGCACCACATGAGAGATATCAAGCACCTCCATTTTCAATTAAGTTCAAACAGAAAGGAGGGCACTCATAAACTCAGTAGACCCAAGGAAATGTTCCAGAATAAAAGAAAAATGAATTTTACAGCACATTTAGTTCCAGGGATATCACAATAGCTGTTCCTCTCATGGCACGATTCCTGGTCAAATTATTCAGTGATTATTCTATTTCAGTTTCTCTATTGAATATTCAGTTTAATTGCTCAAAGAGAATCACTTTGCTATTGAATGTAGGAAAAAAAAAGAAGGGAAAATAATTTTTGGCTGAGTCTATCTTGCTGCTCTGAAGCTGTAGGCTATAATTTTCAGTGTCCAGCTTAAAGAAAAAATATCTCGTTCCTGCCTTGGTTGCAACCACAAGAGATTAAATGCATTTAAGAAATGGATATAACATATATCAAATGTGTATATTCTGTTTTCACTTAAAGTATGATTGACCACCCCATGCTCCACTGCCTTTGCTTGATCACCATGGCATGTCAAGACAGATTCAAAGCTAACCCAATTTAATTTACTCCTCAATTACAAGACCAGCCTGGGGACTAACACAAATCTGCCCAAAGAACTGTCTATTTTAAATCTGACTACCCTTTCCATAAGTGCTGTGGTCCTTAGAACCACAGAAATGCCAGCTTCTAGGCCAATGATTCCCAAAGCTGTAGGGCAAATTCCATTGTTAAAGCTCAAACTTTATCATTTACTTTCCCTGCATGTTAAAAAAATAAGTGGATATTCTATAATTTCATGCACTAGATGGGGAGAACACTTGGGAAAAAGTTTTTGGGGCTTAGAATTGTTTATAGAAAATTGCTTTCTTTTCAGCTGGTCAATGATACCTCTTCCAGAAGTAGAAATTCCACAGAAAGCAAGAGAACCAGGAGACAAGACACTTATACATCATACTGAAGGTGAAGAACATGAAAGGTAAGTAAAAAGTATTAACAACAGTGAAAGTGTTACACAACATATCAAACTAAATTCCAAAGTACACAGCACATTAAAGAAATTTGAAAGCATACATGAATATATCCTTACACAAACTATTAAAACTACAGTGTCCAATTCTACATTTCCGAACTGAATATTTCTTTAAACAAATGACTTCTGAATTCATGCTATAAACCCGTTAAAGTCTAAAACTCCTCCCAGCTCGGTAGAGGGACCCGGACAGACCAGGATAGATGGGCTGAATCAAACAATGTGAGGTTTGACAAGTCTAAGTGTTGGGTCCTGCACCTTGGCCAAAACAACTCCCTGCAGCACTACGGACTGGGGACAGAGTTGCTGGACAGTGGCCAGGCAGAAAGGGACCCAGGGGTGCTGGTTGACAGCTGACTGAATGTGAGCCAGCAGTGTGCCCAGGTGGCCAAGAAGACCAATGGCATCCTGGCCTGTATCAGCTATAGTGTGGCCAGCAGGACCAGGGCAGTGATTGTCCCTCTGTATTCAGCACTGGTGAGTACACAAATGGTACTAAGGTAGTTAAATTACCTTTCTTAATGTGAATAGTATTAAAGCTACAGAGATTCTGAATTATTTTCTCACTTATTACTGAGAAAAAAAAATACAAATAACATCATTTAACAATCCAAGACAGATTAGTTATTGACATTAAGGTTAACAGTAAGTGATGTTTATCTTTGCCATCATTCTTGACTTAAAGGAAAAGAAACTTCAAGAGACATGAGTGTTAGAGAAATTATTTTTAGCACAAAGTTAAAATGAAAAAAAAGCTCCTCTTAATTTTCAGAAGTACTTTGATTGAAGCGTAAACTGAGAAGACAGGACTATGAAGATGGGACTATCTTGGTTTCTAACTTATGTACGACAAACAGTGATACGTGCCAGCCAGATGCTGAAATCTATTCACAAATGACCAATTTGAAATGGATGTTTTTGTCAGCACTGTTCTGGATGAGTCAAACACAGACAGTGTCAACATTAACTTCCTTACAGACAGTCTTGAGGAGGAATGAGGACTGTCTGGGATTTCCTAAAAACTAAGATGATTGTACAGAGTTACTCAAGTGAAGCAAGTTTGTGATGCCTGAAAGCACCAGACACACTGTACACATGCATCACAGCTGGCCTGGGCCTGTGCCTGTGCCATAAAACCTCTGTCTTCAAAACACACTGAATTTTTCAGGTATATGATGTACCAGGGAGTCACACATGCACAAAGATACACCTGATACTTGCCCAGCTGTCAGGCATATTGCACAAGCACATGGCAATATGCAGTGTAAGTTCATTAATTATTGCTTCCAAGACATAGTACATTCTCTACATATAGCATGCTGTTAATCTACTCACGGTCAACAGGATTGTTCAGGATTTCCAGGTTCTGGAATGTGTATGGCAGACCTGCTGCTTGTTAGGCATGACTGATTTTTTTTTATTATTTCCAAGCAGTTGTGAGAAGTATTCATGAATTTCCTGAATTGCCATTTTAAATGGAAAAAGAAGTCATGACTAGAAACTAAAAGATGAGAATAGCTCAGGGAATGATCTTCCCAAGGCCTGAATGAAAGATCAAGTGGGTCAAATCTAATTGCCCTTTAATTTTCTGCCAAGTCCTCATTGTTTAAAGATGTCCAAATAAAAATCCACAGAAATTTATATTTATTTAGGTCAACTTATTTCTAGGTCTTTCATTTCTGAATTCCAATTAAATGTGATAAAAAGAAGGGGGCTGTTGAATATTTTAGACTCTGAACTGCTGAAAAAGAGAGTTAGACATTTTAGGTTGTTGATTTGTTTAAGCCTCAAATAGATACTTCAGATTTCAAATTGTGTCTCTCCATGTATTTATAACGAATTCACAGGCCTGATGAATTCCATCTGAGAACATCAATTCTCTCTAGAATTGTCCAATTCATCTACGATCTTTAAAGTAAAGTAATGTAGTCAAAACCTGGTTTATGGATGGCCCACGCAGATTAGATTATTTAGTATTTTATAAAACAAAGAGTTTGACATCTTCCAATGAAAATATGAAGCTTAAACACTTCATAAGATGGTGGTCAATAGACTTTGTGATATATTTAATAGATGTATTAATGCTGCAACTACTCCTTTTGTCATATTTGAGAAAAATTGTCCATTCTCCTTTAAGTGATGAGAGAGGGTGTGTTCTTTGGGTTTTGTTTCATTTTTTGTGCCCTGCAGATTAATGTTTCTGTGGCATGAAAATCATCATTTAACAATCTCATTATCTCTGTTTGAATGAATAAGCAATGGTGTAGAGCAGCAAATTTCTGCATACAGATGGTATATTAGCTTGTATCCACTATAATGGTAATCATTGGATGTATTTTGTATGAGCTTTGATGCTGAACTTCCAAATGCTGAATTATTTTTCCTCTCCTAAACTCAGTACTCTAGGGTTTCCTGCCAAAATTCCTCTGAGCTGCCACAGATGGAGGCACAAGAAGAATGACGGGATGTCCGAACCATCCTCTCTCACTATCCTATCAAACGTACAACAGAACTCCCTTACAAGCAGCTCCCAGAATCAAGCACTGGCTCTTCTACAGCATGAAATAGTCTAGTACTTCAACAACATGCATTAAAAAAAACTGCTGGTGGCTATGTTGAGTTTGAAACATCCCTACAATGATTATAAAGAGAACCTTGGGTAACAAGATCAGTTTTAGCTGTAGATCCCTGTGGACTGACGGATAACATTTTGGTTGGACAGTCCCATCCAGAGCATGGTGGTAAACAGCTCAGAGTCCCAATGGTTACCAGCGACAAGTGGTGTCCCTCAGGGGTCTGTATTGTCAGTGTTACTTAATATTTTCATTAATGACATAGATTAAGGGATTGAGTGCACCATCAGCAGATTTGCATTTGACACCAAACTGAGTGATGTGGTGACACACC
The DNA here is from genome assembly GCA_013397755.1 of Cnemophilus loriae. NCBI lineage: Eukaryota > Metazoa > Chordata > Aves > Passeriformes > Corvidae > Cnemophilus > Cnemophilus loriae. The sequence goes on from VZTF01007679.1 coordinate 3,684,408, forward strand.
TGAAGGACAGGATGCCATCCAGAGGCACCTAGACAAGCTTGAGGTATAGGCCCACAGGAATCTCATGAGGTTTAAAAAGACCAAGTGCGAGGTGCTGCATCTGGATCAGATACCCCTAGTATCAAAACAGGCTCGGGACGAACGGGTCGAGAGCGGCCCTGCTGAGAAGGACTTGGGGGTGCTGGCAGATAAGAGGCTGGACATGACCTGGCAATGTGCACTCACAGCTCAGAAAGCCAAAGTTCAGCATCAAAGCCAAACCTGGGCTGCATCAAAAGTAGCCTGAGCAGCAGGCAGTGATTCTTGCTCTCTCTCCCTTCTGGTGAGACCTCACCTGGAGTGCTGCATCCAGCTCTGGGATCCCCAGAACAAGAAGGATGAGCACCTGTTGGAGCAAGTCCAGAGAAGGGCCACCAAGTTGGTCAGAAGGCTGGAACATCCCTCCTATGAGGAAAGGCTAAGAGGAAAAGGAAAGGCTAGAGGAAAAGAAAAGGTTTTGGGGTGAGCTACCTGTGGTCTTCCGGTACCTGAAAGGAGCCTACAAGAAAGATGGAGAGAAACTTTTTACAAGAGCATTTAGTGACAGGACGAAAGAGAATAGCTTCAAACTGAAGGAGAGTAGATTTAGATTAGATATAGGGAAGAAATTCTTTATTGTGAGGGTGGTGAGGCACTGGAACAGGTTGCCCAGAGAAATTGTGGATGCCCCATCCCTGGCAGTGTTCAAGGCCAGGTTGAATGGGGCTTTGAGCAACCTGGTCTAGAGGAAGGTGTCTCTGCCCCAGAGCAGGGGGGTTGAAAATAGATGCTCTTCAAGCTGCCTTCCATCCCAACCCATTCTACAATTTTATGATCCTATGATCCTGTAGACACTTACGATGAATTTCCTTATAGGTGAAATACATCACAGATTTAACATTTTTGATACAACACTACATAGAAATTAATTAATGCAACAATTAGCAAATACATAGATACAAGAATGTGTTAATACTTTTGCGGAATCAAAGCTTCAGAATTAAACGCATGTGTTCAGTGAGAACAGTGTAAGAAACCCTGCAAAATCCTCAAAACTTTCTATGGCAAATAAATAATAACCTAGTAACTAAAGCTTCTGTATACATAAGCGGTAATGACAAGTCTTGCAGTTGAAAATAACTGCTTGCCTTAGGAAAAAACCCACAACATATGATGAAGTCATCAGTCATCCAACATAATGAGCAGTTAGAACAGTTAGAAAAACACATAAAAACTAAATTAAATAATTTTTCTTTCTTAATCAATTTAATAAAAGGCACCATCTACCCCTGGGAAATAAGATATCTCAGTTGTTTTCCAAAGCTGAATTCTGAAAGTTAGTTTTGAACTACAGGTAGGATTATGATTCTTTCTCCTTCTCCTTTTTAATAAAGGAAGAAGATGCCAAAGACTTGAGCAGAGACTTCTGACAAGTGAAGTCAGAAGCAACTCACCCTGCTCTAATAACGTTAGTAATTTTTTGATTTTTCAAATCTGTCTTGACCTCTTCTGATACTCTCTAGCAAGAAACATCAGCATGATATATATTAACAATGCATATGCTTGTGTTGGGAACCCTAAGAAAAAACAAAAGCTGCTATTCAGTAACACGGTTTACAAGGGAGCTTGGAGGAAATTTTTATGATTTTTTTGTCAGGGATCCATGAAGTTGAACTGACTTAAGGACAAACTCCTCTTGCATCAATAAAAATGTAATTTTTTATGCTAAGGTATTTTAGCTTATGTAATAACTATATTTATCATCAGTAGTTGTTCACAGAAATAAGAACTTGAGCTTTAACAAGTGTCCTTTCAAGCTTCTGAAGTGTTTCTATTTTTTGAAGTTACTTTTATATTTTTGTATAATTACTGATAATTTTGTATTGATACAAAATGGCCACATAAGATAAATAAAATATTTATCACTGAACGGAATGGAGGTCATTAAACAGTATGTTGCAGTATTTCTTCTAGGAGAGTTTGGTAGTCTTCCCAAACTCATCACTTCTGGAAAAAGTAGCTGTTTCAGTATATATACTGGTCTACAAGGACACAGTCGTGTCTGTCAAGTCCCCAGAAAAAGTAAGTGGACAGATTTTGTAATAGTAGGAGTAGTATATTAGGGATCCTTCATGACAGGTGGGTGAGTGACTGGTTCTGCATGAATAAACAGTAATGTTTTACTGCAAAAAGAACGCTTATACAAGTTCTGCACATCACCAATATATATATATGTACATATATGAGTGGCAGACAGAACACCTAAAGTGGAAATGGTTATATTTTCTGTGTGAATTGAAGGCCTTCAATTTACAGTTGATGACAAATTTGCATTCAGCATTAATAATAGGTATTCCACCCTCAACAACAGGGGACAGTTTCAGTCTCATGCAAATGCTCACTGACTGCATTGTGTCAATTAAAACAGATGGTGTAAGGATGCAAGGGAGTTAATGTATTAGGGAAAGCATTCTTTTTTTTTTCCTTTTTTTTTTCTTTTTTTTTTGAGGAAATGCACTATTCCTTTCATGATTTTTTTTTCTCCAGTTTCTGGGACCATGATGTTTAGAACAGAAAGATCAAGTCTGTCATGTAAAAGCCTTTTGCATTGTTCCTGTTGCTATTTTCAAGATTTATGATACTAAATATAAGCTGGCTAATATTTTTCTCATCTAATGGTAATCCACAGCCTGCTTGGCATGGGTACAATTATTCACAGCTGTATGCAAGATGTTGTTAAATGCAGAACAGCATCTCTAGCTGCCTCCTGCATACTGTTAACAGAAAATATTCAGATGATTCCTCTCTCTAAATAACTCCTCTAAATGACCAAAATTTTTCCTGAGATATTCGGGTATAGCAGAATTAAAAAAAAACAAACAAACCAACAAAACAAACCAAGCAACAACAACAAATCAATGGCAATCTGGTCACATTTTTACTTTAGTTTACCAGAAGTAAGGTGTTTCTATGCTCCAGGTCTATTTTGTTCAATATTCCACTATAATTTCATTTTTCACATAGATTCAGGTGAGTATAACCTAGATTGATTATTTATATTGAGATGGTTTTAATCATCCAGTTGCTTAGAATAAAATTAATATTCATTTACTCAGTCAATTCCCTCTATGCTATCTTCTCTATAATCACTAGAAGATAATTCACAATAGTCTCTCTGAATTACTGAATTATTATAGCAAAGGAATTATGTTACTAGAAACTTACCCCAAGTAAACTTGAGTGCATTTTTTTCCAAAATTCAGGACATCAGTTTTAAAAAAGCAAAATAGCAATGAAGTAGGAAGTAACCCCAAACCCTTTCATCTGAAACGACTTCCCTGAAAAAAAATTCTGTGTGGTTGTGTTTTCTGTTTTGGTTGGGGTTTTGTTTGTTTGTTTGTTTTTTAATTTCTTTTTTTCTAAGCACCTCTCCACACATCTCAATGCAAGTAACAAAGGCAATAACAAGAATTTATTCTAGAGGAAAGCCTGTTTTTAGGGCTGCATCGGGTTTGTTTGGCAAGGTTTTGGCTGTGGGGGGCTACAGGGGTGGCTTCTGTGAGAAGCTCCTGGAAGCTTCCTCCATGTCCAGCAGAGCCAATGCCACCTGGTTCCAAGATGGACATGCTGCTGGCCAAAGACAGGCCAGTTGGAAATGGTGGTAATTCCTCCGTGACAACATATTTAAGAAGGAAAAAAAAAAAGGTTATTTGGCACTTGTAATTGCAGCCAGGGAAGAGCAGAGTGAGACTATGTGAGAAGAACAACTCTGCAGGTGCCAAGGTCAGTAGAGAAAGATGGGGAGGAGGTGCTCCAGGTGCCAGAGCTATTTAATCGAGAAGTCATAAGGTTTAGCAGCGTGCTTCATTCCATTGCAACTGGTTACAAGCTATTCCCCAAACAGCTGTTAATTCAAATGCAAACATGAGGTAACTCCTTCAAAAGCAGTATCTTCTCCTAAAGGAAAATAGTTCAATGGGGAAGTTTAGATAAAGAGAGCAATTTCTGATAAAGACAGATATTTAGCTTCCAGTTGCCTCAAGTCAACTGTGAGGCAAAAAAGTTCTCTTTCAGAAGCTCAAGTTGTCACTATGTATCAACATAAAGCAACTTACGTTGAATTCAGCGAAGCGTTTAAATAAAAGTTTCCTAAAAAAACTTGTTGAGTTTCAATATCTTTTTGTGCAGTAGATATGCTGTATCTGTGCTGGCATTGCTTTAACTAACCCATTGACGCTGACAGAGGTTTTTGAACACTGAAACGTGCAGTTTCACACAACTGCCAGAAGAGCTAAAATATTAGCTTTGGAATTGGCAAATCATACTAATTTAAAACATCTGATTTAAGTGATCACATATTAAATTGTGCCTTTGGAGCCAGTTTTTCAAATATCTGTTAATTTCAGAAGATTTCATCTCACAATTAGGCATCAGGATTAAAAACTGTTTTAAAAATGGTCACAGCTGAAGAAAAGAGACTACTACTTATATTTTGGTAACATTTCGCCAAGTATACCGCCCATGAAAAAAAACTTTAAACCAAATTTAAAAAAAACAGCAAATAACATATTTGGATCAGATAATATTTTCCAGAAGATTGTGCAGATATATCTATCTCTTCTTGTGCAAATATGTCTATCCCTTCAGCACTTATTTTGAGTGCAATAGTTCTTCATTTTATACCACAATATATAATATAGTTAGTTCACTGCTGCCTAACTCATTTAGTCTTGTGCTTGTCAACATCTGACTATTATCATACTGTTAAATCCATTACTAGACCTTCAATAAAAAAGACTTCAGAATTCACCAATCTTCATTTTGGATTCTTTTTTTCTTTTTCTTTTTTTTCATTTACATACAAAAAGAAATAACACAATATTTATCAGTACAGCATAATACAAACATAAAAGTAAATTTTGTTTGCATTGCCATAAAAAAAGATTTTAAATGTGAAGGACCATTCTACACATGGTGAATGTCAGTACACAAATCACCACAGCTGTGTGCAATGTTGTTCTCCACTTCTGTGGACTATACCAATTTGAGTATATGCCAGTTTATTAATACTACATTTTCTAAAGTAATTTAACATTCTTTAAAAATGTAGGCGCTATATATTATCCTTTTTAAATACCATTTCTTTACTGGATACAGCTGGACACTAAATTATTGTTGAACAACCAGATGAATAAAACAGAAAATACCTTATAACAATTATTTTTTCTCTCAATCTGTTGCTGGAGAGGTGTAATGGAGCTTGAAATACCTAGTATATTTTCAATAGAAAATCAAGAAAATCAGAATAAAAACATGACCCTTCCAGACTAATAAAAAAAAAAAAAAAGAAAAAAAGAAAAAGAAAAAAGAAAAAAGAAAATTTTTAGTAAAATGACTTCTAAAACAAGCAGGCCAGATCCAAAAACCTCTGAATTTCAAAGTAACTGTACATTATATTAGTTTTATGTAATTGTGTTCAGAACAGAAAACCTGGAATAAAAATATTTTCCATCATGAATAGGAAGTACTAAAACATGCATAGCTCACAGTACAGTGAGAATTTCAAGTGCATTTTAATAATTTTTTAACAATTTTTAAAAATAATTTCTTAATTAATCCAGCAGATCAGCTCATTTAAGACGCTTTCCAAAGTGACTCAACTTGGCCTGTGTTGTCAAACTTATTCATTATAGTTTTTGTATAGTTTCTAGAGAGATTATCAATCAGGACAATTCCAAGATTGTAGTTATGGTCTGCAAAAAAACCTATGCTTTGAAGACCAGTCAGAGTAGGATTTATTTGCACTTGTGTGTTGGTTGTATGTGTTTCCACACATTCTGTATAAAGGAATCCTACGACATAGATTTCATGTCTTCCTTCCAAGTGCAAATTTGAGATACAGCCAATCTCAGCGTTTTTAGGTCATGAAAGCTACCAATATTTAGAGAACAAAATAGCAACTCTATAAAACTGTACAAAATACTACTTTCCCCATGCAAAAATCTGCAGTGAACTCCAAAAAAATCTTATCTGTGTAGATTCATAAGAGGTTTCAAAGTACAATATAAAGAAAGTTAAGACAGATATAAAAGTAAGTGCACTGTAGTATGTACTCAGGGCCTGCCAGTCCCATTGCAATTATGAGTTAAAATGTCATCTTTATTTTTACATACTCTGCCTTTGGTAGAAAGTATAACACGGTGAATGCCTGGTTGAATATAACATAACATTACTTCTTTACTCACTAAGTCATGTTTGAGCTTTTTACATAAAGGGACACTCCAGCAGGGGCTGTGTACGCATTGACATTTTATGCACCACTAATATTAAAAATCACATTACTTCAATAACACACCTCATGCAAGGTTTTCAAAGCATAAATTATTGGAGTGGCATGGAAATCATTATAAGGATTTGGTCCTGAAGACAAGCTAAGACAGATGTTGGAGTAAAAAAACAGGAGTGATAAAACTATGATTTTCTGAAGATATCACTTTAGCGACTCTGAAATATTTAATGGAAATATGTGGGTTGCCAAAATATTTTTTGGTAGATGAGTTTCTTAGTGTTGTGGTTTCAGCTCTTAGAATATTTATCCATTTTTGATCTTGACCATGGTGTTTTTTTAAAACATTTTGAAACTCCAAAATTTTATTTCAGACCTAAAATTCTAATTTTTTTTCTCTCACTTTTTATGAAAGGAATTTTGAACTAGTAGATTTTCCTACAGAGTAGAAATTGACATTCTAGATTTCGGTCACTGTTGTCGCTGCCAGCATCATTATTATCATTTGCTCTGCAGTAAAATCTGAAACTTGATATATTCTGAGACATCTGGTAAACTCAACACTATAAGGTATAAGTGAAAAATACAAATGTACTGCTACTAAACATTTAATATCAAAACATAAATATGATCCTTTAAAACATAGTTTCTGTAATTATCTGCAGTTATCTTTGCAGTAATCAGTTCTGTAGTTTTTTACTGTGACACTTTCACAAGTATAGAATCATAGAATCATTAACGTTGGAAAAGGCTTCCAAGACCATTGAGTCCAATTTTTTTACTGAACAACACCTTTGACTGTACAATGTCTTTGAACACTAAATGCCACATCCAGTCATTTCCCAAACACTTTCAGAGATGATGACTCAAACACTTCCCTGGACAGACTGTTCCAATACTTTACCTCCTGTTCAGTGAAGAAAATCATCCTGATGTCCAGCCTGAACCTGCCCTGGTGCAGCTTGAGGCCATTTTCTCTTGCCCTGTCCCTGGTTGCCTAGGAGAAGAGACCAACCCTCACCTGGCTGCAGCCTTCTTTCAGGTAATTGCAGAGAGAGTTAAGGCCCCTCCTGAGCCTCCTTTTCTCCAGGCTAACCCAGCTCCCTCAGCCGCTCTCACAGGACTTGTACCCCAGACCTCCCAAATCTTCCCTGCCCTTCTCTGGATGTGCTCCAGCACCTCAATGTATTTCTTGCAGTGACGGGCCCAGACCTGGACATAGTACTCGAGGTGTGGACTCAGCAATGCCAAATAGAGGGAGTCATGTAAAGAAAATTTGCAGTTTTACTCTGCGTGGGGTATCACTCTTGAGACAACACTTTGGATTCCACCAAATGCTGAATCTCAATGCAGTGGTATGGCAGTTTTAACAAAGCAGAAGAGGTTTGCATGACTGAGTGTCTGAAACAGAAAAACAAAACAAATCCCTAGAGCTAGTACTTCACAGATTCACAAAGATATTTGACACCTTTCCTCCCTTCCCCCTCCTCTCTTGTTTTGAACAACATTCATACGTGCACTGTCTTGGAAAAACTTGAGACTCAACAGAGTTCAGCAGCAGCGATGGTCTGCTGGGATTCAAAGGGTAACATTTTCTGGGGCATTTAAGAGCCACTAATGCGTGCTTTAAGACTATCAGGCACTTCCCTAAAGATTCATTGAGCAAGTATAGTTAACCATGCGGAAAAGCACTGAAGTACTCTGACTTCTGTAATTCCCATTGTTTCTGTGCCAAGTGCAGTGTCAAGTCCTGTGGGAGCAGCCCTGCTCCCTTCAGCCTCAGTTGTCACTGCTCTCTGTATGCTTTATGTCACCAACCAGATTTCCTTAAACAAGACACCAAGGAGGTTAAAGCTGAATCCAAACAGAATAACTGAGGATATAAATCTTCTAAATGAATGAACATTTGCCAATATCTGACTTATACAAATCCCCTCCAAATCTTTGAAGTCCTTTTCTTGTCCTCTGGGACATGTGGCACATTTGCAAGTTAATTTGGTTTTGGTATGGAAATATATGAATATCAATGTCTCAATTAGTTCAGGAAAAGGCATAATTTGTGACTAACCTGATAAAAAACCAAAGTGTTAAAAATCAGCAGTCCCAGACTACCAAATGATAAAATATAATGATCATCTAACCTGTTCAATGAGTAAGCCTGAAATGAGAATTACAAGATTTTCAGTATCAAGTGGACCCACTCTGTTGATTTCTGAAGACCTAATTTACAAATATCAAAACAGTGTTGTGTATGTGTTTCCTACCTATTTCAACAGTGTCCATGAATCCAACTGTTTGATAAAGGAAAGATATTAAACATTTAAGCATTTCTTCATTGCATTTCCAATCAGCATGAGTAAATTGGAAATACATTAATATCTGTTCTAACGCTGCAACTGAAGTCTCACATTATTATGTGAAAAGCTCATATTTCATTTTTTTTCCTGATTCATTTATTGTCCAAAGAAAAATGTTTTCAGGGGAAAAAAAAAAGCTGAAAATTTTATTCTTAATTTATGGGGAAAGAAAAGTGAAATCCAATTCTGCTCTAAAATCTTATCACTTTAAGATAATATTGTCACTTTTAATGCTTTGAATTTATATTTACCATAGCATTTATCAAGTTTAGTGCTTGCTGAAGCCCACACAAGCTTTTCTACATTTTAGTTCTGCACATACATATAACTGTCAATTTTCTAAGACGTTTATGCTATTCTGTTGATACTTCTACAATGTTATTGGAAAAACAATACAGGAAAGTGATGGGACTGCAGCGGTGCATTAAACAAGCTGTCACTGGCAGTGACACTGAAATGATGCACAGGATGAACTTTAAAGTTGGATTCTGTGAGGTTTTCTTTCCACTATGGAATGTATGACATGTGAAAGAGTGAACAGATGACATACAAGGAAGCATCCAGTCTAGGAAACAAAGACCCAGGGCCCTTTCAACTCCGCCTTAGCTCTCAAGTTTCCAACAATAGTTTTACCAAGCTGGATTGTCACACATCTGGTAGAACACTAATTTGTGTGGTCAGCAAGTTTTTGCAGTAAGGCTGCTTCTGAATATAAAGAATATATAAGCACTAGCACTTCTATAAACTCTGTGTTCTCAAAACATATCTTTCTTTTTTTGCTTGGTTTTGGTTTTGTCATTTGTTTGTCTGTTTTTTGATGTATTGTTGGGGGGGCGGGTGTTGTTGTTGTTCTTGTTGTTATGGTGGTGTTTTGTTTTTATTTTATTCCACGGGTTATAGCCTTTCCACTCAATATATTTTCTCCCATGTGGACTTCTGTGACTGACTTTCGATCAAATCTTTCTTAGACATTGATAGGTTATCTAACTGAAAGGCAACAACATTAAACTCACAGAGCCTGGTGAGAATCAGCAAAAAAACTTTGGTGCAGGAATCAGTGAAACACAGCAAGCCAAACCAGCTACTCGAGGAGTATCAAAGGAGACCAATTGTCCCTAGTGTAAAATCCACCAAGATGCATCAATGGGATAAACTGGAGTCAGAAGGCCACACAAACCAAAGGGAGATTATTGCCTAAATGTGAATAAGATTTATTATGAGATCCAGGAAGAAGAGAATTTTAGGACTGTATAAAATTTACAGGATATTTAGGGAGGGCTAATGGCAGGGTGGAGGGGGTTGCAAAAGTGAGGAACGAGCATCAGAAAAAAAGAGGGAAAAGGCAATAAAAAAGACACAGTGGTGTGTAAGCAGGTTGCTGGTCAGCATGCTTGTCTGACTGACCTCTGGTCCTGATCACCTCAATTTGTTCTTTCTTCTTAAACTCTGTTATTGCTGATTTTCCACGAGTGTTCTCTTTGCTCCACATAAGTGTGTGTTTAATGATCTGCTAAAGAATTTTGGGCTAGTTTGGGGTCTTGCACCTGCAAAACCCTGAAACTCTGGCTATGATAGTTTCTCAAGAGTTTAGTGATAGCACTGGCATCAGAATCATATCTCTTTCCATCTTTTCTTTAGATCATATCTTGGCAAGTTTAGCTTTACAGTGGAGAGAATCAGGACTGGTCCAAAACAAAGTAGATTGTAGTAATTTAAATGATTGATAAATAGAATACCACAATACCTGTGTACAGACTCTTAACTTCCAACCAATGTACAACACCAATTAACATGTTGCAACCAGTGCCAGAAGCTGGCTCGACCAGTAGAGAATTTTCTCAGGTTCCAAAGAAAACTGTATAGTAATACTGGAAAATTATGGAAAGTGATGATCATCATCTTCACTGCCATCACCACCTGATGCACTGTAGATAACCTCTCCCAGAGGAAGACACATCTGGGATGCCTGTCTAGCTACCTGGAGAATTTTTCCTTTCTCTCTTCCCTTCTCTCTTTTTCTCTCTCTGCTATAATCATATTTATATTGTTCTTCCATGAAGATAAATTTCACTATTAGGGTTGATGCATGCCAGCAGCTATACAGATCCTTCTAGTAAATCTTTGTGAATATCAATTTGTCTCAACATCCCTTGTGCAGCAAGCGGTCTGCATGCCAGCTGTTAAAGAGGGACAATTATTATGAAGGGCATGATGTTCTGTGGAGCAGCAGCTGCAGGAAACCAAGGACTAGGGATCCAGCTACAGAAGACACCAGTGTTCTTTATGCATGCATGTTCCATTTACTCCATTTATTCATAATTCTGACCAGCAGGAGATAAAGAGCTAGACTGGGACATCTGTGCTGTGCATGTTTATGTCAGTGCTGTTTGTGCTCGTGTGGACCAGGCATTGATCTCCATGTGAGTGGATCCAAGTGGCTGTTTATAAGTACTCAGTGTGAGTGTGTGTCTGTGTGTCTGTGTGTACGTGTGCACATGACCCAGCATATACGTCACTGTGCATGTACGGAGCAGCTTCCCAACATTGCTACCGGGTGGACCTGAGGGCACAGAACTGGAGCAGCTTCCCATCTCTCAGGCTGAGGAGGCATCACTGGCTCTAAAAGCGCACCAAAGCCAGTGAGAGCAGGCTAGGGAGGAAAAATTTTTGGGGGGTTGAAGTCCACTAGATCTAGTAACTTTTAACATAATTTATATTTGTTATAAAAGTCATTGTCATCTCCATCATCAAGTCGATTTTTTTTTACCTTTAAAATCCACATTCAGGAGCCTTCAAAAATTATTTCAGTAAACTTCCTTTACATAGGACAGATTAACAAAATCATTGCAGCAGTAAATGAAGCAAAAGACAAGTGACACAGACTTCTCCTGGCATTAAAGGTATAATTGAAATGAATTTTGTGTGCTCCAGTGAGTTGATGAACTGGCTACTCATCTTCTAAGCATGCATAGCTAAAACAATTTTTGTTCAGTTTCAACCTTCTGTGCCACTTGGCTCCTTCAATTTGAGTAAATGGGCAAAAATACTGTAAACATATGCTTTGTACTCTTCCTGAGCCAATTGTTTTCAATTTTTCCTTCTTGGAAAGACTGTCAATTTGAATGGGAATTATTTGGCATCATATAGCTGAGCTGAGATTAGTGAGATTCAAGTGGTTTAGTCTGAAAAGGTGATTCAAGAGAGCTGAACAGTGGCAAAAGCTTTTCAGTTTGGACCCATGCAATACAAGCTCTATCATGAAACAGTAAAATATTGATATGGTAACATTTCTCACTGTGCTGTAATACTTAATTGAAGGAAAAAATGGAAGAAAACCTATTTGAAAGTTATAAAGCAAAGAAATCCAACAGTAATTTGAATAAAAATTCCTTTGAACAGTAAGTTTCCTCTCATCTGATGTCACTTTAGTACAAGATAAAGCATTGCACAACCTGTCACAGGCCTCTTATTTTGACAGTGAAAATCTTCCATGCTCAAGTAATAGCAATGTATTTTGAAGAAAGGGCAAGGCTTTTCTGGCTTTAACTATGTGGTTACAAAAGGCAACTAAGTTACACAATTTGCAATCTTCAAATTAGCAGAAAATACTTATATTTGATAATTAAACATTATTATATCTGATAATTAATATAATTCTGCTCCTGAAATAATCAAGTGACAATTAATCAAATAAGAAAGTAGAAAGAACAAAGCATAGTGGTTGTAGAACACTAGTTTACTATCTAAAAATACCACTAATAATAAAATTCTCCCTTTGGCCAAGGTTTCTACGGAAGCTAAGCTGATTCCAGTCATCCTTTAAAAAGAAATTAGAAGACTGAACAACATTTTATAGATGCTAGTGCTAAGTTGCTCAGAGTCTGCAAAATAGATCAAAACTGGCAGACTGTATTTGTCTCAGTTTCTATGTCCAATATTTTTGAAGTCAAGCTTCTTCTCAATGATTATAAGGATCCTTTGCTCATTCTCAATGGTCTATACCAGACTTACACTGTTAGGAGGTAACATTCAAACTCAGTTTTGGATAAAATAAACTTTAAATTTCTTATATTAATTTCCTATCTGAAAGCTCATCGTTCTTGCTTGTAAGATGTGTAATATTTGTTGATCCTTGACCAGATAAGGAATAGAGCAAGAGCAGTATAGCTAGTATTTTGTCAATAAGCAAGTGAAACAAGAAAAGCTGCTACTCAGAAAGAAACATACCCCAATCCTTTTGAAGACTCCAGACACTGAGCTGGGACCAAAGCTTGGTTCTGCTGCTGCTTCAACAGCTCTCTAGCACAGCATAACCAATAGTCAAGCTAGCCAAGACTGACACCATAGACAATGTCAGGAACTAGTAAAAACTTGACAGTGGCTGTCTATAAGGTCTTTTTAGATAGACTTTGGCATGAAAAGAGGTAACTGCATCATTGGCTAGAAATACGCAGGAAGTTTATCCTCTTTAAAAATTAAAAAAAGTTTCTAAATGCATTGTCCATCAGTGTTTTGAAGTTGACTTAGAACAGGGAAAGGAAGGACTCTGTTTTAATATTACAGAATATTTGTCTTAGCATTTCTGAGTTTTATTTTAATCGAACGGAAAACTGATACTTTTTTTCTATGTGGCTATCAGCTTAAAAAATTTCCTTCTTGAACATGTTTTCAGGTGAAACATTCTAGTTGCAATGTACTGCCAAACAGGCTACCCTGCTACCTCTAAGTTTGACTGCAGTTCTTACTGTTCTGTCCAATGTTGTTTTGCCCCAGAATCTTGGCTGGCATTATTTTTGCTCTGCAATTTTACAGACTGGAAAAAAAGGGACAACCTACACAATGATCTACACATGGCTAGTTTAGCACTTGAATGCTGTACAAAAATACTTAACATGTGTGTAACCCTGTAGCACTTTGGAATGCTTTACTAATATCATTTAACTGATTTTCCACTCTCCTTAAAAAAATATATCACAAGTAAAGAGTGTTTGAGTCATTTAAGCAACGAAAGTAAATATTCTCCTTCTGTCTAAATAAGTATATATGATGTTTACAAAATCATTTCAGGACCTCATGCTAGGCACTTACGTCAAGTGGTTTTAATAATGAAATCTTAATAGAAAAGGAAACAGTCTGTTGATCTCAGGTAAACTGCAGATTTTTGACTGTGTAACTCTTCAAACAAAAGCTGAAGCTTCCAAATCCCAAAACCTAAGCTAGCTATGAACACTGTAGAACATCAGAAATCTTCATCAATGTTTGTTATAAAATTCTATAGAAAATTAGTTTAAATTGTGAGCGTTAGAAGAGGACTTTGTATTCTCTTTAGATAAGACAGGCTCACTATGGGAAAGAAAAAATGCTATTTTAAAGTAGAAAAAATAGGAAAAAATATTACTGAGGGTCAATATTTATATTTTCAAGGCAAACAAATGAGGGGAAAAGAGATGTGAATGTACTATTAGTGACTTTGCTTAGCTGAAGTAAAAGGAAAATTGTTTCACAGTCAGACTGTGCTGAAGCTAATACAGAAATGTCTACTAAAAAACTCCCAGTTGGATTATGAAAATTCTGGGTAATTTGACTGAAAAGGGAAAAGTATATGAAAATATCTATCTCCAGCTCTAGGCAAGGATAGATCTTGCATGTGTTTAGTTTTACATATTGCCACACTCTTCCCTCTTGCTCCCTGGGGGGACTCCCAGAACACGTTTCCATAGAACACTTTACTGTTGCTTAGGAATAGAGACATGGTATAAACCAAATCTTTTTCATATTTATGCTGTCATTAGTTTTTTCCCTTATCAATATGATCAGTCTTATAGGTAGCAGAAAGAAAATAACTGGCTCCCAAATTATAAGTGGTAATGCTGAATTAATAACTAGATTTGAAATTTGCAGTTTATTTGTGATTCCTTCTAATGAAAAGTTTGAAATGGTCAACATATATGAAGATCATGACATCCAAAAAATAGAAATGTGGATTTGAGAATATAATTCCTACCTTTTCTTTTAGAAAATTGTATGTACTAAAACCCATATATATTTCTTTTGCTTACCAGATTAAATGGAAGATATATACATCTATGGCAGTAAATATTAACAAAAAATCATGTAATATTAGATACTTAAAGCTTTTTAGGGTTTTTGTTGGTTTTTTTCCCAACATACCACTTTTAAAAATTGCTTTCAAATAGTGCTTTATGCAGCTTTAAATATAAAGTCCAATTTCTAACACAGATAGGCTTTAAATTGTAAAACAAAATCTAAAATCAAAAGTAGCATTATTCTTATTAAAGAACACTTCCAGGGATTTCTCAGTGATTTTCCTTTTGCATAGCCCTAGATTTCTTCCTGCATTGGACTGGTGAACTCCTTTCCCTTGGCTTTCCTGGTGAGGTTGATAAGAAAGGCACCAATTAGCCCCTTTCTGATGTTCTTACAATAACCACTACAGTTCAGCTGCTACTGACAGCCTAACATGCCCTCATGAGATGGAAATTTTTTGTTACTGTTTATAGGCAAAAAATCTGTGACTGTTTCAGGGAGCACAGGAATACCTTATCCATATTTCCTAAAATTTGAGATGTACCGTGTAATTTGAAGGAGTTCTGGGGCATGAGGGCAGTTTTTGCTTTCCGCTCCTTACCTGTTTTGTCACAATACTGTGGGCAAGATGAATGATACAACATGAACAAGGACATGGTAGTATTTGTAGGTGTTTCAAGAGGTTTTGCACATTGACACAATGAGCAAGAATCCTTTTACAGACAAAAGGAAATAGCTAGCAACATTTTATTTAAGCAGGCATTGACAGTGATGTGTGCATTAGTTTGGAAGAGTTTTGCTAGTGAGACATATTCTGGCTGTTTTCAGTGCTGTTGTATCCCTGCCTTAAACAGTGATCTTTGATGAAACATGCCCTAAACGAAGCTTCCTTGAAAAATTAAATACCTAACTGTGATTGATTTGGTGGTTTAAAAGCACTTCCAATCTGAATTTCATCCTACAAACACCCTCAAACTAAAAGAAACAAAGCCAAAATACAGAATCTTCAATCTTTTTCTTTTCACAAGGATCTTCCTTTATAAGAACTCTATGCTGCATAAAATTTTACTGTTTCACAGGCAGTTTATTTTGTAGCTTTATTCAGCTGCCTCAGACTGCTGAAACTGAGACTTCACGTTGGAATTTGTTGTGCTGCTATTGTAGATTATTGATTGCCTGCCTGATGTGTGAATACTGAAGCAAAAAAGTCCTGACTGAATCCTTTTGTCTTTTTTGCTACTGTCCTCCTTTCTGTCCATGAAGAGGCTTATCCTGTGATTCCTCATGCAGGATTTTTAGGAAACTTTACCATCATTTGTTTCAAGTGCAAGAAAATATTCTCAGCACACGGGAGAGGAAGGCAGTTGTGAAAGGTGTTACGGAGGTGTCTGTATTTCAATGATTCAGCTGTTGTCTTCTTTGCAAGGTAAAAGCCTAAACTTCAAGCAAAAGTCATTATTTTCCCTACATTTTGTTCTGCCAAAATAATGTTGTCTTAAAACAACTCCAGACTTTAACCAGAAATATTTATTAATAATAAATGGTGGTAGACTGGATTTTGCCACTCCAGGTAACAGGCATCAGCTAATTCTATGAAAAAACATTTTCTATAAAACAAGGAAGATGCACATGAAAATGAATCCTCTATGTGTTAGTATGTGTCCATATACGTATATTGTATTTCATGTAATTGAAGATATTTTAAGATATATTACTTAGAATATTGAAGTATGAAAACTATGTCAGGACCAGTGCAAGGTGTATAGAAATGCTATAAAGCCTAAACCGGTGGGTTTAGAAACATGAAAGAGATGTGTTTTATCACGAGCAGGGTAGGAAAATAACATTCCTTATTTGATATCTAGTATACCACAAATTAATGCTTGCACATTAAACTGCTCTGAGAAAGGAAAACAAAGACAGATGCCAAATAAGAATTCTTCAATGTCCTTAGACCAAACCACTGACTGGATATCTCACACTCCCAAGCAAGCAGTGCTCTGTTTGGATTGTACTCTGTAGCAACATCTCCCATGCAGTAAGAAGGACTTGACTACCTATCCCAGGAAACAAAATACCTTGCTTCAGTTCACTGATGACAGCTTCATGTCTAAAATAGGAACGAGACAATACTATCCATATAGGAAAGGTAAACAGGAAAAAAATATTGAAGTAATGGTACTTTAAAGACACGAAACCGAAGAAATTCCTCCAAATGAAGTCACGAGTACATGAAGAAAACTATTCTGTAATTGTCATATGTACTTTAATCTTATATACTGCAGTTATAAGTAGAAAAGGTCAAGGGCTAGTGAGAATGGAAGACCCAAATTCTTACAGCTGCTTGACCAAATAGTCACTTCTTTTAATGGCAAGAGGTACAAAAACACTTAGAAAGTAAGGTACAGATAGCCCTTAAATCTGTTATTCTTCAGCACCTGCCTTTACTTGACCTGCTTGAAAATTATGGAGTGGGTTCATAAACAAATGGCAGATTTTAAGTCATTGAAAAAAATAATAGCTGTAGTACTTGGCATCATTTACAGTCATAGTCACAGTTAATACCTGTGTTGCTTAACAACAAGTTTGCATTCTTTAGTCCCAGGAAAATGCACTTTCAAGACCAGGACGATAAAATATACTAAAAGAATTTCCCACCTAATGCATATGACTGAGAATTTAGATCTTCACCTTGTAGGCATTTTGAAAATATTATTTCCTATTAAATGAGATATGGCACTGGGGGTGGTTTTATAGTTAAAAAGCCTTGCAAATATCTAAATCCTGGAAAACCTTGGGTAATCTGCTGTGGAGAAATGAAGTGCCCTAACTCCTTGTAAGTAGTTTTGTATTTCTGGTCAGAGGTCAAAAAGAATGTCTGCTTAACATCTCAAATCTTGATCAATTCTACGTTAGGAGAAATGTGGTAACAAGGTGTTGGGATATGGGAAGTGGTATGACCACAGCTTGAAAGGTGTAGGCAGCATCACTCAGCGTTCCAGTACTTGTGAATTAAGTCCAGGTGCTATGTGTACATTACTGTAAATTGCTTCAAAATCTGAAAGGCAACCTTTATTTGCTTTCTCATTACTAAAAGTGGGACTTACTAATTCAGCTGAACTTTGAAATATTTTGTCTCTGAATGCTACATTGTATTTCTAAATCAAACTTATTTAGGTTATGAATTTTGTGTCCCAAGTATTAGAAATTGTGCTTCGAAAGAATTTCAGAGACAGTTGAATGCTTAATGTGTCCATTGCTCATTTTGCAGCTCAAATGCGAACAAATGCAAATCTTGTAAATCACAAATGTGAATTCTGATGCCTATAATTTGAGATTGCATTGTGGCCAGCAGCTGAAATTCCATTCCATTATCAACAGCTCAGTATTCCCATTGAACAGTAGCAATGGGTCTTACTTTAAAGGCTTTAATATTATAGATTTGATTATCCACTCACACACACACACACACAAAACCCAAAACAAAACAAAACAAAACAAAAGTGGTGTAAGATGAAACAAACTGCCAGAAAATCCACTTGGCAGCTGGATATTTCCTTGAGAAGCTGGGTGTTCCGGAGATTTTGAAGTGACAGAAAAGTGGGAGTTTTATGGAAATTAACTTAACAATCATTCCAAATATCATCTATGTCATGATAGAAGGTGGAAAATCTAGACTGTGTGAAGGCTGCAAATGAAGCAGCCAGGAAGGGAAGAATAGTGAGTGCTGAAAAGAGGTGAAATCAGGTGATAGGTGAGATATGCATATTCATCAGAATGGATCCCCAAAGTGCACTGGCCGTATCATCATGGTGAAACAGCGGCACAGGTTGCCCAGAGAGGTGGTGGGTGTCTGATCCCTGGCTATCAAGGTCAGTTTGGACCATGCTCTGAGCAATCTAGTCTAGTTGAAGATGTCCCTGCTTATTGCAGGAGGGTTGGAATAGATGACTATTAATAAAGTCCCTTTCAACCTAAAATATGCTATGATTCTGTGATTTAACCTGTAATTTAAGAGTTAATATTAAACTAAAGTCAAAAGGAATGAAGACAGTAGTACCCCACACTGTCTTTTTAGGACCAGGCTTCCTCTACCTTTTTTTACTTCTCAAAGAGAGTAATCTTAGAAACTGGTTTATACATGATTGATGGCATGCATGAGACAAGTATCTGTGACAGACAGCAGGGCAGTACTTCAATAACCTTTCTGACTAGATAGCAGAAAGAGATGAGGCGGAAGTTTGCAGTAACAGATAGGTGTATCCCAAGAGATTAAAAAAAAAAAAACAAACAAAAAAACAGGGAATTGGTGACCAGTTAGTTGAAAAAAATAAGAAAAAAAAATCTTTACTTAAAGAAAACATTTTACCAAACTGAACTTAAGCAGCAAGGCTGGAGTAATGGTCTGTGTGAGGGGGACTAAACAAAATATGATTACGTTATAGGTTTTTCAGTCTATGGATAAACATTGTTGACATTTGCAGGGCAAATTTTTGAGATAGGGGCTTACAACTCCATGTTTCTTTGTCTGAGCATAATGAGCACAAACTGACATGCTAGAAAAAAGGAAATATTTCTGGCAAGAAAAAAAATTTAGAAAACCTCCCTGACTCTGAGAAATTTACATTTAACTATTAACATGATTATTAACTGTGCAATAATTTCTTTATAGTCAAAATTTTTTGTTAAATAGTTACATTCACTTATCTGTTCATTTTAAGAGTTGAATTTTAAGAGTTAATTTTTCTATTAAAAACATTATTGCTTGCAGCATTTGTATTTTTGATTTCATAATGATTTTACTATTTGTATTCTGTTAAGAACAAGAAGTTTCTCCCAAAACCAAAGCCAAGAACACTGGGTTCATAGGATCTGGATACTCATAAAATCTTTGCTTAATACACTGTTGAACTTAGAGCCTAAATTTTACGGGTAATATTCCTGTCTCGAAGGTTATATCCTTGAACTGAAGATAAACATATTTTTGAAGATCATATTAACAAAATATTGCATAGGTGACAATTTACAGTCAATTTGAATTTTAATTCAGTGCCTTCAAATTACGAGCTTCTTCCTCTTAGGGGCTTAGAACAGTTCAAAAATTGTTGATAGTACCATTAATACACATTAAATATCCATATGGAAGAGACCATATTAGCTCAAAATTATTTTCTGATTAGATCACCTGAGAGCTTTGAATAGAAAGGCAAGTAAATGAAAAACAGATTAAACAGCACTTGAGATATGTTCCCATTCACATAATTTAGTCTGTCTACCCGATAGTCACCCAGGCTGCTTTTGCAGCAAATAGAGAGAAAACCAGAAATGGATCTCTAAAGGGAAATTCATTCAAGCCTAAAGGATGGGTTAGGTTATCTCGAATGAATTCCCAAGACAGACCAGAGTAATTACCTCTTGGAAACACTTTCGGTTTACTAGAAAGGTATTTGATGTGCTTAGTTTAGAACAGAAACATGTTTGAAGATTTCCTTTATAAATTCAATTTTAGATGGTTTCTGATGAGAATCCACTGCTACACTGTTCACCTGTACTTCAGTTATCGTTATAAATAATTGATCTGGAATATATCATTAAGTATATTTGCGCTCTGTCTTTAAACTTGGCTTAGTAATTCTTGTTTTGTTTTTCTCCCAAAGAAGGATTTCCATAAAATTTCTTTTTTTCCTCCATTTTAATCAAAATCTGAATAGTGCTCTTATTTCTCTATGGTTTTGATTTTTCAGTTAAAATAAAATTTTGATTATGTTTTGTAAAGAAACAAATGTAAAATTATTTAGATCTGTTTTCTGATATTTATTGTTAATAAAAAAATCTATAATTTCTAACACTGTCAAAACTGCACAGAATTGACATTAAAAAGCTCTAAGAAATATTTTCTTTTCAATCCACAGATTATGGGAACAGGCAGTTATATTTAGCAAACCTCTCAAATTCCATTCCAATAAATTCATTATCCAATTTCTGTTTCAATGAGAACCATTTTCTATGCATTCTAAGCTCCAAAAATAATTATTTGACTCTCATAATCTACGATGTGGGTTATTTCTTCAAAAGTAAAGCCAATTAAAGCATTCTGATTGGGTATTTTCAATTTCTTATTATGACATTGAACCATAAAGCCCATAATGTAATAAGCAAGGTAATGCATTTGAGATTATTTTCTAGTCTTTCCCCAAAGAGGTTGCTGGATCCATTCGGTGTAGCAGCATAAAATATAAATGAAGTCATTTATGAACTGCTGTAACTCAGATCCTGTTCCAGGCCAGTGCTGAAAATGAGACCTAGTCTCATGTTTTCCTCATGTTGGGGAACATAAATAACATTGTTTTCTAGCACATGGGGAAAATATTACTAAGTTCAAAAGAAAAAAATAAAGGAGAAAAAAGTATTGAGCTATTTGTAATGGTTATATTAAAATACAAAATCATCCTGAATGTCTTTCCTCTCAAACAGCCTATGGCTGTTTACAGTAACTACATGATATGAAAGTGAAAATTGTGCTCTCTTGGAGAAAATAGTCTGAACTTAGGTTAGATAAATCATGAATGCTACAGAGTGTAGATAATAAATTTTGCTCCGAAGGATTTTTAGTGAGATGAAGAAAAGCAAAATAGAGGTAGTTGGACCTTGTTTTTAATGAGGTCTTTAAAAAGTAGAAATTCAGAATCATGACATAACTTTTTATTTTGATCTTATTTTTGTGAGATACCCAAGCAAAGTCCTCCTTCGAAGAATTAGAAGAGGTTTCAAATTCAGGAATTGTCTTGGCATTCAGAGTTCAACTAAGAATTATATTTAATCTAGTAGTTCTTGTTTTAATTTATATTGAAAATACCATCTGTCTCTCAGTGCACTTGCACTGTAAGATAAAATTATCCTTTGTTTTGGTTTTTTTTTCCCTTCTATTTTATTTACATTCACCTTAGATTTGCAGGAAGTCTTTGACATTGCACAGTCTACTTACTATTAGCCTGATAGCTTAAAATGATAGTTTCAATAAAATTACCGTTACAATCCGAAAAATCTCAAAAAGTCTTATACATCGGTTGGAGAGATATATAGATATCTGCTATGAACATCATTTTACAGGGAGAATGGAAATGGAAAGGAGGCCTCAAATAATGGAATACTGGTCCAAAGTGGACCTTCGGAAACCATCCAATCCACTATGTGAGAGCAGGACTATCTGCTAAGTCGAACATATGAAAATAGATCAGCTTGCATTGGGTCTTTCCAGTAAAGTTGTGAAGATCTCCAAACACGGACACTCCCCAGCCTCTCTGAACAACCTGTGCCAGTGTGTTACCACACTTAAGAGGAAGAAATATTCTGGTTTTCTTTTATGTAACCTGAATTTCCCTTACTGCATTATGTGGTCATTGCCTCTTATGTGTTTGATATAGACCATCAAGTAAAGTCTTTTCTTTATCCTCCAGTTAGTCAAGTGAAATCAGATATCAGATCTCCACTTAATCTGTTCTTCAGCCTGAACAAATTCCATTTATATGTCAGATGCTCTGACACCTTAAACATCTTGATGGCCTTCCACTGACTTGTTCTTGTCTGTCAATGTCTTACTTGCAGTGACAACCCTAACATTTTATGTGATGTTCTAAACTTGGTCTCTAAGTGTCAAAGAAGAAGAAATAAACTCCTTTTGACCTACTGACTACGCTCTTGAGGTCAGCCTTCACTGGTGCAAGGGTACATTGCTGATCTACGCACAATTTTTGTCTACTGAGACTACTATGTCCTTTATGCAAAACTGCTTTCCTGCCAGTCAGCCCCAAGCATGCACTGTTGCATGGAGTCACTCTGCCTCTGGTGAAACAATGCATTTGTTTTTGCTGAGTTGTGTGACCTCATCTTAATGTCACCCATGAAACTGCTGAGGATGCAGTCTATCCTGCTGTCCAAGTTGCTAATGATGATTTTAAATAGTACTGATGCCACCACAGTCCCCATGAGAAATGTCCTTGTTACTGGATACCCGTCCAAATTTGAACTCTTAACCTCTACCATTAGCCCAGTCATACAGACATTCCCCCCACAACTAACAGTCCAACCATACGGATCATGTCACTTCAGTGAGCACTCCTGTGTCTCTGTCACATGAAAAGAGGAGATTTCCTCGATTCTTAGTGCGGGGAGATTTCCTCAACCCTTACTCTGATTTTTTGTCAATCCCCAGGAAAGCCAAGACTCTTGTGCTGACCAGTCTGTCGGAGTCCGATTAGGAGGACCCTTCACTGACCAGTCCTGCTGGATCAGAGGGTGACTTAGTCAGGGACACACACTAGCAGCATAATGGAGACCCCTCCAAAGAAAAGTGGGTCTTTCACTTTATTTGATAATGTTCCCCACTGCCAGTTACTGCCAGCACTTATGAAGGACTCACTCCAACAGTTTACAGAATAACACTCTATTAATACAAAATCATGACAGGTTAAGGTTAGAGGATTGTCAGTGGCACTATCTGACTGCAATAACATATTCAGAGCAATGCACAGACAAGCTCTAATATCCAACAAAAGTATTTCGCATGCATAAAGTACGGTTCATCTCCAGTAGGTGTCCATATGGAGAAAACAGCTCCAGCCTGCCGACTGATGCCAGCAGTTACAATGAAGTCTTCCCTATCTTCTCCCCGTTCTCTACCTATTTTTACACTATTTCTCTATTCTTAGGTGGAGCATGAGTGACTTTAGTCGTAAATACCTTTGTCACTGATTGGTGTAAAATTCTTTCATTTCACTTTTAAAGATACAGTCAGAAAAATACAGAGCACATGCCCAGTGAGGGGTGGTTGTAACTTGGGGCTGGTAACTTTGGGGTGGAGGTGTGTGTTAATATTACAGTTAGGCTATAATGAACCAAGTTCATCCAAGAACGATTTCACCTCAGCTGTCGGCTCAGCAGGAAGACATCCTCTCCTGTCTCCCTTGGCTGACAGCTGTTATGCAGTTTATCAGCTGCAAAACGCCATCAAGTTCCCCTCCCTGCAAGGATTTCAACAGAACCTAGCTGAAGAGTCTCCACTCCTCTCCACCCTCTGTTCCATCACCCTTAGCAGGTGCTGTGGTTGGAGATTGTGGGTGTGGGGATCACAGTTTTGGGGAATAGTTTCCGAGCATGCCAACTGCCTTCCACCCAGGAAGTAGCAGCTGCATTTTACTCTGTAATTTTACTCTATAATTTCAGTACCATTATCACTTCTGTTAGGATGTGAATATAACCTCTCAGTTTCCTCTAATTTTATCCCCCAGACACCTTTCCACGCGGTCCCTAGCCATCTTTCCACAGTCTCTTAATCAGTAGTCTTTCAAATATCATTTCTTATCTGTAACAACTCACACAGGAGGAAGTTTAGGTCTTTATCTGAAGGGGATATTTGGTCAGTCACCGAATGAACTAGAATACATCTTTGCTGTAATGCAATCCCTGGAATATGTGATACAAGAAAGGCAGAAGTGTTTAACATGTGATGGTAATAGTCTTCTATTTCTTTCTCTGTCTATCCATTTGGCTTTCAAAAGAAAATACATGAGGCATACTTAAAGCAAATGGAGCTCCATGATTAATAAGGAGATCACACAGAGACACATAAAACTGCCCTGTCTCCTTCATCTGTTCTTTTGGTGCAGTGATTAACCTTTGAGTTTATGAGTATTTTTGCACTTGTCTCAGATAAAATATTTTATGACTTCTTACCTCCCAGGCAACTTGGATTAAACTTATCAGGTCTGGGAGGATAGTGGCCCATAATGGCTGTTCCCTCGGAAATCATATCTACCTCCTTGCCACATTAGCAGAACACTTTTTGTGCAAAACAGACGGAAATATCAAGACAAGAGACAAGACAACTTGTTAAGGTCACATTCCACCTTCCTATACATCATTCATGCTTAATTGATTCCTAACCCTTCTTAGAGATAAATTGCCATACATTATGAGAGCTGAGAATATGAAAAGATCGTTTTCTTTTCCCCATTAATTCTCATTTGGGAAGGATTTTGTCTTTGCTAAAGTTGCTTTGACAGTCTGCTTGCTAATGACTGATCACTGCCTATAAACAAAGAAATAAGGCAGAAGCAAGTAGATTTATCTTTTGGCAAAAGCATTTCTTTCTGATGCAGTATTTTGGGTATTCTGCTCTCAGTGTCAGAGAGGAAAAAAGAATTAAAAAGAAACAAATGAAACAAAACACACAAAAAACACTACCCCTCCCAAAAAGCCCAGACAAACCCAAAGACGCCCCAGAAAGCCCAAAGAGATTCAAAATAAGTGACAAGACAGAACCCAGAAGATTGTGCAAGTGAGCAGTTTAAAATATACTTAGAAAAAAGCTCATCACTCTTTTAGGAAAACTGCTTTCCTTCCCCCTCACACCTACCTGACGTCTCCCCTTCTACACTGCACAAAGAGGAAGTCAATCATTTTGATGCATGTCTCCTGAACAGGGTGGATGAAAAATTGAGTATCAAACCTGAACTTGCTCTAGACCGCCTAATCATTTAGGGACATTTGAGGAACTTCAGGGACAAAAAAAAAAAAAAAAAAAAAAAAAAAAAAAAGGCAAGTTGTGAACATTACCAAGGTTCTTGGACCTTTCTGTCTTTTCTGAATATGGTTTTTCTCCTTATTTCAAAAAAATGTAACATTTAGGATTTGCTATCTATAAGGCTGTTAATATAATGATAAAGGAATAGCCATATCAGGGTGGAATGCTAGACTCAGCCTGCACACAGGGTTGCAAAGTTATCTTCAAGAATCTTAAAGCCTAAGTTTCCTCTAGCTGCAACATTCAAAACTATAAATCTTAACCCAAAAATTTCAGGTAGCAGCCTGGACAGAGAATATCTTATTTGTAATCCATACAAGTATAATAAAACTGCATTATTGGAGGTGGAAAACTGGTGCCTGGAAGTGAATTACTCAGTCCATTGCTCTTCTGCTCCAGCTCTTCTGCTCAAGCTATAAGAAAATTAGTGGAAAGAAATCTCTGCCGGCTTTATAGTGCTTCAGTATACATAAAACACAGAAAAGCACTGAAAGTGCTCCTGGCCTTTATAATATTGCAAGGTTCTATTCAATAGAAATCATGAGTATGCTAAATTTGAAAAAGTTCCCACATGTGAACGGCCCTGCATCCCAATTTGCCATCAGCTACGTTTTGAATTTTTGGGCCTTGAACTGTCATTTCAAACCACCCTTGTGTTTTCAACTCATACATTAAAAATTGCATCGGTGCATAAGAATATACCAAAGATCACACATAAGGATCAGTCCCTATGTTGTGCATTTCCTCTTTTGGAACAGAAACCAGATGTTCCTTGGTGGGGTAATTTGGAAGTAGAATGAAGTGGAGACAAGGATCTTTTTTGGTAACTGTTACTAACACCTGCTTCATTTCCTTCAGCAGTCTCAGGACCCTTTTATGTGCACTAAAATGAAGGGGAGAGAACAAAGAGGAAAACCAGGGTCTCTGTTTGCTCTACCCATTTCAGAGAGCAGCTTCACATATCAGTTTGCTGTAGAGAGAAGTATCATCTTTGTACTTCTGTTTCTGGCAGAAATATAAAGCATAAGCTGTGAAAGCCTTCTTGTATTTTCCCTAGAGCACAGCCATTTAGATGTAAACTCTTACAGCTTCATTGCAAGACACTTCATGCAGAGGAACTGTCAGGTCAGAAGAGGAGAAAAAAAATGAAACAGATGAATTTCCTTTGCAGTTTCTCTGTGGGAGAGCTCTGCTGAAATGCTAGTCCATCTCTACTGGTTTCTGCATCAACAGATGGCAGACAACATTCCTTGTGTTTGCGTCCCATTTGGTAAATCACAGGTCACATCTGGTCTGGCCTCTGTTCTTTCTGAACAGATGGAAGTACACATTCGTTATTGATTGCAACAAGGAGATGGGGAGATGATAGGGAGGAGTGTACGTGGTGGGGGGAAGGAAGGTGAGAAGGAGTTAGAAACTGAAAAGCCTAAACGAAAGAGATAGGAGAGAAGGATTTAAAATATCCAAGACCAACAAGTAACACAATTGGTGATAACTAAATATGGCAAAGCAGCAATAGATAGATACAAGGCTATTAAAAATTATTTCAAGATATCATGTGTTAGAGATTCTTTATGTGGTCTCCTACCCAAAGCTATTAAATGAAAAATTAAAAACCTGGTTTCAGCCATAACCTCCTTCCATGCAAGGTATAAAACAAAAATCAGAAAACACACAGGGAAATGTTCTAAGACACTGTCAATCATAAGCTGTTTTAGGTGGAGAAAATGATAGAATCTCTTTTTGTAACTCCCTTGTCATCTCATACATAAATATATCAAAACTTTTTAGGTATTGTTGACTTTCTACTAAAAACTGTGCTATTTCTGATTCTATTATCTTGTAATTGGTTTATGAAAGTGTGTGAATCTTTCAACTTTTATTGCTACTTTTAAGCAATCACAACTACATGCAAAAGTAAATATTTCTAATGATTTTAAGTAGACATTTTAAGTATCATTTTTAGTTATAATTTGAATTTTAAATAAAAAAATCTCAAAATCATAATATACTTAACTTTCAAAACCTGTAAATAATATACAGCTTGAAAGTAAATTTGCTATCATAGCCTCAAAACCACACAGAACAAACCTTTATAAATATAGAAAATTCATGTTAGTAGGTAAATGTATACATGAAGCACAGAATTTGCAAATGTGCACGCAAAATACAGGTACTGTTGCTCCTTAGTCTAGGTGCAAACATATTTCACATTTGCCAAATGCTGCTGTACTAAAATAAGCTTCTTTTTTTGGTGTCAAGAAGCGAGGTAGGCATGAATAACTTGGCACGAAACATTGTTATTCAGACATTCCAACTCTCTAATTTGAGTAATGCATGAAGAGCTCTGTGTCTTCTTGGAATGCAACAACTTTAATTTAGATCACTCTGTTTGAAGAGGGTCTTTTGAATCTGGCCTCTTGTTGATTTACACTTTTATACAGTCTTAAGTTATATTTTGACAAGTGGCATTAATTGATCACACTGTCTAATACTACCACTACTGCTGGTAATATAACCACTTTTTAAATAAACTGTTCAAGAATTTTCCCATTTGGCCATTCATGTGTTTCTGTCTTCCTTCAGCTCAAATAAAGCATGATTTAGGGTGGCTTTATAAAGGATAAGACTATTAGCCATAGGCTAAAAGGCTAGAAGCTTTTCAAACTAGACTAGGCTAGAACAGAACACATATACAGCTGACTTTTTTTCCTCTTTCTTTTGTTTTCACGTCAATGTGAAATTCAGCATAGACATTTGTACCTAAAATTCATCTTAGCAGCAATTCCAAACAAGGAAACACTTTTTCTAGGCAAATGACACATATTTAACACACACTGTTTCTATCATCCTAGTATTTCCTGTTCTCGTAAAAATCCCCAAAAGAGACAGAAAGTTTATTTTTGTTGTCAGAGTGTCCTGTTAAGAACAAACACTTTTGTAAGCTTATACAAAACCACAAATAAGCTTATATACCTTTCGAGATAGTTCTTGATATGATTTCAGTGTACCTGTAAGTGTACAAGGCTCAACTCACTTCTATGCCAAAGTGATAGAACATAAAAATATCCCTATTTTATTTGTGAATATATGGATTGCCTATGATTCACCAGCCTGTGGAAAATTTAAACAATACAATAGACTGAAAAGACTACATGGAGGCCAGTGGGTGGTGGGACCTTCAAACATGAGGATACACAGTAAGCAAAAATGATCTAGTCAGTCAACACTAGAGGATGTGCCAATAGAGCCAATCCTGCCCAATCCAACCTTTTATATACATGTGGAAGGGAACAAACTTCCTGTAGAGCATATAAAAAAACGTGCTGGGGAAAACAGTC
This sequence comes from Cnemophilus loriae, assembly GCA_013397755.1. NCBI lineage: Eukaryota > Metazoa > Chordata > Aves > Passeriformes > Corvidae > Cnemophilus > Cnemophilus loriae. The sequence goes on from VZTF01007679.1 coordinate 3,713,040, forward strand.
TGGGTTGTTCCTGCTTCAGGAAAAGGCAAACCCATTTGTGCAATTTCTTTTGCTCAAGCACCTGTATGCGCTTGGTGGGTAATGCAGGAGGAGGGGGAAATACTATGTATGCCCCAAAGAGACTTGATTTTGGGTGAGGGTGGCCAATGAATTAAATTGTACAGCACTGATTGCTATATGACACTGTATATTATCACTTCTGCGGTGGCTACACGCCCATCACCGTGCTGGGTACCTCGTGGCACTTGACTCTGCCACTCTGGATTTGGGGATCTGAACTGATTTGCTTTTGATCGTCGTATCAAAGATTAATGTAAAAATCACTCAGATTAATGAAAAATGAACTTTGATTAAGCAGGACAAGCCCAGTGGTGCTAATTTTGCATTTAACTTCTCTCATCACACTCGCCTCCATTGAGACATGTTTTTTTACATGAATAAAAATCTGATTGTAAGCCAGAAGAGAGTCACAAAGACTTCAAATACGTCACTAGTACCAACACTGGAGAGACCAGGAACAGACTGAGGTGTGCACCTGCTTCTTAATCTGGACAGAGTCTATACAACTAAAATTAGATGTACACCATCTAACTGGCCTTGGTATATCCCTCACTTTCCCTTCTGAGAAGGAAGGGGGCATGGCTTGGGGTCAGGAAGAAAAAGGTGGCACACAGAGGGGCTACCATTTTGTTCTTTGGGACCATTTTTTTTCATTTAAATCCCCCCATTTTTCATATAATTTTGTTATTAATATTGTGGCTGTTTCCATTCATTTTCTTATCTCATTGCTATTTCCAGTAAATTGTTCTTGTCTCACCTTGTGATCTCTGCCTTTTGTTTCTCTCAACAGATGGGGTGGGGGGGGAGGGAGACATAAGAATTTTTCTGAGATGTAAGACTTTTTCCCTTTTTCATTTCACATTTAAGAAAATCTACTAACCTTAATATTAAATGTATATTTATAGATAAACACTTATTTCAACACTTAGAGGGATTTGTCCAGCGCTCTAAAAGGATCAAAAAATATCACCAGACAACCTTCGGAATGAGAACGAAAGATTCTTAGCTCAGTTAGTGTTGCTCCTTAGAAATATTGTAATGCATTGGTTTGGACTTAGCTATCTACCTGGCCTTTTCTAAACAGAAATATTGTTTTAAAATTGTTTCATAAATCCATATTATCAAGAGCTGGTGGAGCACCTAATTTATCAAAAAATTAAAAGCCTTTGTTTCAAGCACAGGAGAATCCTTTTCTCTTACTTGATCTAAAAAAGGAAAAACATAATGACATATTTAAAAGGTCTCCACTGCTGCAGGTGCGTTACAATGCATAAACCAGACACATGGCAAGAAGTAACCTCACATATTGCAATAGGCTTGAGGTGTCACTAATCCAAATGCGTACTATTTAATTCCTGGAAAATTCAATCTGCAAACAATTTAATTATGATTTCTGTTTTCTTTTTAAAAAGTGATAGCAATTCAGATATGCTTTGTGGCTTCTTAGTTGCAGACAAGCTGATATTTTTTATCCTTACAACCTTTCAACTGTTTAAAACCTTTCCTTCTCTTAATAAAAACCTGCTCTTTATAAAACACCATTCATCAAAGTTTTAAAATAAAATGGACTGTTTGCTTCTGCCTTAGTCATATGTTACTTGTTTTCCCCACCCCTACCATATTAAATAATTTTTTTCTTTTCTAAAATTCATAATTATTCCTACTGTTACAGGAGATTGCATAAGGAATAAACCCTGCAATTCTCATTTTGTTGTGAGATTTATCACACCAGTGTCTGAATTATGTGTCCCTCTTGTGTGCTGATGACAGAATACAAAATGATCCAAGCAAACTGCAATCATGTCTTAGTCGTACATGACATTTATTCTGTAATATTGTAATTTGAGAGTTAGCCACGGGTCCCTGTTCTTGAGAAGTGACAAATGTGGTATCCATTAAAAGCTGAAATGAATAAATTCTGTGAAAATATGTTTCTGTTATTTCTATAATAACTGAGGGCAAGAAGACCAAAAGTGAAGGTCAACTGCTCTAGCACTGGCAGTTTAGATAGTCACAGTTTTTGGGACTAGGAAAAAACAGTTCCATACTGCTTACTCTATACTCATTTAAATGTATCACACAAATGTGAATAGAAGCATCCAGAAGGATTCTGAGTTTTTAAAAAAATTGGTGTGATCTTTAGACAAAATTACAGCACATATACCTAGTGACTAAATACTGTAGTTCCCAGGTGTCACTTCCATATGCCATTTAACATAAATACTGACATGCTCAGACTTAATAGCCTTGATTGCAAATCAGTGAGCACTCTTTTCTGGATAAAGAGGCTTTTTTATTCCTTTTCTTTCTGAATTAAGACCTTGATGTAGGCTGATGTAGGTTTAGGTTCTTGTATTTGTAGCAGGAATTACACACAGGGAATTGAAAGCTATAGATTACTTTGGAACTACAAAAAGTCAATGTGACAAAGAGGCGGGCATATTTCAGGCACCCCAGAATAGGAAAGCAATAATTAAGAACGATTAGAGCATCTTATTTTTCTTCTCTTGTGAGTACACAGTACAACTCAATTCCTAATTCAAAGTGACTAAGACCTCCTTTCTGCATGGTATACAAAACCTTTACCTGATTCTAAGCCATTTTAGATATTTTTACCACCAGTTTTTTAGTATAGGCCTTATGACTTATGTACTGTGGACTACTCAACCCTTTACCCTTTATAGCTCTCTTGCTTTCCTTATAAAGTTCTCTATGAGGCTGTAGTTTCCTTCATAATACCCTATATTTCCTCAACATCTCTTTCAGCTTGTGCATTTAATATCCATGTGAAACAGTAGAGAATTTTATTTTTTTTCTGAGAAGGAATTTGGTGTCCAGAGAGATCATAGTTAAAATTTTTTAGATACAGATGTTTAGATATTCCTTGTCTTTTTACTTAACGATTTACAGTATACAAATTTTCAGAGCACAGTGGTGTTAATTTGTGGCACTACCAGCTTGTCACCGCAGCAAAGCAGACCTGCAAGTCCTCTACTGCTGAAATGAGGTACCTGATTCAGGGATTAAACACCAAAGAAAGGTTCCATTTCAGCTGTCCATGCCAATCAAAGAAATAGAATACCTTTTTGCAGGATTCTTGTCAGTTGCTCACATTAGAGGTGTTAATTGGATGCTCCTAATTTCACTTTCCTAAAATCAATTCCTGATTAATTTTCCTCAGTTTTTTAACTTTTGTACTGAATGAGTTATTAAACTGATAGACAACAGTCTCTTTTACTCTGTGAACCTTGTTTATCTCTAGTAGGGGTTTGTATTTTGCACTAAATGAGTCAAAGCACCTGTGAAAAAATATTATATGACTTGATATTTTGAAAAGGAAAGGTATATTGCAATTAAAATACCTCTGTATAAAGTTATATATATTAAAGTGGTTTAGAAGAACATATGTTTGTTATTGTTTAAGGTTGCAGAGCCATTCTTGGTGGTTTCTTTTCAGGTCAGGATTTCAAGCACCATGACGACAAATTAATTAATAGATCTTATATTTTGTGGTTAGTAGAGATGAATGACATCTAAGGTCGAAAATATTGATATGTGATAAAATAAGGATTACGGGTTAATGTATTATCTGATTGCAGGCTGTGTTAGGCAATCTTGGAAATTAAGTGTTTGATTTACTGCTATAAAGTTTGAGCTCTATAGGGTAGGTTGAGGATTTGTATAATGGAGGTGGTATCTAGAATATGTCTGCTTCAGTGTTCATGGTGAGCAGCTGGAAATCATTTAAGCAGAGATTAAAGACAATTTTCCAAGGGAAAAAAAAGTGTTTATTACCTGTCTATGCAAAAGCAAAAGATAGGAAGAAGACTGTGAATGAAGGTCTCAGGTATATGCTATGGACAACGTGACTTCTCTTGCTAGCCACTGTGTCAGAGTTAGATTTGAGTTAAATATCCTGAAAACACACCCTCATTAATAGACCTTGTTTGCCCTGTGCAGGTACAATGATATTATAGTTAAATGCCTTTAGCTATGGATCAGGCAGGAGGTTCTGGCAAATGATCAAGGACAAGGGACAAAACAGGCCGGTTCACTGGAAGATCAGATTTTGTCACCATACTGTGCTAGTAATTTTGTAGGTTTATTTTTACTGTACAGTTTGCTTTCAGGGCTGTGAGAGGTAAAAACCCAACTCATTTGTATGGTGCTCTCCTAAATGGTTCAAGTTAACCTATATAGGTTCTATTTCTGCAGACGTATACATAAGCCATATATGGAATTGGACATTGGCAACAGTCTAATTTATAGATGTGCTTCAAACCTGTAGCAGTTTAGTAGATAAGCTTAGTATTACCTTGGATTACTTGATTAAATACCACTACTTAACTCTTTGTCACATCAGAGAGAGTAGTTTGTGGATCCACTGAGATGATAGCAGTCTTCATGGATCCCATTGAACAATTTTAGAAGACCATGAATTTGAAGCTACCCAGCCTGAGAAACTGGACATCTTTTCAGCTGCTATGAAAAATATGTCTAAGGCTAAACAGTAGGTCCTTCTAAAACTGGTCATAAGATTGGAATGTTACAGCACAGCAGTCAAGTCATGAACTTCTTTATTTATGGAATCACTAAAATATGGGTCTTTCTCCTCCCACAGCTAATTTATAATCTAATAGGACTCTGTCTATTTCTGTTCATTATCTTGTGTATCGTCTTTAGGTCAGTAATTCTGGCTTACTTAGATTCCATTTTCTGTTTGATATACCACAGACAGCTGTAAGTGCTCCAGGCAATGATATTCTTAACCCAGGTTTACCTCACTGCATGATTCCTGATTTAAGTCACCCCTTAACTGTAAGTAATACCAAAACCAGCTGAATTACTTCCATGAAGCTACTGTCCAAACAACCACAACGCTTAAGCACACGTATTAATACTGCTTAACACAGTTCTACCCCTTCAAGTCTATATTTTGTCCTGGTTCAAAGATCTTTATTCAAACATGTTTAATGAATTTAAAATGCCAAATTTTATTGCACAAAGTACCATTTGACAACATTAGTGTACATAATTTCCTAGGAAAACAAAAGACCATACAAGTACATGTATCTTATTTATACGAAAATGGTGTAAAACAGTGCATAAGAAAAGGTGTAAAATAAAGGCACTTAAAATAAAATTGTATTTCTCTGGATGGTAAATGGCCATGTCTGTGAAGATATATCATTTTATATATAATGGAGCAGATAGACAATCAATTAATAATTTAGGAATAAAGTTATTGAGTTAACTATAAAACTGTACCATTCCCTTAACTTCCAGAGAAGAATCAGCTTTCCTCTTAGTGTGAAGTTTTCAGAAGTGTGTCAGTCTGGGTGAGATTCACTACAGGTGTCCACATGTGAGCAAGGCATCTCAGGACCACTTATGGTCTGGGAATATCTAATCAATACGTTCAGTAGCAACTAAGTGCCTTGGCTTATTCTAAACCAGCTCTCTAATACTGGCTAACTGAACAACACTCCAGCTCCATTGATTGTATGGATTGTGACAGGAGCCTAGACACTTAAATCTCCTCTAGACAGTTACAAAGAAACGCCTTAATCTGGAACTGATTTTCTTCTTTTGTGTAAACAAAAGTCTTACAGAATGTCTATGCCTGCTCAGGTGATTCAGACTGAAGAAATTCTGATCCTCTATCTAAACACTAATATAATTAGGGAAAAAAAAGTATTTCTTTCACCATCTTACCTAAAATAAAACCCAGAATAAAATCTATACTTATTATTTTATCTGTTTGTGCATCCAGTAGAATTCGAGCTGGAAAAACAGAATCATTCTTGTCTTCTTTGATGAAAGTTCAAAATTTCTATTACTCTGGGGATGAGAAGAAGGAAAGATATTAATTAACATTATAAAAAAATTCAAAAGGAAAACGCAGAAAGAAATGAGGCAATCAAACCATGAAGAAACAAAGGAAAGAGAAAAGATTAATTTCTAAGAAGACTTTCAATAAAGACAAGAAAAAGGCATATTTTGAAAGCTGCAGAGAAAAAGCCACCCGGAAGACGAATAGATTTACTAATCCTCTTCAGGTTTATTCTCACAGTCAGTTTTTGAAAAACCTCTATATAGTAAAGGATAAAAGACTTGGTCTTTTGGAAGTATGTCTGAGTAAGCCACAGAGAGGTCTGAAAACCTCTTAAAGCAGAGCTTTGAAGACAGGCTATCATGGGATAATTAAGGCTGGAAGGGACCTCACGAGCTCTCTACCTTGCCTTACTGCTGAAAACAGGGCCAGCTATGAGACCAGACAAAATTCTTCAGGGATTTGTCCAGTGAGGTCTTGGAAATCTCTAAGGATGGACTCTTCACAAGATCTTTGGGTAACTTGTTCCACTACTTGACTGTCCTCCTGGCAAAAAAACACGTGTCTTTCTATCAAGCCATTTTCCCTTTATTCCTGTTTGTTCTCATCCTCCAGCCATACACCACCACTCCAGGTCACGGGTAAAGATGTTAAAATATCCTATAAAAAAGATATTGCAAATGCACAGGTGGAGAACTAGGTTTTGTAGGCCACCCTGTCCCTTCTTCATGTAAATTCCCTCTTGACAAAAGCCCATCTGTCTGCTAAGATGACAGAATGTCAAGCAGAGAAAGCAACATGGTTTGTAGAAGTTTTCTAAGTGAGATAAATAGTATATTATCTCTCTCCACCTTTATAAGATTTCCTTGTGATGCCAAGAATGGCAAGAGTTTATTTCTTTGCTCTTTACTCACTCTGCCTGTCAGGCCCAGCAGTTCCTGAATCTCCCTGTCATATGGGAGATGTCACCGTTCTTGGTCCTCCAATTATAGCATACGTTACCATACTTACAACAAAATCCAGGATCTACATTACTGCTGATGATTGGTTTTATTTCATGTTCTTTCTGTGCTCTCTTTTCCTTATCAATGTGTTACAAATATTCTCTTTTATAATTTCTCACTTCCTTGTATTTCTCCATCTGATTCACACTGATCTACACTGTGAAATGCATTGAGGCAGTTAAAGTAGGGTATTTCCATCAGTGAACAGCAGTTTGTTTGAAAATACTCCCCATAACTTATGAACAGAGGCTTGGGAAATAATTAAATAATTTGTCATTTTATTGCTGTTGAGAAAACCAAACAAATAAGACACAGCTGCTGAAGAACTCACTCCATCTCATTTAAAATACTTACACAATAGTTAGCCCATTTAAGAAAAAGCACTCTCATGTCCCTCAGCTGTGTGGTCTATTTCAGATTCTCATGTGTTTTTAAAACCAAGTGTTGTTTACACTTTAGAGATAGATGTTCCCTCTTTTTCTTTTCTATGGCTAAGGCTTTCCAGGACAACAGCCTGGCCTTTCAGCCTGTGGAACAGAGCGCACTGAAATACTGATTATGTTTTACCTATTAGGTGAATAAATAAAGAGTTTTGGTGTCAAAGGGTGCTAATCTGGCAGCTTTCACCAGTGGTACAGTTAGATGAGAAAATATATGCCTATGAACAAAATAGTATTAAAGTTTTCCACAAAAGTTTGTCACCTCCTTCGAATACTTGAAAAGAAGAATATTTGGGGAAACTATTTCAAATTAGATTGAATAAAAAACTTGCATATACTACATTTCACAAAATAATTTCCCACTGTACAACAGAACTACTTTTTCTCAGTTTTTGTGGTGGTGCTGATGTTTTTCCACAGTTTTCTTGTCAGAAAAGCCTCATGCCAGCATCAAAATCAAACCAGAACCATTTCTTGTAATCAGAAAAATCTATCCAGGTTTGCAATCCAGCTGCCTTTTATAAAATGTATGTTACAATTATTTTAAACCTAAATCATTTTGCCTTTGTCCCTGTGGGCCTTTGTATCATTTCTGCATTATCTTCCCACACCACACCACAATCCCTTCTATTGTAAGTCTGCCCATAGCACCACAGGCTTTGTCCTGATCATGCTGATAATATGCAAACATTCCTGTTGCTAATTCTGATTTCAATTAAGTGATACAGAAGGAGACTCCGGGGCCTCAGACAAAGGTCTCCTCAGAGCTGTCTTTAGCACACAGACTTTTATCCCACCAAGGCATTTTATTACTTTTGCAATGGGCTCTTCTGGGCCCAGTTGCTTTTCATCTCTGTCTTTTCCTCTCCTCTCCTGAAATTTTGAACAGTTCAATGAGAGCCTAGGGGGAAAAAAAAACAAACAGAAAAAAAACACATCAAAAAAAAAAGAAAGGGTTAGAATGCTCAGCAATTCACCCAACAATCAAATTCTGTGGCTAGATTAAAAGCACAGCAATGAAGTTAATGTTAAGACCATTAATAACAGTCACATAACTCGAGAAAAATCAATCTTATATTAAGGCATAGAATATGATTAGATTAATAATTGGAATATGATAGATTCTCAACCCAACTCACAGCACCAGACAAAGGCCCAGAGGTAAGAAGCTTTAACTTAAAATAACTTTGTTTCACATGAATTACCATGGACAGGACAAATGCAACTATAAGCAAGTTACAAAATTATCTCTAAATGGTTAGGAACAATGACCACTTATTTGCCAGATGATATGATTATGTTAAGTGCTTGTAGCCTGCAGCTTTTCAAAAGCTTAATATTGATAAACTTAATTATCTCTGTTGTTCAGATAAATAAACTGAAGCTTGGACTATGCAATTACCCCAAAAACCTCATGGACCTCAACTATCAGTCTTAGTTTTTGTTCACGGCCTCAGGATGCCTTCCCTTGGTGTCATCTACATTTTCTGTACTCAAGTACTTAACAATGATATAATGAAGGAATTAAGTTTAAGATTTTTGGAAGCTTTATGATAGGAACTTTAGACTGGTTGCTTTACTCTTTGAATAACTTACGCATGATTAATGAAATTCCTGCTAAGAAACAGATACCTTTGTCAAATTTCTGTTTGTGGATAAAATGACTCATCTGCACAGTAATTCTGCAGTTCTTCTTTGCCATCCGATTCTAAAAGCTAACACACAGTCTCACACAAAGCTGGAAGTGGAACAATTCCTCTTTTCTCTTTATTGGCAAAATGTGATTTTCATCATATACCTCAAGACAATTTTCTTGTACATTTTTCTGAGAGTACAATTCAGTATGTATTTATTAATACTTTAAACATGTCCTATGGGAGAATGCTAATCATGGCTAAATCAAGTCTTTCCTCCCACCACCTGCTGAAAGTAGAAAAAAGAAGTCAAGCCAAATGGAGCTCCATAATTGCTGTTGGGGAGTAATGCTTTCCCTACGATCAATAAGGGAGGTTTCCAATCACGCTTTCTTACAATGTAAGAACATTTCTTTGGTTTCCTTTTTTTTCTCCACATCTTTCTTGCATTCTTTTCTTTTACTTTTTCTTTTTTATCTCATATTCAAATTCTTTGGACCTTAACTCTATGGCCTGGTATGGCTCAAACATATTACAACAAACTGATGGACTTTGTGTCTGTGCCATCACGTTTTAAAAGACACAGTATTAGGAACTGTTTACACATGTCAATTCTCTAGATTTTCCTGAGGAGATTAAAATCAGTTTTCTGTGTTGCCGAACTTCCGATTTAACATTGCATATTGTCTGTATTTTGTTGCTTTCTCATCATCACTGGTAAATTGACTACCATTGTAAAAATTCATGTGGCACTCACTTGAGCTGAATGATGTTAAATTATGCATATATAATTTTCAGAAATAACTACAATTTTGAAAATCTGTTGCCTGTACTCACTGATACTGGCATTTTCTTTAAAATTGTTTTCTAACAATTCTAAAAAACTTCATCTTTTTTACAACACTCCTTATTCTGAGTCCTTCAGTTGAATCATTTTACAACAGAAGTCAGGAATTTTCAGGATTTTAATGCTATATCTAGACATGCAACTTGTTAAAAAAAACCGTTAGAAATAACCCTTAATAAACTCATCCTCCTCAACTATCTTGAGGATTGAAAATACCACTATTGTCATGAGGAAATCTGGACTGGATGGAGGCAAGGAGAAAAGACTGAACTAGGTTTTCTATTGTATACACAGAGTATGGTACTGTAACAGGCAGATTAAATATGTTTCTGCTTCTATTTACATCAAAGGCAAAACATTCTCTGGACCGTAATTTTACAGGATCAGGACCAGAGATACATAGGCAGGCAGGACTGTGATAAAATATGGAGTCAAATGATAAATTGTATTTACTCTGCACTTGTGACCGTCTCCCCTGATTGTCTCACTGATCTGCCTTGCTTAGGGCTCTTTTTGACATTAGAAGCCATAAGCCACTTCAAATACATTCTAATTTTCTTTTATAAAGCAACATGTCATGTCCTTTCTTCCCAGAATTATCCTAACTCAAAACTTACAGCAAAAAAGTCTCTTTTACGTTAAAGACAGTTTTAAGGATCAATGTTTTATCACTGCTTCTGGATAACAGGTGTGGATTCATACATACAAAGCATGCCACTTCTGAATTTTGAGAAGAATTAGACTAATCATGATTTCAGTATGCAAAGAAAATATTTAGAAATTTGCCAAAATACTATTTAAGTTTAAAAAAGTAAATATATGCCATAAAGTGTATGACCAAGCAGACTGAACATCATTTGTTATGTGGTGAAGCGATAAAGCTGCAAATGATACGATAATCAACTCATTTTGCCTTTTCTTTGCTTTGACTGAGAAAATATTCTTCAGCTTGTTTTTCTTGCTGCGGCTCACAGACAAAAATCCTAACTATCCATGCCAGTATGTTCACAATTCTGTGATGGTGTTCAGAGGAGCTTTACATCAGCTGAAAATGGAGAATTCCAACTTTCAGATCAGTCTATGCACTTGAGTTTGGGCTAACAAATTTTTATGGTCATCGTGAAGCTGGAAATTGTGAGCCCTCTGGAAAGAGAATCAATTGAGACCTTTTGTTCCTTTCTGGTTTAGTTTGCTTATCTGTTATAAAGTTGAGATAAACAAGATTTTTGAAACATTTTGCAAAATCCTTTCTGAATTAAATGGGATATTAGATCAACTATACAAGAGGGTATTTTCATGCAAAACACAGGCAGATGTTCATTTCAGAGTAACTTTATGTGTAGATGCCATGAATGTTTACCAATAAGCTTTCTCTTCATAAAATAGTATGTTGCCTTTTATTGCTAGCCTTACATAAAACATTGTAAAGCAGCGTTAATGTGAACTTTTAATACCACTTCATGCTGGATAAAACCTGTATGTTACAAACCTGGTTAGTTCCACAGTATAATGTATTAGCTTGTCTTAGCTACTTTAAGCAGCTTTTTAGCTAAATATGAACTTTATCTCTGTGGTTGGGATCAACGGAATGACTGGAACATACAAGACACGGAAACAGCTGTGGATTTTCTATCTCAGAAAATATGTACAACCCTATGCAATAACCGACATTCTTTCTACCCATGGCTCATAAAATTTCATGAATGCAGAACATTTTATAAAGGTGGGTATAGTTAGATTACATAGCAATATTTAATTCTCTGTGGTGCAACTGCAGGGAGTTCCTTTCTGTGCATCATATCGGTGTGTAACTACACGCTTTGAATATGTCTGTTTTGACATCTGTGATCTGCTTGCCCCTCTTTTTTTCCCATCCAGACGAACTGGCTACTGAAATAGCTACAAGTCTGCTGCTTGTAGCAGGAGGTAAATGACACCCCAGAAACAGTAATTCCTAAAAATGGTTAATCCAAGATAACCTGAAAATTAAATTTTAATTCTCTTATTTTAAACACCATTAGTTTAAAACTGGGAGAGTATTGCACTCTCCATCCATGACTTTGATGTTCAGAGATTCCTTTTCAAATTCCTTTCAGGCATTCTCTGCACTTACACATACAAGTTTCTTTGTTGCCACCCCAAAGTTGAACAGAAGCTCATTCTGGGCAATGTTAAAGACAATTTCAATGTCCCAGATTCCTAACTAAGCTGCAAAGGGCAAACCACTGCACAGTATATTCTGGAATTAAGGTCAGCTGTATAGGACAAAACGGGGGCGGAGAGCAGGGTGGAGAGGTGGAATATAATACCCTTCTTCCAATTCTGTAAAAGTTGTCTTATGTTTAATTATATTTAAAGTAGTGTTCATACAATAAAAGTTAGGTGCTCAGATTTTATGAACCACATTTTCCCTTTTCCAAGTTTCATCAAATGAGAATACAGAAGTGATCATGTGAGGTTTGTGTTATGGTAGCATTTTACTGGTCTAGGAAGAGATGCCATTAAGTACTTTTACAAAAGAAAGTAAACTGCTAGATGAACTAGTAGTCTAGTAAAAGGATGCCTTCCCACTTTTGCAGTTCACTTTGGTGAAAGAACTAGGCTTTTCTTTCTTGACATTGTGCTGATACAAGGGTACTCGACCGTGGTTGTCACTCAAGGTGTTGTTAAGGACCTAGTGAATTGTTGCTTCTAATAAACACCTGTGTAGTTTATCAGCTAAGAGGAGGAGGGAGGACTGAGACGACGAGAAAGCAGAAATTTCAAGTAACAGCTTCATTCCACAAAACACTATTTGTGAAGCCCAAGGCTCAGTTCTAGAAACAAAGGAAAATTAAACATGTGATTAATGTGCTTTGTCTCTGAGAATATTACCAAATAGTTTCAAAGCAGGGACATGTATATCTGGAAACTCAAGAATTCACCAAAACAGATACAAAAACCACACAAACAGTATAAAAACATTATATACAAAGTGTATATGGATTTAATCGCATCAAACCCCTTTGCTGGTACGTTCAATAACCCATATTTCGTTTCCTCACAGGTCCTTTTCACAATGATAATGTGTCCTCTAATGATAATGAATTATTATATGAGAGGTTCTGCATGTAGTGAAGGCCTTATTTGTTTTGCATAGAAAATTACAATCTCTTCTATATTTGCCTGAGCAATTATTCCTAGAATTCAGAACTGTTCACTAAATTTGCTGAATGTCTTCTGTAATGTTTTACAAAGACTATTTCTGCAGCAAACCAAGAGTTCTACGCCTAGAAGACAAAACAAAGGCTAAACAAAAAATCACCTCCCATACTATTTTTTGCATTCTTTTTAATTCCTATATCTTCCCCACAATGCTATTTTCTCTATCTTTTCTTTTCCTTCATAGTATCCTTTCTTCAAAGAACAGTCCTTGCAGATCTGGTGGGGTTCAGATAATGAAAGAATAAAGAGAAAGCAAGCAAGAACTTGTGAGAAATTAGTACAACCTGTTTTATTGCTAAATATATAGGATTAACCTTCTTACAAGCATTCTAGAAATCCCCACAAGCAACACCAGAAATAAATGTATGAATGACAGACTGCTCCATAAAATCCTGTAACTAAGCTTACAATCTTTGGCACCAACCATAAATTCAAAGTGTGAAATGGGATTAGTTCATTCCCAGTGAATTAGTGTCTGTGTTAATAGAGTTCTAAATATATAATCATATAAATGCCAGTAAGAAAAATCTTAAACAGGCTTTCGCTGTGCAGTTATTTCCAATGTAGGCTCGGGAAACCAGCCAGGTTCGTTCACCTTTGGGAGCAATGCTTCAGACTTCTCCACAGTTGGACTTTCTGTCTAACATTCCAGGCAGAAAAACAGGCAGGTCATGGGTTTTATCAAGCTTTGTCAGATCTTTAAAGCATCATGACTTCCTTAATTTTTTCTGTCTTGCTCTTGGATGTTTGTAAAATACAGTGCAGATGCCAAAAAGAGAGCCTACAGAGGGTGTTTGATTTGGACCACAGCCAACTTCTCAAACTTGGTAGAACAACATCTCATCTAGAGAGCGACACAGTTCTCTACAGGTAGAGAAAACAAGCTTCAGCATTCTTGGTTTCTTGAACTCGAGCCAGATCTGTCTGTGACTATCTTGGTCAGCAGAATGGAGTTTTGTTTAAACAATGCACTTCAGAAAATCACTTACTTTGTTTGGAGAGTTCAAAACCACTGTATTCTCTTGAAAGACTATCTGAGGCCTTGAGTTTTCAGTCTATGTGAGGCAGTCAGACGAGCTCTTTTGAGCTGCTTGGAGAGCTAGTGTACATTGAACTTTGAAATGTTGTGTTCCAAAATAGCTAAGCATCTGATTTCAGCCATAAAGTGCACTTCGGTTCAGACAGAGCTAATGTTTTCTCTATGGCTTCCTCCTTTTTGTTATATTTTATCTCATAAATATATATACAAACTCATCTGTATTTATACACTCAAATCAACATTAGAAAGTCTTCAGAAAGGAAATTCTAAATTACTAATTACATCATTATAAGTAGTGGGGAAGGAATCTAGGTTATGTATACATCTCAGAGAGAATGAAAGTAAGTGTGTAAACAACTATCTAAAGTACTTGATTTTTATTTTTGTTTGAACTAGTAAATTTTGTCTTTTTAAGGCAAATTTTTTGTTGACCATTAAGCAAGTGAGGTTGGTGATTTAACTGTTAGGGGAAAAAAATAACTAGTAGAAGAACAAGAAAAATTACACAGGGTAGAGTTTAAAAACTATTTCACATCATTTTCTAACTAAAATTTCTGAAAATTTTGTGTACACATGATTTAGCTCTATTTCTATTTTACAGTCATTTACTACGTGAATATTTATACACACCTATTGATGTCAGGAAAACAGTCTAATGAGAAAAACATTAAGAAATACTACTAGTTTTACAAGAAGGAAATTCTAAATTACTAACTACTAAATCCTGGATTATAAACATTAAGGAGACAATCAGATTCTCTTTTCTCCCCCAGAAACATACTACAAGCATTTTTACACACCTATTCAGGGCAAAATTATTGATTAAGAATGAAATAAAAGGCTATTCCTTTATAATAAATTGAGAAAACCTGTTATATCTAGATACAGATATAAAAAAAAACAGTCCTAACTTCTGAGAAATTACATCTAAAAGTCCTTATTTCTGTCCTCTGGCTGTGAAGAAAGTCTAGCAGGCACAGTTCAGGTACTGAAATAAACAGTGTTAGGTGACATGAACAAATCTAATTCTTTACTTGGTTTCAAAGTCAAGGAAAGTTTTGCCAGTTTAAACATATTTTGGATAAATATTTCTTTTATTGACAAAGTCTTATAATGTCTATATTCAGCTGTTCCATTTTTTAATTTAAGACATGAGGTATAATGTCACCAATAAAATAAAAATTAGCCTGTAAAATAAGATTTTACTGAGAAAATATTGAAAATATTGAATGAATATCAAATACTGTTTTTGACTTTATAATTCTCTTCTAATAAGGTTATCATCATTACACATCTTCTTTTTTTGAGAAATTAAGAGGAAAAAATTTGCTTTCCAGTCATGGAAAGACTAGCAGTCTTCACCAGTCTTTCTAGCAGACATAATATAACAGAAATTCAGAAGCAATCCTGACAAAACCTTTTTGCAAGTGAAATTCTGGGTCTCAATCTGTCCTAGCAAGCACTTTATTTTGATGAAAATTTAATTTATCACACATTTCTCCATAGAATAATCCTTAATTATTCTGAATTCCACTATTAATCAAAACATTCAATGTCAGCATTAATTTTTTTACACATTTTCTGATTCAGTCTGCTCCAAACATATCCCTCAGTATATTTCTGAATTCTCAGCTTCCACCAGCTGTTTCTACAACTCATATCCAACAAGTGACAGCTGGATAAACTAATAGTATGTCACAAAGAATAAGGGGCTTATTAAAGAGGTACTTTCTTTTCTCAAGTACAGTAGCACTGCGGAGCTTCCTTAGGCTATGTAATGAATAAATCAAAATAATCAAACAAGGAAGGAATTAAGTGTATGCGAAAGCTCATGAAAAGGGAGATCCTCTGAGATTTCCCAACCAGTCTCAACTTCAGGAGTTTTCAAATGTCCCAGTGTCTCTTTAATCCCCATCTCTGAGTCTTGTTCTATTTTTCTAGCATTAGTCAAACTCTATGTTTTACATTTAGTTAGAAAACGAGGCTATGAGATATATTGCAATTAAAATACTAAGGTAAATAATCTTACCCAGTTCATTTATCCTTTGACAATATTTCAGATTAATACCTCTAAATTATTATCTCTCATCAAAATTTCAGAGTGTAGAGAATCATTCCTTTTGAGAAGTTTAGAGATATCTGTAGTGGTATGGCAGATTGAAACTTTCACAAATATAATTATATCCACAGAACTCCAAAGATATATCAGATTTCAGAAGCCATATCAAGCTCAAGAAACCGCAAAACTGCTGGAGAGTTAAAAAATGGAAACGGAGAATAGAATGATAGAATCCTTGGATCATAGAAGTAGATATGAAAATTAACAGTTCACTGTACACTAGCGTAACCATGATCAATTATTTTAATATTAGATGACTTTCAGTGGCTTCTCTTACAGGCTTTAAAGACCCGTATTACCTGTGTAGCTATTGCTTGATTGCTTTAAGAAATGTTTGAAAGGATATGACTATTCCTTTAAAGACAAGGGAAGAAAAACAAGGATAAATTGCCATAAAAATGTTCTATATGGACCAAGGGAAATTCACTATATTGTAAGCAAATCAATTCCATTTGTTTTCCTTTCCACTACTGTATTTTTAATCGAGGTGTACTGCATTGATAGAGGTATTAAGTGATGGAGAGCATTTGATGCTACATTTAGCTATGAAAGAAGTCAGATGCATCAAATGCAACCAGAGAGCCAGCAGGCTGAATTGCAGAGGACACAGAAACAAGCTATGGCATTAAAAATTAAAAAAGACATCATGAATCCCTTTCCATATGTTTTGTCATTTACTTAGATCAGATCATGGTCCCCTCCAGTGAGTTTAAGAGGTCTGGAAATGGTTTAGATAGAACATAATGCTGAAGGGTTGCAGTAGTAAACCAAAAAAAATACAGATGTGAAAGAACACAAAACATGAGATAGAGATCTGTGGAGGAAGGGAAAACATTCTTCCTCAGGCAATGCATAATACAGAGAATAAAAGCTGAAGAGGACACAGAAATGACAGGAAAAAGGAAAGAAAATATGAGGTCACTGAAAATGCAACACAAAATGTCTGAAGAACATCACAGATCAGAAAAAGTAAAATTGAGTCATAAATTGATTTGACGCTATTGGTTTGCCTTTAATACTAAACCCACATGGAGACCAAAACCTTACCTGGTGTAAATCAGTGATTGTTGGCTTGGATTCAGGTATCTCCAGTTTTCACTAAGAGACATTCTGAGTCCAACGTTTTGGAAGAGAATTAAGGATTTAAAAATAAATAGAGATGCAGCCAATTTGGATTTTTCACTGCAGCCATCATTTGAAAAAAAGTGATACCTTTGTATTGTCCATGACTTTGAATGTGAAAAAAAAAATACTCAGTGGTTTCAGTTTTTAAAAAGACAAAAACCTAATTCCTCAGAGGAGAGGGCAGGATGCATGGCCCTTGACGACAGACTTCTTTAAAAGTAATTATTTTGGTGACTTCTGACGTGAGTGTCGAAATCACTGAAGACATACCATGACTCCTATCTCTCACTTTAAGTTTTACTTGCTAGTTATCTGAAATAAATATGAAATGGCAGCACCCTCTCACTCTCCAGAACTGGCAGTGTTGCTGAGCACTGAAAGAGTGATTCTAATTGTAGCTGCTCTCTAACTTCACTTATATCAAATCAGAGCAACAGTACCACAAACAGCACGGTTACACTAGTGCACCAAAGTCAGTCACAGGACAAGATGCAATAAAGAGCAACTATTGAGACTGAAATACCAACTCTTAAGACAAGTTTCCTGATATTTTGTTCAGTCTTCGGTTTTGTTCAGTTTTCAAGTTTTTTCAAGCAGTGCTACCTCCTGTCTTTCTTGAGAAAGCTGCTCTTTAATCTACTAAGTCTCACCAGGACACTTTTCTTTATTTTGCACAGACTGTTAGTATAGAAAGGTTCAAGTACAGTGTTTTGCTCACCCATAACAGTAACTCCACCTGTGTAATCTTTCAGTGCTGCACTGATGTGATCATTGGTTTAGTCTGGAGCACAAACGGCGTCACAAAGAAACTATTGAACTGCAAACTCAGTGCAGTCCAGGCTTTAGCAGCTCCTCCACATACAGCCTAAAGATTCTTCTACCCAGCAACTGTCCAGAAAACTTAACAGCATCCTGTTCTTCCTAGGATGAAAACACAGAGTTATATTCTTATCAGACAGAGCTCTTCCTAACCTATTATTGCAGACTGCCTTTCAGAAAGTTGTTAACACTGATTAACAGTAAATCACTGGCTTTTCAGTCAAAGTTGGATGGAAGCCATAATATCTGCAAACAAGTAACCAGGTATTTTACAGCTAAAATAGTTAAAATAAAATTTAAAAAAAGTTGAAATAAAAACCAAAATAATAATTTAAAAATTGGTCTTACTTATATCTCTGTAAAACCATACTCTTTCTTTTGACTAATAAGCTCATTTGTAAAATACACCTCTTTTTTTTCCTGCTATTTACACCATTTTACTGAAGTTCCTAAATATGTGAGATGTCTTGGTGTCTATTTCCACTTTTTGCAGTGCATTTCAAACGCTGGTTTTTAACTCCAGGAATAAAAGATAAATATGAATGAAATTGTAGCAATTTCATACTGTGAAATCTTGAATCACATTCTTGGTTCAAGATTTGTTGACCAACTGTTTTAAAGCTTCAGGTGTTCAGCTGAGTAACTGTGAAGGTTTATAATTTGGAAGTGAAGGATGCCTGTGTAAAGCTTTTGAATCTCTTCCAAAGCAATGTGTTTAAACTGACTTTTTTCCTAACGCAGGGTCTTTGATCACTTACTGGTGAGGATATACAAGGTAATAAATGTATCTTCCATCTGTTGCTACTGCCTGCCTACTGCAAAAAAACCCAACCAAACAAAAACCGTTGAATTCTGTTATTGTTTCCCCCTGTATAATAATATAAGTTAAGCTTTTATGGAGAATTAAGTATTCACAAATGCAGGACATGGATCCTTTCATCACTTAGATCTTTCAAGGCAGAGTCTTGGACTGAATAAATGAATGATAAGGAAAACATGTATTTTATGAGTTTATGGGACAATAAAAGTTAAATAATCCACTCTCATAAAATCAAATCTTATTTTATTTAGCTGCAGCTTGCCCTATGCTTAAGTAGATTTTTATGTTTATACACTGAAGAGTTATTCAGAATAGTTTCACTGTGAGGACAACCAAGCAGTGGAGCAGGTTGCTCAGAGAGGTGTTGCAGTTCCGATCTTTGAAGGTTTTCAAGATTTTCAAGGTTTTCAAGACTTGATTGGACAAAACCCTGAGCAACCTGGCCTGCCAACTTAGCTGGCTCTGCTTGAAGCAGGAAGGTGAGATGGAGAGATCCTGAGCACCCTTTGAACCTGAATTGTTTGTCAGCTTTGTGAACCCGTGAATTGTCCATAATGCAGTGCACACAGTGGTTGCAACATCTCTGCATTTATGTCAAATCTCCCGATCCTTGTTTAAACAAATGAATTAGCTGGAAGTCAGAATAAGCTGTCTTTTAGTACCTTGCATGATTGAAAAAAGACAGTCAAGATTCAGAACTACCTATAAGATTCAGTTCATGCTGGCTTTCTGGGGCACCTACCCTTACTTCATTTTTTTAGTTTGTTGCGTTACATTGGTAACATGGTACTTACTTCAGATGGGGGAATTTTTGATGGAACCTTTCCATGATGTTAGCTTTTTTTTTGTCTCTCCTTTCTCTTTGCAATATGCTCAAGTTGTACTGTTTTAGTTTCTCTCATCTTGTCCACATAATTCAATAAGATCCAAAAGATTAGCTTATACATATCACTTGAGTTCATCTACTGGACACATTTCAGGTCTTTATGTTGTTCCCCAGAAGGCTAGTTTGGTTTGGTTCTTTCTGACATTCAAAGGAAAAATTGGAGAAGGGATGTCTAGAAAAAGAACCAACTTTAGTAAGTCAGCCTATGTCTTGATGCTGCAACTCAGCTTTCTAATTACTGCAAAGTCCAAGTGGTTGGTCCTGGTTCATTGATAGCTTTTGTTTTCATATCATACTTTAACAATATTCTGGTATATTGGTTCACTTCCTCCCTACCACAAAGAAAATCAGTGGGCATCACAGTGAAATATTATCCTGAAGCAGTTTGTAATGAAATATTCCTGTGGTGTGCAACCAGATACTTCTATAAATAGGTAAAACTACTGTATCAAGAACTGACACTACATCAATTAAAATTCAGCTCATGCAAAATCTCTTCCCCCCTCTGAAGTTTACTTGGTTCAGAGTGTTTCTTCCGCAGACACAGTACTGGATGATTAATACATCAACCTCACAGTATGAGAGTTGATTTAGGTATGAAATATATGAAAGTTATACAAATGTTTCTGCCTTAAACTCTTCATTTAACATTTCTCCATATGGCAGATGAGCCGCAAAATCTGGTGCAAAGATTCTGATTTATTGATGTATTTCATTCCACAAATGGAATTTGTAGCAGGTGTGCTTGAAAGTCAAGGAAGCATGAGAAAAGCAAGTTAAATCTGTATGCTGCATGCCACATAATGCCAGTTTCCAGTGCTTACTCTAGTGCAAATTTCATAAGCTTGTGGACAAAATATATTGAAAAAAAAGGACAGTTAGTCCATCCTTTTTGAAGAAATCCAAGTGAAAAAAGAAAAAAAAAAAAAGGAAAGAAGATTCAATTAATGTAGCACCTGATCATTTCTAGAAAACATTGAAACATCTCTTCTGTAATAGGAAAAAATAATCTGAAGCCTCTAAAACTCTGTCTTTTCTTTAATACTGTTCCCAAAGTTATGTTCAGTTAGGCCAGCCTGGATGGGGCTCTGAGCAACTTGATCTAGTGGAAAATGTCCCCGGCCATGGAAGGTGAGTTGAACTAGAAGCTCTTTAAGGTCCCTTCCAACTTAAACCATTGTATGATTCTATGGTTCTATAGTTGCAATAACTTCACAGTCACAGAAAAAACCATGAATCTTCAAAGTATTAAAACCACAAAAAATATTGAAACAGTTATCATAAGGTTAATTTACATCTCTCATATTATTGACATCACACACCAGAATCAATCTGAAAGTTTTTAGATGAGCTTTTCATGGTGCGCAAGTTAAGGTTCTTGTTGTGATTTGTCCTCCTGAGCAAACTTCTTTTCTGATTATTCACGGAGCCTTCAAAAACTAGCTAAGCCTGTTGATATCTTAAGCGTGCAGCACTTATCATTCCAGCACCAAAGATAGGCTTGAGTGAGAAAGCAAGTCGCATTCATAGCTTCATTATCACTCCAGAATTCTGCTGTCTTCGAATCTAGTTTCACACAAAGAAAAATATGCATTAACCTCACATATGAATTGTGATTGCCAAAATGTGCTTTTAGAGTGAAATGTACTATTCAGCAGGGCTAGAAGATTCATGCTGAAGCAATTCTTTTTCATATATTGTAGCTGCAGTCAGCTTTGCGTGAGAAAGTGAGTTGACTGAGTGGCCAGCCAGACCTGAAGAATAAAGTAGACATCTGTGCCTGTCAGCTTGTATATAAAAGTCAAAAAACAGCACAACTGAGTTTGAAAAGAGGGGACCAAGTTATGAGAAAACTTTGTTTTCATTATGTCCAACCTCCTGCTACCTGCTAGTGTCCTAGCTGACCTCTGATAGCTGCACTGATGTAGCTTTCACAGCCTCCCTCAGGAGTTTAGCTATTTGGCCTATACAGTTCAAAATCTTTTCTTAATGTCTAGCCTAAACATTTCCTTCCTTAGCCTCAGGTCACTGATCCTTGTCCTACATCTTCTGAGACTGTGAATAATTTCCTGCATTCAATTTCCACCGCTGTACTGAAAGCATGAGACTGAGAACAAAAGAAGACAGAAAAAAAGAGGAAAAAAGGGTCTGTCTACTCCAAAAAAAAACCCCTACAGCTTTCCCACAGACCGTGAGTTACAACAGAATTATGAAGGTTTTTATACTTTCAGTTTTATCAGAAAGTTGCAATGATCGGCCTATTGTATAGTACTATTAAAGTAAACCTACCCTGGGTTAAACAAAAATAATCAACAGATGAGGCCAATCAAGCACTGACAAGGAGCCTTTTCCTTTTTTTCTCTTTCCAGTTACTGGAGGGGAGCCAGGCAGCCAAATATACTCTAGTCTAAAAGAGTTTTTAATGAAAAATCTTTGCAATGTAAGCTTGAATACTGCTGTTAAGGCTAAAAAAAAA
>VZTF01007679.1:3735392-3788901 GCA_013397755.1 Cnemophilus loriae
AAAAAGATAAAGTACTCTGTCATGAATTTATGTGAGGCAATTAAAATTCATTTCCACATTGTATAAACATATGACAAACTGGTTGTTTCAAAAAATAACACACGGATGAATTAAACAATGAAGTTTAAAGAATTAACCATTTGCATTAGGATGCCAAGGGCTATGGAGATCTGAGTCAGATCACAGAGGTAATGAACCACTGGATATACTTCATTATTCATGACAGTGGACTCTCTGTTGGGGAAATACTGTAAAACGCAGATCACTAGTACCTGACATTGCTATCTGCTCCCTCCTGCCCCCACCCTCCAAGAAAAGCAAAAGAAAAGAAAAAAAGAGCATTAAAAAAAATCACATCCGGTGAGTCTGTGATTCTGTGAATTGCAATTAATGAATGTTGGTTTTTTAGCCATCATTTTACTTGAAATATTTAATCTATTACAAAACTCTATAAAGTACTTAAAGCAGCAAAGAAACTAACCATGCCTGAACTGAAAACAAATCCCAGAATAACTGAAGACCACATAAGAAGAAATTCTGTATGTATTTTAGCTACACCTCCTCATTTATCAGGACAAGTTTTCGTAGTTGGGCTTCTTATGTTCATGTGATGGACCTGAGCCCATGCCATGTAGGATTAATGTATCAGAGTGCAGTTGTTTAATTAAAAAAAAAAATGTTGATGAAAAGTTTTGGCTTATTATCCTCATTGTATTCCGGGGCTGCGGTACTAATATAATTTTATGGAACATTTATTTTCTATTGCTTTGGTTTAGTATGGTAGATATCCACTACAGCTGAGCAGGGCATGACGTACCACAATTTAAATTTTCATGAAGTGCAGAAGCACTTACATTTCAAGCCTAGTGTTTAAGTTGATGTGACAGATAATTTTCCTCCACAAAGATCTGTTAGACAGGATCCAACTCATAAATTTCAACTAGTTTCCTCGCCCTTCTCCATCAATATCCATGGCGCAAGTTTACTTCAGCCCTTTCTTAAACTTGTTAAATTGTTGATAAGATACTTGTGAAGACACACCCTGAGAGAAAAATGCTGCAGAATTTATTTGGTTATGGCGATTAGGTAGTTGTTTAAAACTATTCATCTATGACTATCTGTTTCCAGTCATTTAAAAAGACAGTGTTCATTATTAAAAAAGAAAGAAAGAAAATCCAAACCTACTTCCCCAGCAAACTTGAATGAAGAGAAATGCACACTTAACAATGACAAATCATTTTGAGCCTATGTAGTATACTGTATCCTACATTAAGACTTTGACAGGATTAGATCTGTAACTGTGGAAGTGAAACAGGCAAAACTAAACAGTAAGCGTATCAATTCAAACATACTTTGTCCTTGATAGGAAAAAAAGACTGAGGTATTTGAAACACTGTCTCTATATTGAATAAAATTGTATCTTTTAGAACATCTAGGTTCTTCAATTTAATCGACTTGGTGGCTTTCCATGACACCTGACATCTTACCAGGGTAGAGTTGAACAGGACCGCTTTGGATCTTATAAAAGAGTCAAAGTCATTTTAATATGGACCATATCTGCCCTCATACATACCACTGACACCAAAGAGAAAAAAGATCTTTATTTCTTATTAAGATGAAAATGGTAAATTAACCATATTGAAAGTGCTTTTGGATGCATTCTGTTAAGCTGTGAGCAGGATAGAGTCTGTAGTGCACAAATTAAGCCTATACGTTAGACTTTGTCTTTCCTGTAGCTATTCAGTGATAGCTTTATTTCGCTTTGTTCGTTGTTGTTTTTTCGTGAGTGCTTAAGTTCCAGTTTGAAGAGACAAAATATTTCTAAAAAATCTATAGTTTGTACTGAGTGTATGGGAACATTTTCTGTATCGAGCTTTTCTCAGGCACCTCTGCCTCAAAGTAATAATGAGTATGAGACACAGCTGGGTGCTGTCCACTGTTTTCTCTAGTGAGAAAGGATGGAAGCAACATTGCTCAAAAAATCAACTTTCCTCTGATGCCTGAAGAACAAAGAGGAAACCTTACACTGATTGCAAGTGGAGTGTCCTCAGACATTTCTTTCCCCTTGTGTTATACCTAGCCTGTAATAACTGCCCACAATAACATCCTCAGGAGTGTAAAATGATGAAGCAGCTAAGATAACATTCCCTAAACCAGTTTAGACATTCATAGATATTCCAAAGAATGTTTTAGATCTGCTAGCCTGAGATCTGCTTTATCACATTTACGAGGGTGACCTTTAAATTAAAGTATTTGCTACTAAAAAAAAAAGAAGAAAAAAAAAAAAAAGGAGGAGAAGACTCTTTATAACCTGAATTTATTGCCTATAAAGTCACTTTCCAGCAGGAATCCTGATTACAATTAAATAACCCACCAAAACTAAACGGTTTACCTGTGATCAATTTCATGTGGTAGTAACAACCCAATAATGGGCAAAAACACATTCAAGGTTTGTGATATTATCAGCAAAATCTGCATGGAAACTGACATTCAATGATGCATAACACATAGGGGTAAATTAACTAAATGTTTATAAAACCAAAATTTTCCAATGTCTATTTCTTTTGGAGAACAGTCATGTCTTCTATTATAAATCTTCAATCTGAGATAAAACTACTGTAATCTCAGTCCAGATATTCATGCAAGAACATGACTGCAGACCTCAGAGACTTGTGACAATAGGAGTTAGGCTAGGCTGTACAATCAAACACTGTTTGGACCCTCATTTCTTCCCACATTAGAAAGCAGAAATAGACACATACAGCTTTAAAAAGAAGAAATCCTTGTAAAGAGAATTGTATTTACATTTATGGATATTGCATAGGTACATATAGAAGAAAAGAGAATCTGAGCTGAAGGGTAACCTGAAATAAAGCTTCAGGGGCAGAGTAGCAGACTGAGGAAACTTAATCTACACTCCTCCCTTCATCATCAATATTAGCCCTTCCTATGTTTTCGTTGTCCATTTTGGAAAGGACAGTTTCATTGTCCTTTCCAAAATGAAGCACTGAGCCATCTTATCTTCCAGCTGTTCTTCCACTGTATTTTTGAATGATATTTTATTTCCAGTATTTTAATTTTTATTCGTAATGTTCTTCTGCTGTTGTATTTCTAGTGTGTCTAAACCTACACTATCCATTAATAATCGCAGAAGTTTTGGTAACATTGATTTCATAGCAATACAACACAAAGTGAAACACTGTTCACAAAAGCTCCAATGGTGCCTGTAAATTGAACTTTATTATATTATCTATTTCAGATTCTCCTCGTGTTTGAGAAAGGGTCTTTCAGAATCTACCTGATGCCTGTTGCTCAGTAGTGGTCACTGCAACTCGATTTTCCTGCAGCGGTTCCATCCTTTCTACTTTAAATGTTATCCTTATCTTTCTATAATACATGCATTTTCTCCACTATGTGCTAGTATAACTTGTTGAAAAGGTAACTGTAATTTACTTTGTAGGGACAAATAAATCCAAATTGCCTTGCTCAACCTGCTTGTTTATCTTTTTTACCTCCGCACTTCATCAGAAAATGTCTTCAGGAAAACACCATGAATACATAAGAACTGGCCATCTCTAGCAACAGAAATCTTTCCTATGAGTAATGGAGCCCCAAAATTAAGATCCTCCTACACTTCTCATGCAGCAGAGCTGAGAGTAACTAAATTATAATTTTAGCATTTGCATACACTTAGAGGAACAGGCACAGTGAAACTGTGATGCCTTTGACAGCACAGTCCATTCATGGATCCACAGCCTTCCCACTCCACATCAGCAGCCCCATCAGAGAAGCTGCTGTTTCAGGAGAAGGAAGGGTATAAATGGATCAAGAAGGATGCTGCTGTCAGTCCAGAGACTTCGTGGAAGACTGGGATCAACACTCCTGTTCTGAGCTGCTTCTGCCCCTTTGTTCCAGTTGTGTAATACAACACCAGAATTGTGGGTCCTCTTTGCCAAGCAGTGAGCAGGCACAGAGGGAGGCACTTGACCATTTCAGTGGTCCTTAGACATAGATTTTACTGCAAGGTCAAAACTTCACTGGGGACTTTCCTAATTTCTTAAGACATGAATGAAAATAATTATGTTTTGTACAAAGATTCCTAGCTGCATCATTAAATTAATTTCTAGTATAAGGTTAGGTGATTTTACTTGTTAAAATCAAAACACATTAAGAAAAAAGCTAACCTCAAACAGCACTAAAGAACAAATAGCAAGTTATTGACAAAAATTCAGTGTGCATTTCAAGCAGGTTTTTTTTTTTTTCATTCTTCATGTTTCTTCCATGTCGTTTGCATTTACCAATTACAATTACCAAAATCTTTGATATTTAATAAACCTCAAATGAGACTAATTTATTGAAGAATCTGCTGTTAAATTCCTGGATTTTGTGCTTTTTGTGCTGCAAAAATAACTCTGTAGACACACAGTGCTCTCAGTGCCCATGCCCATACAAGATGGAGCTGGACAGCTCTCAGTCCGTCCAGATCACTCATGTCAGCTCAGGTCGGTTTTAAGTGCAACACATATTTGAAGTTAACTCAGTATACTCTACAGTGCACTTATACACACCACAGATGAGTAGCTCTTGGTGGAAAAAAATAACCTGAAAAACAAGAAAGCAAGCTGGAAATACGACATCAATAAACCATGGGGTTTATCCGGGATATTTTCAGCCAAATAAACACATTTCATTCTCTACCATGTGACTGTGTACATCTCCACAGTTTTTGCCTGTTTTCAGCCACCTTCCATTATTTTTGTGCATGGTATGGTAATCCAAATATCTCATATTTCACGTATTGTCCAACACAGAATCTGCTTCTTTTTGCACATACCATGAAAATGTTATTTTCTTTGTTTAGTTCCCATGTTTCCTGGTTTCCATCTCCTTCTCCTTAAATGTAAGTTAGCCTCTTACCTAGATTCCCACAGCTTCTGTTAAATGATTGATTTCATGAAGTGGCACAGAGAGCAATAATGTAATCCAGTGGATAGAGAAAAAAAAAAAAAATCGTCAGGCTGGTCTCAGCTATATAAGGAGACAAAAAGGAAAATATGTTGAATTCCAAAGCACTCATATCTATCATTCCTCGGGCCAGGTTTCCAAAGAGCAGGGAACTTAATACATTTCAAAACAAATGTCTGCCAGTGTGGCTGCCCACTGTTCTTCCTGGTCCCCCACACATGTCAAAAACAAGCTGCTCTTGAAGTTTTTTTTTATATTACACTTCTAGAATGCTTTTTTTATTAGTTACAGCATGTGTAGCAGCCCTGAGCTTTACAAAAAATTAATTATGATTAATAATTGCAAAACAGAGATGAGTGAAATAGAAATGTGTACCTAGGGGAGGATTGGCTTGACTTCATTTTGATCACGAAGCTGGGATTTATAAAATGAATAGGTATAATTTTTGTGAAGTCAGCTAAAAAAAGTTGATCTTTATTTTACTCTGAAGGTACATTTAAGAAAAGGAAAACAAAAAGCATGTTCTCTCTTGAAGTTAACTCCCCTGCAATGAGATTCAAGGGGAGAAAAAGGCTTAATCACCAAGAAAGCAAAGCTTTAAAGAATTCAGTTATGTATACATTATTCACAGAAACACAGTCAGTGATTTCATAAGCAACCAGACAATTAAGGAGTTCAACAAAAACTCTATAGGGACCTTTAACAGAGTCAAAGGTTGGATTTCTAAAAAGGTTCTGAGTCACAACTTCCTCAGCTGCTTTCTTCATGGGAAAGAAAGGGAAGGAGAAAGAGAGAGGGTGAGGGAGAGACTGGGAAGAGAAGGCGATTAGAAAGGGAACAAGGTAGGAATACAAACATATATAAAAAGCAAAATTTCCTTACCGGAAGATTTATATCATAGAAATCTAAAAAAAATTGTCTTAATCTGAGACTAATTGTGATGTTCTGCTCCTTTAGTTGTACAGCAGACTGAACTAGACAATTAAATATTTCATAAATTTAAATTATTGGCTAGTTTCTTCGAAAAAATTTAAATGTTAAAAAGAAAATCAAAAGAAAGAGAAAAAACACTCATCTTTTTACATTTTCATTATATTTTTCTCTTTCTAAAGCAATATACATGAGAAAGAAACTCATTCCAAGGGATATCATCCTTTCATTTCTTCTTGCTCTGATAATAAAAACAATAGCAGTCTGTGATCCACAACTGCAAATTGTGACTGAAAATGTCAGGGTTGAGGGTTTGTAACTACTCTTTCTGGACTTTTCAGGTTATTGGTGACGTGTGTACCTTGAATATTAAGGATTGCAGTGTAATAGTTCTCTCCTCCCTGGAGATAACTCTAAAGCAATTGGAATTGCTGCACATGACCTGATGCTGCTAACACCAGCTAGAGGAATGAAGCTCTGCCTCAGAGATTAGACTATCAGAAGTACAAATGAGATAGAAGAATCAAAATAACTAAGAGAAATGAAACAGAGGAAAAAAAAAAAAAGAGACAAAAGGTGCAGATGCCCTTTAATTGATACTCTGAAACATCTCTTCCCTTCCAAACCTGCAGTCTAGCACAGTCTATGTACTGCACAATACAGGGTTGGGGGGGTTATTGGTTTTTTGAGGTTTTTGTTTTCTTTTTTTTTCACTTATTTTTAAATGCCTAGTTTCAATGGTTTATTATCATGAGTGATGTGTCCTATTTTGATGGGCAAATCTAGGTATTTCACATGAATTCCTTGATAAGACTGGGATGGTTGTGATTTTTTTAGGGTATTCTGCCCATTTGTTAATTCTGCATGACTTTATCCTTCTTTTGCCAGAACAGGTACTCTTAACTCAGGATCTCACCAGGAAAACCTTCAATTTTATTATTTAGGTGCCTAACAGTGAAGGTAGTTGCAACTTTAGCTTTCACTATGGGATACAGATCAAGATTAATGGGCCACTAGCTGGATAATGTTTCTACTTTTGAGTATTGACTGTCTGTCAGATCTGTTGTTGAAGGATATTACTCTCTTATCAACATCATTTTCCCTTTTAGAAAGGGAGAATTTGAATCAGTTATCAGGGTAGCTAAAAAGGCATCTCTAAATCCTCATCTAGTATAAACCATGATATGCAGGACTCTTCAGCATCATACACTATTAATAAAAATATTTTAAGTTCACCATGCCATACTTGCATCTCACAGCTATGTGAGTCCCCACTTTTACAGAGACACACCACAAGACACCGTAACTGTCAAATTCCAGGGCCTCATAAGCCATGTATAAATGGTAGAAAATCAGCAAGCTGTGCTCAGTGGTGGTGGTGAGGTGTGTAGGAAGAAGGAAGAAGCACTGCCATGTAGCCAAGGGAAATGTGCCCCCATGCTCCCCATCCCTTTCTGAAGCCACAGCCTTAATCAGCTCTTACTGAGGGATCAGCTGCATTGTGGTCACACTGGTTATGACACCTCACATGCAGACACATGTCTGTAATGTGTTACAACGGCTGGTACCTTTGGAGGCAGAGAAAGCACGAGGTGTGGTAGCTCTTCCAAACTGAGGAATTAATTTGTGTTACCTTCTCTGCATGGCTGTGTTTCATAATTTTGACAAATGGTTATCATTGGTAATCACAACTGCTTGCTGACATTCATCTCACAAAAATCACACCACACTGTATTTTCTTCATCACTTTATGGTATCAGGCTGGCTCGTGAATATATTTAGCTAGCTACTGGTTTTGCTGCCCAGGCCTGTGCCAGTATTTCACTGCAAATTTGTGAAGGTGAGTGATTTAAACTGGTGGCTGAGAAGCTGCTATTCTTAAAGCCACTGAAGCAAATAATTCAGTATAAACCAGTTGTTCAAATATTTTCACAAGGACTTGGATGTTTTTAGCAGCCCGGAGTTCTGTACTCTCCTAGCCATAATGCAATCAGTATCCAAAAGAGTTTGTTTAATAGTAGTTTGAATATCACTGATCAAACTGTTGTCTCTGTCATTAACTGTTAAAATTTCAACCAAAACCCTCCTGCCTCATAATGCTAAAAAATTTATGACACTACAGGGTTGAAAAAACCCTAATTAACATTATTATCTACTTAGAGTTTTGAAAGTATGTCAGCAAGGCAAAAGGCATAGAACTGAACGGATGCTATGTGGAGGATGGTTATTCTGAAATTTAAGAAAATGCACTTCAAGCAGTGACAATGTAGGTAATGTTACAGACTTTGCCTGTGGCTGAACTTAATATAAGAAATTAATATGCAATGGCTCAGACCTGCTGCACTTATTACAGGTGCATTAGTAATGTATTTTGCTAATTAAGTTTAAAATTTATATTTTCTCTCCCAGCCCAGCATATTTCATGTAGTTTGATGAAAAAACTGGTTGTCTGGAGATCAGCCGAACAGATTTCTAGGACCAACCATAACAGTATGACGCAGACAGATAAACAGGACAATATTCTGGATGTGTGAAAAGGTTCACACGCTGTATCTCACTATTGAAAAGCAAGCCTAGCTCTCTTCTTTCCTGGGAAACATGTATGGTCTTTTACATTATATTCCTCACTAAAATCAGCCTAAGAATTGCATATAAAAATAAGGTCAAGAAGATAAACTTAAAAACACCAATACTTTGTACAAAACTTTAATGAAAATATGAAAAGCTAAAAGCCTTGGAGAACTTTTCTTCAGTGTTCATTCACAACGGCTCTAGTGTAGGTTTTGATATGACAATCTCATCACTGTTATTCAGTGGTGAGTAAGGACATCTTAGTAACCAAAAACCTAGTGAATAAAAACACCCATGATACTGTGTCTTGCAAGGAAACTTCTCTTGGCAAATTCAGAACTAGAGAAGAGTGTCTCACAAGCATGACTTTGCCTTCTTTTGAGCTGCTTACTTACATCTCCTTCCAGACAAGGTGAATAGTTCACTTTCAGTAATTGCTAAGAACCACAGAGATGAAAAGGAAAAAATAAAAACAAAACAAAAAATCTGAGAATGGCATAAGAATCTGGAACAGTTACCAAAACGGTCATTAGAGCTCTAAACAAACAGTTCTATAGAGCCAGCATTAAGTGCCAAGCAGTAAAATAGCTCAGAGATACATTTGTTCAGTTCATTTTCTCTTATTAGGGCAGAATCCGGGAAGTGATGAATAAATTCCTTGTATTTCTTTGTTTGCCTGCATGACTTTTGCTTTATCTATTAAACTGTCTTTATCACAACCCATGAGTTTTCTTACTTCTACTCTTCTCATTGTCTTCCACATCCCACTAGTGGAAGTGAGTGAGCAGCTGTGTGGTCCTCTGTTGTCAGGTGGAGTTAAACTATGAGTGTCTTAATAATCTAAGTTTTTTTATAGTTACAATTATTTTTATGAGTCATAAAATCTACATTTTAAGACTCTGTTTCAGAATGATACTTCCTAATACTCCTACTTTTAAATCTGTGAGAAATTCTGTGACATTAAATTTTCAGGAAAATATTTATTACATTTCTCATTTAAAGTGCCACAGTATCACCACCTGATAACCACATTATCAGCTTTACAAATACATATTTTCACCACAATTGCTAAACAGTGAAACAGTGAAACCAAATGTGTTCCTCAGGTATTCAAATGTAACTCTTTTTCTGAATATAGAGAAAACCTTTCTGACTCCACCCTTTCAGAAAAGCACCACAAATTAGGAAGCCATTTATTCAAACTGCAGAGTTCAGTCACAAATTTTCTGAAAATTAGTGTGGTCAACAAAAGACTAAATTCTGATATTTATATGCATTAAAAAAAATATAAAAATTCCAACATCAAGCCTTCCAATATCAAAAAAGCATCTCATCATTCATAAAGCAATGTTTAATGCAATAGTTTTGAAACTGTTACAGAGTAAAATTACTATGTGCAATTAATCATGTACCAGATAATATCACAGAAAAAAAACCCTTTTGTGCAGCAAATCACTTGATATAAAATTTGTTTAATATTTTTAATGGCAATATTATTGTAGTCTTGAATCAGGTATTGGTCAAGATGTTAAATTTTAATAAATTAGTACTTGGGGATTGTAAGACTCACCATCAGTTTCTCCTATGAAGGTTACAAGTGGGAAAGATGATGGAAATATTATTGGATAGGTTCAATTATTTTTTTGTTTCAGTCCTCCTACAATTGCAGCTTTGAGTAGTTATAAGTTGTCTAATAATATCTGCATCCCCATAAGACTCACAATTAACATTTTCCAGTAAGCTTGCTAGAGTAAATCTAACAAACATAAAACACCAAGTGTGGTAGTTATGCTGTCCCACAGAAAGAAAGCAGAATTTTTCAAGGTCATCATTCCCATGTCCCTAGTAGCTAAGAATTTGCTAAACAAGAACAGCTGGCCCCCTCCCCACCATTAGGATTAGATCAATGCAGGGCAAATCACAAACATTGATCCAGTCCTCTGGGTCTTTAACATGAACCTCCATAACAGCCGATGTAACCACTAATATCACATATTCAGTGATAATGATCAAAAATTCAGTCACAAAATTTACTCCAGCAGAACTTGAATCTTAAAACATCTTTTCTCTGCTGCCAAATTTGAAAGACTTTTGAAGTTCCAGCTGGTTAGAGATCTTCTGATTTCCAATTCTAACTTCGTACCTGAGCCTCTCATATATTTTTCTTTGGTCAGGTATTCGTACTGACTTTTAGTTTTAAATAGTTCTATTCCTTCCTTCACATCTACCCCTGAATGCATTAGTCAACACCAAATTCATTTTTTTTCCTAGCTGAGGCTGAGTAAGCCAAGTTGTAAACCTCTCTTGCTCAGACAAATATTGTATTCCCCTAATTGCCATAATAGCTGTTTCCTATACCTTTTCCTTTATGATGTTAATCTTTCTTGAAAATAGATGACCAGAACTGTATGTAGCATTCTGAACAAGTTCTTAATCAGTGCCTTGTAAAATGAAATTAGTATTAACCTGGCTCTGCTTAAAACATTGTTCAATCTTTTCCAGAATTTCACAATCCTCTTCTACTATTTAAGCACTACAGCCATTTGGTCTCTTGTTAGGTCCTCAGTTTAAGAAAAAAAAAAAAAAAAGTATTGTTCTTAAATTTATGTTTTATGTAAACTCATTGCATTTTCATTACTTAAGGGATAATGTTTTGCGCAAAGAATTGTTAATGTATAACATTAATAGTGTTTTTCCGGTTTATTCATAGATTACTTGCCTATAAAATATGAAAATAAAAACTTACTCTCAACGTCAAGGAAACAGCGTTTTGAAGATATTCCAGTCCATTTCCTGATGAGCATGTATCTATCACATTGCATCCATTCTGACAAAATAAGATATTTTTTCGGAAGAAACAGGGAGTAAGAAAAAAAAGTCAGGAATTTTCAAAATAATAGAATAATAATAAACTATTAAATATTCCATACAACTCCTAATACATTCCTAGACTGCCATTGGGGAATTAGCAGAAAGTAGTTTCAGTAAAGCACTTTGTTCGGGCCTATGTTATTAGACTAATCTCAGAGAAAATGAAAGCAACTCTAATGCACCAGACCACTTGTAGTGAGTGTGTGGACCCTTGTCTAGAGAGAGGATAGCCTTCTTCCTCTGTTAAGTGTTTATGAACATCAAATGGAGCAGCTGCAGGAAGACTGAAGGTGAAATGTACTCCGTCATAAACTGGACTCCTCACAAGAGAAGTCTATGATTCAGTGAGATGGCAACAAACTGCTGCATGAAATGCCTCTCGGAGAAGTGCTCTAAATTCATCAGAGAAAAGATTTCTTCCAGAGTTTCACATAGTCCATTGAATGTCCTGCCTACCATGTCATAATTAATTCTAGGACAGGTCTCTTTCCCTGATGCTTTTGTGAATGGGAAAAAAACCTCTCCATGAATCTATCTTT
Organism: Cnemophilus loriae; assembly: GCA_013397755.1. NCBI lineage: Eukaryota > Metazoa > Chordata > Aves > Passeriformes > Corvidae > Cnemophilus > Cnemophilus loriae. The sequence goes on from VZTF01007679.1 coordinate 3,747,269, forward strand.
AACATCATGCCATCCATTCAAGAAAATAAATAAGCAAACAAAAAACATTTTTAAATTAAAAAACCACCAAACATTTCCATTATTACTGTTTTTGTTATTAAAACTTTTTTTTCCATGAGAAATATTTCATTTTCTGGAATAATATTTCTTTATATTGTCAAAAATATATTAATTTTAGTGAATTCGGTTGCCTTTAGAGACACCATAAGGTAACCAAACCACCAGTATGGGAAAAATTGTCAGTGGCTGAGATCCCTCTTGGTTGGGTGGGTGCAGAGAAGTTGTGGTTGTCTGTGTTAAAGGAACAGACTCAAGTTTCAGTGCTCTGGACCTTGTTAATTTGTGACAACATTTAACTACATATTCCACTCATGGGGGAAGTAAACTTAAACTGGTTACAGATCTGTTTGAGACATAAATCTGGCATAGTTCAGAATGACCTTAAAGTGCCTGGAAATATTGTACTATTTTAGATGAAATATGGATGACTTCATTACCTAAGGGTTTGAAAAGCCTGTTAAAAACTGGTGACATCCCAGCAATGACATTTCTCACTTCCAGAGATCACAAAAGACAGATATATCTTGTGCTGCAAAGAAGAGGAGTACAAATGTGACACTGTACAAACTTCTTAGCAGGTGTCTGTCCCCAAAACCAGATTGTATCGAACAGTGAAGGACCTATAAATCACACACATTTGCTTCTTCCATTCCTACCTACTCTTCCTCTATGTTTTGAGGGATGCACATGCATACTGAAAAATCTTTCTATGTTATATGGTGAGATCTACATGGGAGATCTACATATTTTGCAGAACAAAAACGAAAGCGACAGAGACAGCTGCTGGGTTAGTGTTATGGGTGATGCTTCTTGCAAAGACTTGGCTTAGAAATCAGTGGGTTTGTAAGTCTGTAATCCTTTGTCCTTTCTGGTTCACATTAGAAATTTACGGGTTTAACTTTTTTGAAGACTGATTCACACAAGTTGGTACAGACTGCTTTTTAACTCAGTTCCTACTTCTAATCTTTCTTCCAATGCAAGATGTGAGGCCACAGTTGAAACACTAGAAAAGCCTTAGTGTGGTAGCTGGTTTCTCACTTCTTCCTTGTGCTTTGTTTAGTGCTTTTCCAAGTGGCTTGTGGCTGTGCTACCTAGGCATTCATCACACAGTAAATCTGAGCAAACAAAACCAAACTCAGTCTTTTGACAGAAAATACAAGCATACTCGGGAATAGCTGCAAGCGCAGTAGCTGCAGGCCTTAATTGTCTTTGTTTCTTTTATTTACTGGTTTTGATGAAAAAGCATTATTCACATAAGCGTTGTGTTCCTACCTGTTCAAGATAATCCAGACCATCTTTCCAATGTCATCGTCCAAAAGTGTTATCAAGGTCCAGGTTAGCACATTATTTCCCCACAGCATTTTGAACATGAATAACTATATCGGATGTTATAAAAATCTGAATGATAGATCCAAATAATATCTCACAATAAAAGATAATTACAATCTAATGTCAATCTATGTAAAGATCAGGATGCCTTCAGGCTTTTTCTTATTCCCAGCTATAGTCGAGGAGCATTTTCATTCCTCTGTTATTTTCCATGAAAGCTAATGATTTGTCATAATTGATAAATTTGTGCTGCTAACAGCCACCTAAAGAATTTATGCTTATTCTTGGACTAAGGTAAAAAGTTCTTTGCCATTTCAATCACTCAGCTCAAAATAAAGTATAGCTGGCGTGAAACTTATTCAAACACTTTTATTTATCCTGTGTCATCCATAGTTCTACTATGCAAAATATTAACACTGTTGAAAAAGTTCCGTTTCCAGCACAAATTTTTAGTACAAAAAGAAAAAAAAGAACAAATTTATTTAACTACTATTCATTTTCTCAAGTGTCCTTCCTCCCTTCCTTCCTCCCTCCCTCCCTGCCTCCCTCCCCTTCCTTCCTTCCTTCTCTCTCTCTCTCTTTCTCTCTCTCCTTCTCTCCTTGCTGTTTCCTTGTATTTCTATCACCATGTTTTTTACCATCAGTTGGTAAGAAATATCCAACCTTCCCTAAATAAAAATCTAATTTGCTTGTGCCATTTTAAAGGGATTACTCTGAGACAAGTCTGCTTGTCTGCTGGAAAAATAACTCATGTGCTCTAGAAGTGTTAATGAAAAATTATTCTTCTCTGAAACTGTTTCTGAAACAATCATCTTTTACTGTATAGTACACGTAACAGCGAAATCTTAGTCACTATTTATAACCAATAACTACATGCTTAAAATGAATGTTCATATATTTAATTTAAAATGTACAGGCTGCTGATTTTATTTTTTTTTGAGGTTAAAGTAGTAGGAAATCAGTACTTGAGTTTCAGCTGAATTAGAAATCCACAAAATTACAGGTGGCATTTCCTTCCTTATCATTTAAACCTCTGAAAGCTGGGCTTCAGAATTAGTTCAATTGTTCACCATTATTTTATATTACACTGAAACTGATAAACTTCTCTACAAGATGACTCATTCATCTATCCTCATAATCTGGATAGCATAAAACATCATTAAAAGTGTCTACGTTTTTTCACTGAACATAGAAGGGCCTTAGACTGACTATTAAAGTTCCAAAATTTTTTAGATTGATCTTCCTTTTTGCTATTTACTTTTAAACTCTTCCTGCATTATCAACTACATGTACAGCGATAATTACAACCACCCTGCCCACCATGATTTCTAATTAAGCATTTCAACACTACCTATTTCCTGTCATTGCACAAAGATAAGAACACCACATGTTGGTTTTGCCAATGCCCAGCAAAGTTTGCTCCTGCATCAGTGCTCCAGACACTGATTCAATATGCCCAAGAAAACTGGTGTTTCTATATATGCAAAATTTGAGAGGGGATGGCAGGAAGGCTTATGGTTCAGGTTCAAGTAGTTCTTTGCCAATAACACACTGAGCAAACACATTTTTCATCTCTTTTGCCAGTTATTTCACTGCTGTAAAATTTTGTTGTGCAATGCGGTGTCTTAACAATGTCACAGTGCTAATATACAGTGGCTGGTAATCTGGCCTACTACATGAATAGCTGTAAAATGGTTTTAGGAGGTTACAGAGCTGTCATTTTTCACTCTAGATTTGACAGTGTTCCTGTGATAAGAAGTCCTTCTATGTAGGAAGTATGGTGCCACCCTTAAATGCAACTTGAAATATATTAGCTCAGCACAACCACTACGTTTGACATAGATTTTCTCCCAGAATACAAATTTTAACTCTAATTGCATTAAAGCTTTATTAATTTCCCAATGTTTCCAACACGGTTTTACTGGCACTCTTTTGCAAGTCATTAATTGTGCATTCTGCCACTCTAGTTTTAATGACACTGTAATTTATTTCAAGACTGCTAGAGAAATGAACTGTATAGTTTTCATCAAATGGCCTGGAAAAAGGTAATAAACACACAAATAAATACTTACTAATAAACTGATTATTTACAACCATTTCAAAACACTGGAAATATCTTTTGAGACAAAAACAAAGAAAAAGACAAAATATAAGTGGAAGTTTGAAGTCCAAAATTTAATTTATGGACAAAATAAAACATCATAAATCTTATCAAAGCTTTCCATCAAATTATTTTTCTCTTACTTTAAAACTACAATACCACTGGAAACCTGAAATTCCATTTGTTTTGAACTATTTCTTCATAGTACTTCCTGTCCTTATAAATACAAAAAACCCCTTGAAAATCTCTCATGAATACCTCTAGCTGTTATTCCTTTCTCACAGCCTCTGAAATATTGAATAACAATAACAGTAATTTCAACCTTTTTTTCTGAGTATGGAAGTCATTTGATAGCAACATTCAACGGAAGTCTGAATATAAAAGCAAATTTTCAATGGTATATGTAATAACCCAGGAAAACAGAATAAGATACGTCTCAAGACCTAGTAAGAATGAAGAAAATGTCACTAAAAAAGACTCAAAAGAAGGCTTTCAGGTAACTATGAAGGTAAACTGAAGAGTTGGACTGGAAGAAATACACTTAACTGAACGAATACCGTCAAGCATCTGCATGCCACAATTTAACAGAATGGAGAGGGCAGGAAAAAAATTAAAGAACTTGAAAACCTTAAAGGACTTAAATGTTTAAGGGATTTTAAATGAAAGTTTATCTAATCATTTCAGCTTGACTACTGTTTTATTAATTATTTTATTATTAGTTATATGCTCTCCCTCTCTTCTTTCCTTCCTCCCATCCTTCTTTTATTATTTTCTTCTTTTCTTTGATATGACATTGATCTGGAATAGATCATTTTGTTTCAAAGTGTCTCTTCACAACATCAACTTGTGCCTGGATAAAATCAAACTGGACAGCACTATGGACATTCTGGGGGCTAAGCAAATTCAGTGTAAGCAAAGTCACTATACTTGTCAGCAAATTTACCGGAGTCAGTGTAGCAAAGTAATTTTGTGGCTATTGCCTTCTCTGGATCCATTTAGTCTTCCACAGAAAGAAAGTCTCCAACCACCTTCAGAGAAAACAAAATACAAGTCCCATGCTTTTAAACGAGAGAACTATTTCTGATCATTGGAGAAAGGATGGCAAGACATACTAAGTCCATGACATCTGTTTTCTCTTGATGACAGGCAGTTCTTTTATAATCTCCCCATATATTGATTTAAAAAAAAAACAAAAGTCCCTGAAGTCTACAATTTGCATAAAGCTCTAGAATTGTGGAATCTTCCAAATGTCTGGATTCTGACTGAATTTGGTGTTGGACTGTACTGGTCTGTAGGCTACCTATTGCTGCACATTCACATGAGTATGTTAATACTGCATGTTCTTGCTATACCTTAATTAAAAAATTAAGGTATAACGTAGGTACAACATGATACAGACATTTCTGGCTCCACCAAGATTTTAGAAACATAGAATTATTTATGTTGGAAAGACCTCCAAGCTCATTGTGTCCAAACATAAACCTAACACTGCCAAGTCCACCACTCAACCACGTGTCCAAGTACCACATCTACATGTCTTTTAAATACCTGCATGGATGGTGACTCAATCACTTCCCTGGGCAGGCTGTTACAATGCCGGCCACCCTCTCAGTGAAGAAATTTTTCCTAATATTCAATCTAAACCTCCCTTGGTGCAGCTTGAGCCCATTTCCTGTTTTCCTGTGTGTTGTTACTTGGAAGAGATTGGCCGGCCCCGATTCAGGCGGTTGCAGTTGTTGGCTCCCTTGAGCCTCCTTTTCTCTGGACTAAACATCCCCAGCTCCCTCAGCCACGCCTCATAAGACTTGTGCTCCAGACCCTTCACCAACTTCTTTGCCCTTCTCTGGACTTGCTCCAGCACCTCAGTGTCTGTCTTGTAGTGAGGAGTCCAGAACTGAACAAAGGATTCAAAGTGAGGCCTCCCCAGTGCCCAGTTCAGGGGGGCAATCCCTGCCCTGGTCCTGCTGTGTTGCTGATACAAACCGGGATGCCTGCTGTCCGCCTGGCTGTACTGCTGACCAACACCCCTGTTTTTTAAAAAACATGTATTTCAAAGAAGACTTAGTAGCATGTTTCTGGCCTAGAACTTCTTAGGTGACATAATTTTGACACCATGTTTTTTCACAAAAATAATTGTCACTATCTTCAAATAAAAAGTTGGAAGGACTTTTATTTCTTCTGAAGTCCAAAAAGCTGTGCATTAAATCCATCAGTTTATGTGACACATTCTTACCATCACCTTTACTCCCAGTTCAGTGCCTGAGATTTTTTTTACAAATGTCCTTCCAAAGCCCTGAAGTCTAGCAATAGTAACATATTGTAAAGTTTTTGCTTACTGAGCACCTGTTGAGCAATTGAGTCTCTTCTGTCACTTGCATGACTTCAAAATTTCAAAATCCCTTAATTCTTTCCTGTCAGGCTATGTCTCATAATTCCTTTAATACTGTTCTCATATTTTCATTTCCCTTAACCTTTTCCCATGTCTTTGTTTTTTGCTTATAGTGACACTGATTCATTTTTCCTTATGTATTATCACCAGTATTATTAAAACCACTACTATTGTCATTTATTCATTTTAGCTATTCTTCCTTTCTTTCTTTTTTTTTTTTTTACACGTCTTTTTATAATCTGCAAAATCCTGCAACTCCCTTTGGAAGGCACCTACTTCTCCCTGGAATGCATTTTATAAGACTTTGCAAAAAGAATGCATTATAAATAAAATGCAACATTATTTATATTCTTTTCCTAATTTTGTGCAGGCACCAGCTGCTGTTCTTGTGAATAGAGTTATTAGGAAGCTAGAAGTGTTAGAAGACAAAAAAGCAAGAAATTTCAATAGGAAGATATTTTTAAATAATCTAAAAGGCCAATGCACAAAAAAAAAAGCGACCAAAAAAACGCAAAACCCAAAAACTGAAATAGATTTCTAGCTATTGTAAATAATAGACATTCAAGCCCCTGTCTAAATTTTTAGAATTTTGGGGAAGAATAAATTACTGAAAGGAAGCCTGTATTTGATCAGTTGTCTAATAATATACTAAAAGAATTTTTAAAGGGGTTTTTTTTTTCCTCCTATCATTAATTCAGTTGCAGCTGTCTCCCTCCTTTGTAATATTCAATCTCTAATGCTTTTCCTCTAAATTCTATGTTTATAGGGATGATTTTTTGTTCAGGAATATTGTCTTATTTGTGAGAAGAAAAGATAATATAACCAAGAATTTTCAGTTCATGCATAGCACATCAATCTTTCCTTGTTTTATAGTTACTACTTGTTCTTGCAGAAAGTAAACCACTACTAGACATTTCAGAATTAAAATATCATTTATGTTTTAAATAATTGCCAAAATGTCTTTCAATCATCAAGATTTGTCTTCATAAAAGGCTTGCAGGTTTACGGAAAAATTAAAATTTCACAGCATTCGATGAAGTGCTTTTGAGAAAGAAAATATCCTGAAGGTATAAATCCAATTATTTCATTTCCATGAAATTAGCATAGTTAAAGTTATTTTGATTCCTGAGGGGATCGTTTTTTACATTTCTGAAAAAGGAAAAAACATGACACAGTAAAATTTACAATAAAGTAAGAGGAAGGCCAATTTCAGATACTTGTATTCTGGGAAATCTCGCAGCTGTAGCTAAAATCTTTGATAGTTTCAATAGGATCAGACAGAATTTTTGATGGTCACAAATTTGAATTTATCTGCTTTTTCTCAAGTAATTTTTAATTCCTTAAAACAAATTGATCAGTGCATTAGTTATAAAGCAGAACATGATAAGATATTACTCCAATGGAAAATTTCCTACGAATTAGGGAAAACTAAACACTAGCACAGATCAATCATAAGAGATCAAACAAACTGTTCTGATCTAAATAAATGCTCATTAAACTCTCCAAGATTCAAATACATACCCAGACCAATCTGATTCTATTTCATATTGTTTTTTTCATCCATATCTGGAAGGCCAAGTGTTGGGATCCTATTGAAAGGTGTGTGATGGAGAAGACTTTGAAAGGACAAATTTCTAAAAAACAATACCAAGCTAAACCAATATCTGATGAATTTTTAACAAGTATCAAACTTCAACTCCTCTTTCAATGTACAGAAAAGAGTACATAGTATGGAAAATTAATAACTATTCTTTCAGGTAGCTGTAGAGAGTCAGTGTGGTCCCATTTGAGCATTTGATTTCTCCTCATAAGACATGTTTTCAACACCCTACACAGGTTTTGCTGCCCTTCTCTGGACATGAGAATACATGAAAGTTTTTGCAGAAATGCAGAACAAAACCCAAAGATTCAGCTGGAAAATAAGAACTTCATATCTTTTGAAGAAAAATAAATGCAAGAGCTGAAAACAAGTCATATAGTTCATTTATATTTTAGACATAGAAAATGAGAATAATTTAACAGAAATTTCATGTACCTGCAATGCAAATTTCAACATCTACTCTAGTCTATCTTGTTTCCTATTAAATTTAATGGAGTGAATGAGGCTTTTCAGGATTAATTCGATAAAAGTTATCTGAGATATCTTTTTTAAGATGAAGGACATTATGGCTAGATCCAATTATAGCTCATGTGGTAGCTGATTATGATTATTGTATGAGACAGTACACCTGACCATTGTCCAAATAGCTTTAGGAATGGATCATTACCATAGTAATCTTTGTGTAAGAATATCTCCATTCTTCACAATAAATCTGTGAAATCTATTATAGACACATATGGTAAGTATATCAGTTCAAAATTAGACTACAGGTATTTCTGAGGCTGTGTGGAGATAATGGTATCAGTTGCCAGTACATTTTTGGAAAAAAAAGCTGTAGAAATTCTCTGTGTACAAAACACTTTTTTGTTTGTTATAGGTCTTTAAAAAAACCTTCAGATTTGGACCTGAAACACATCAAATTGCTGGGTTTTTGCAAGGTCAGATTTTGGGTTAATTTTGTGGTTTTTACAGGTTAACCAAAACTAACTATTCATGCACTGAAATGGATAATTTTTTATTTATTTTTCTGTAAAAGGTAAAAACAAGCAAGAAAAAATGGTACCTATTTGGAATCTCTGAAAAACTCAAGAGGAATAGTTTTAGATGAAAGTAATTTCATGGGGGTTTTTTTCAGAAGTTAAACTTGAGGCAGAACAGACAATGTTTCATTTTATCCCAAAAAAGTGACATTTTAATAATTATGAAAACATGCTGATCGTGACTCATTGTAAGAGGTTTCTTTATGTGCGAAAGCTCTTTCTTTCCTCACAGTTTATAAGGCCGTTAATCAGCTCTTGAGCGGCTGCTTCTAAGTTTAGTCCATCTCAGAAAAGTACGTCATGTAGTTTAAAAGAAAATGATGAATACAGATATGTAAATGAGTAACCTGGACATTGTACATTAGGACAGAAATTACTGCCTCCGAGAGGCAATTTTAAACAAAAATGTGATCAAGTCCAGGCATCCGAGGAAAGGAGAAAACCCCTCAACTTTTCTATAAGGTATTTAAACTCCAGATCTACAGGTCAACCAATTCATCAAAGATCAGCACACGTCCAAACTTCTCCATGCAGTACATCAAATCCACTCTTTTCTTTCATAAACATATCTATTCCATGTCTGTTAAGTGTAATCTTCATTTTTTACAGTGCTTAGTTATTTTTAAGGGGAAAACATTCCGGAAGAGAATTTGGACCCCTGTTGAATCATAAGGTTGGATACAATTTGTTAATGATGCAAAGGTTCTCAAACAAATTTAGTGCCCTACTTAAATGTAAACTTTAATGGCAGTGTTTAAATCAAAATCTATCTCAAAATACCTGTAGAAGAAGCAGGAATTCTAATGCAGTGTTTTATAACAGATAATATAGAAATACAGACATTTATAATTTAGGAAGCCAGAAGAGAAATTCCTTTGTTACAGCGTCCTTTGCCCTACTTTAAGGAACCCGTACTGTAGTCTCCTTCATGCAAACTTATCAAGATCCATATTTAAGCTGGCTTCCCTGTTAGAAGACTATTTCAAAATCTCACCTTTCTGATAGTTAAAAATTTCAAATCAGTTTTCACTCTGAACTGATTTATGTGTAATTTACATACCTTTTCTATATATGTGCACAAAATAAGCAGGTACTTTGGTCAGTACATTCTCAGGGGCAATAAAAAGTCAGACAAATCTGCCTACATCAAACCCCTAGAAAGACTTTTCGCAGTTGTCTTTTTGGTTAGTATGCATATTTCCAACTGTGCAGCATTTTCATAACTATCTCATATGCTTTGTTTCATTGGCAGACAGACACTAAGAAAACAAGCTATCTCTTTTTCTGAGAGAATGTTAAACACAATAATGTGTCCTTTTTGTAGGAATAGAAGACTCCTGCTGCAGCAAATGTTGCCAACATAGGAGACAATGTATTGAGATTATTAGTTATTTTACCAGATGATTGCCATATTCAGGAAAAAAAACCCCAAAGAGATACTTTATTATCTTTCTGTAGTTCAACTGGATGAGTAGTTGACTAATCATGCATCACCAACTATTATTGGCTCTGTGATGCCCAGTTTTGCAAAATTATTTTATACAATATTATATTTGCCTTTGCAGTGCTGTTCTGGTTCTTTCTTTTTCTCTCAAAGAATGCTCTAAGTTTTAGTAACACCAAAGCACCTTGTTCATCATGAAATAATTTTGCAAATTAATAAATCATTCAGTGGTAATTACTGTCCTTACAAGGGGTTTTCTTCAAAATGGGCAGTTGAAACACATTTCAAAATATTGAGTGTGAGTCTGAGAACACATCAACATTTAAATTATTCTGAAAGTTCTGCATTTTAAACTTAATGAGGATAGAACTGGATCATTACTAGGGTAACAAATTAATCAGCTGATAACTCGATCAGTTAGAATGATCTTCCTTAGAGAAAAAGTGTCTAAAATTTCAATCAATGGAATGTATGTTTTGTTAGATTGAAGGTTAGTAACTCAAGGGAAGTATGACAGGTTTTGCAATCTGCTATTTGCTTTGGCTTTCTAAATGTCAGGAAGCGTCAGCAATAAGATGTACAGTTATTCTGTGATAGATACAATTTTGCGATATCACTGTCAAATTAACATTACAGCTCTTCTGAACCACCAATTCTTAAGGACAAATCTCAGTCAATACATAAAGAGTTGGTTGGAACTGGGAGTGTTTGGAGTGTAAATTTCATCCTGATCTGAAAGTTAGGTTGCAGATTATGAAGAGTTATACAGACTAAAAAAAGCAATTATTTTTGTTTGGATTTTTTGGGCAACTCTGCCTTTCTAGAGGCATACTGGTTTTTCATCCCCAAATCTTTCTCGACATAGTAGAAGGAAACAAAGTGGGGACCACCCCAGCCACTCCCAAAGTATGGAGGCAGGCTTCAGAGACAACATGTGCTCAAGCGGCCAAATCAAATCAGACAACTTTCCTGGAGTCAAGGAAAAAGAACAGAAATCAAAGTTAAATACTCCCCTCGAGGGTACTGAAGAATGATGTGCTCTGAGGGCTGGTGAAAAGAATGAAAACAATAAATGTTTTAACTCTGAGGGGAGTTTAAATTTAATAGATTTGAAACTTTGAAATCTTGTGACACTCTAAAAGTGAAATATGACAAAAGTTTTCTCACTGGGCATACAGTTCTCAAAGGTCAGCTGAAGGTAAGCTCTTGGCACTCAATTGTCTGCTTTTATTGTCATGGAGTAGAGAGAATAAAGAAAATCAAAAATTTCAGTGATGCAGAGGGTAAACAACACAGCAAAGTATGTTAAAATGTTCACTGACAGAATGTTGAGAAAAAAAATCATGTATTTGAGTGAAACTTCTTGATAACAAGGCACATGATTCTACCCTTGATCCTAAAAAAATATTCCAGAAATGGTATCCTTGGAAGGAGAAAAGGACAGTGAAAATGGGTTCTGATCCATTGCAATAGTAGAGATGTCTGCTCAACAGCCAGTTTATTGTAGTAGAACTAGTTCCATATATTGGCAACATATAAAGCACATGTAAATTCAGTGTAATAAGATTGATCCAGACACATAGGAAAGACAGACAAGTTTTTTTCTGCCAACTCCATAGTGATATCACTTACTAGACTGTAACTGCTCAAACATAAATGAAGTGAAATGTGTCCCTGAAATTTTAGTGGCAATATTAAAATGATATAAAATTTAAAAATAAAACAAAACAAAACAAAATAAAATAAAATAAAATAAAATAGCAAGTTGGTGTAGCTTAAATGAAATTACATCATATAATTATAATTTATAAAATGTATTATATGTAATTATTTGATAATTACATATAATATATGTGTATATAATATATATATAGTAATAGATGTACACAATGTATGCACAATATATATATAATACATGTTATTTACATGCAATTATATGTATTTATAGAATAATATATAATGATGTATTATATTATTATAGAAAATTCTGTTACAAAATAATTTTTTCTAACAAAATATCATGATAGCCTAAAATAAGGTGTAAAAAAAAAATAGTCCAAGGTAACCTAAAATTATATTCAAAGTGCCTATATCCTGATTAGAATAACAGAAGTATATCATGGAATGCAAGTTCCACTAAAATGGGTGAGGGTAAAAAATTGCACTAGACAAAAATTTCCAGTGGACCTGGCATTAACCTAGGAAAAACAAACAACCAAACTTCTTGAGGATAGTATGAAATAAGGTTAGCGATCCCTGCTAGGCTTACTCAGTTTTAATTTCCACAGAAGTGCCACATTTTGCATTTTGGAACACAAGAGCTCTTCCCTGAAGTAACTGATTTCTTTGCTCTTCATTTATTTTGGCTTAGACTACTCCAGTGTAGGCTTCTTGATAAATTAGAGGTCTGGGCAATCACCAGCCCTATGAATTTCTTCACCCAGAGGGTGGTTGGGCACTGGAACAGGCTCCACAGGGAAGTGATCACAGCACCAGCCCGACAGAGTTCAAGAAGTGCTTGGACAATGCTCTCAGGCACACGGTGTGACTCTTGGGGCTGTTCTGTGTAGAGCCAGGAGCTGGACCTAGTGATCTTTTTAGGTCCCTTCTAACTCAGGATATTCTGTGATTCTATAATTATATGATCCTCTGAAGCTTAATTTTCACTTCAAAGAAGAACAGCTTAAAGAGTCCCCTGTTACAAATATCAGAGCTAATAAAACTGCCTGCCTCATAAATGAATTGTCAGTTTCAAAAAGACCTTTAATATTGTGTGCATTTTGACAGGAACTGACTCCTACCTTATTCTCACTTCAGTTTCTGATAAAGTTGTAAAAGGAATTTAAATGAAACATGATTGTGGGCACTATGATAAATATTTATGTTTTAAATGTATGGGGTTGGTTGGTTGGTTTTATTTGATTTTGGGGTTTCAATGTTCAAATTGGATACTAATATCACTGTTGATTTTTTTCCTTTTTGATGTGTTATTCTACACTAGATTTACTAGTGTCCTGTAACTCTTGTTCCATAACAGTAAACCTGAATGTAACAGCAATGAATAGCAGCCAGAGGAAAAAAACTGATTCACATTTCAAACAAATGTAATTGCTACTAACAGTTGGAAACCAGAAGATACACATATTTTAAAAATTAATTAAAATTAAATAAATTGAAAATTTCCTTGTATTTTGAGGCCACAAAGAATTCCCAATCTTAAAAAGAAAAAATGAAGCAACTTCTCCATGGATACTTATATGAATACTTTTGAAAATCCTTTTTAGTCCATGGATTTTAATTAGGGCTGAAGTTTACAGAGTGCATGGAAAACTTTTGCAGTAATATTCTGTTAGATAAAGAGTTTGCTCCAAGTAATAGTTAAAATCTTTTAAATCTGAATCCCGGAGAAGATGATTCTCACTTTAGAGTGATTTCTTTTTTTGAAGTTCATTGCCACTGCTTTCTCCACTCTGAGAGTACTTTCTTTTGTCAGGACTATAAACACAGAACTATAGTGAAAATACAGAGAAGAGATTGTGCAACAGCACTAATGAAGTAAATTTGGTGATTTTAGCACAGTCTTTGTAATTACATACTTACACTGATTGATACAATGGTCTGTGCCAATTTTATCCCTGTCTACAAGGTCAGCCATTGGTGTTGCAATTAGGACAACACAAAGAGCTGACCAGAGAGCACGAGATAGCCATAGCTGACCGACTGGGTGGGCCTGAAAGAAAACTTTTCCAGTGAGAGCAGACTACTTGAGTAATTTTCTGTCTGCATGTTGTGGTACACTATCACTATCCCCCTCTTCAGGCCTGCTCTGTGATCTCAGAAGCTCCTGATAAGCCTTAACCAAACCAGCAGAGCAGTGAAGAACCCCTTCAGAAAAGAAGGAAACATGTAAGAGGTTTGTCTCAAAGGGTGATTCTCTGCAATGTTGCACACTGCAGGTGCAACTACACAGCTCATAAACTGAGCAGCTATCATCTCTACTGAAGAAGAAACAGAGAAAGAAAAAAGAAAGTTTAATACGATCAGAAATTAAAATTAGAAGTATTTATGAACTACTAACTTGTAGACAAAATTCCATTTACATGAAAGACCCTATTTTAATTGACCCTTGTTAGATGCAATTGTTCATAAAAATAGATAGATGTGTAACAGCTTTATCTCCTGACCACATCAAGGGTTTATGGAGCCACTAGATGTTCACAGGATGGTCTCAGTTCATGAGTAGCTTCATGAACTCTTTGGAGATCCATTTTCTCCAAGGTATTAGAAATCACTATGGAGAGGAATGTGGATTGCTAGTCTTACCTTGTGGTGGTCTTTGTAAATTAAATAAACTTAAAAAAAAAAGTTTCCATATTTCTTACCATTTATTTTCTGCTTCTTACTGACCTTGAGTCTACAAATTCATGCCTGTTATGTGATAACTATGTTGCTAGCTTTCTTTTTTCTTTTTTTTCTTTTTTTTTTCCACTAGCAAATTTATTTATCACTCACTGCACTGGACCATCATAGAAGTATATAGAATTGCAATGTGAAAAAAATTGATTAACATCAGCCTTCTTAGCAACTGTAACAGGCAGCTGATTAATATCTGCAGTAGTTGTGTGCATAGTGTTATCAGTGCAAACCTATATGGACCATAATTTAGAACATTTCTCCCATGCTTCATAATTCCAAAGTAAATTAAATTAAAAGTGAAAAATAATAAGCATACCAGTATTTTAAAAAGGATTACCTGTTTCTTTATTAGTGACCTGGTTGCTAACAGAAATGGCAGACACTCATTTGAGAAAAGACTCAATTCAAAGATCGTTTTCATATTGTGAATGAGTATGCAAAAGTGCAATCAGAACACTGCTTGTGTGCCTCTAAATATAATAATGCTTCCCATAGGGGTGGGAATACAGTCTTACAAAATATCCTTGAGGTTTGATTTTTTGCAAATAAAACCCAAATGGCCTCTCAGTATAGTTCCAACTGAAAGGCCAATTAGCTGTATTTTAGAGATGCTTTCAAGATATTTTAATTTTTGCTAACTTTGTCAAATGCTCTTTCTGCAAAACAGCCTGATTGCAGTTCCAGCTAAGGTTGATATAGATGTTTCCTTCAAGATATTTTTGACAGACATTGTAAAGCAGAAATCTTCCATATTAATACATTTTTCTTGCTGATTTATCACTATAACTAATCACAGATTAATATGAAGATTAGCCACCTACAGATGAACACGAGTGTTACCAGTGAGAGTTTTCATCTGGAATCTTACGTACAGTAACCAAAGAAGTGCCCATTTCACAACTAAAAATCCGTAACATGAATGGATTTATTGTATGTAATACTTATATATATAGTTGTGAAATGGACACTTCTTTGGTGCAATTATCAGTTGCTCTGATACCCCTCATGATTTCTGGATACCAACACAAGCTTTCCTACCTGCAGCCTGTGAATCTCTGTGGTTTTTTGTGCCTGGTACAGCTCATCTCTTTCTTTCTCCCCTCCCAGAGGAGACGTATAATGCTACAACATTCCTTATATACTCTACAGTAGGAGTATACTTTCTCCCTCATTTAGGCCATGTCCAGCAAGAAAGGAACCTTTTTACTCCAAGTCAAGGAAAATACCATAGTTTCTCCTTTTTGTCGTTCAACATGAGGAAAAATAAGAAAGATAAATTGAAATATTCATGCTTCAAATAATTATCACAGAGATTAGGAAACAACTAGGAGTAATTTAAGCAGATTTCTTGAAATATCGCTCTTTCAAGCACATAGTCACTCATATTTCCAGAAATATGGTAAAGAACCTTGTGCAACCTAAACTTACCCTGACACAACTTCAGGCCATTCCCTCAGGTCCTGTCACTGGTCACCAGAGAGAAGAGATCAGTGCCAGCCTTTTCTCTTCCCCCAACGAGGAAGCTGTAACTGGAAGGAGGTCCCCCCTCAGTCTCCTCTCCTCCAAGCTGAACAGACCAAGTGACCTCAGCTGCTCCTCATACAACTTCCCCTCAATGCCCTTCACCATCTTTATGGCCCTCTTTTGGACACTCTCTAATAGCTTGATACTTTTTTTATATTGTGGTGCCAAAAACAACATAGTAATCGAGGTGAGGTTGTTAATATTTTAATGACTGGATAATTGGAAGACAAATGTTCATGAATAGTTGCTTGTCAACAAACCTGTATTGTTAGTTCATTCTTAAGTTTAGTCATAAATCTCTGCAAGAGATCCAAGTTCTGAACCATGGAACTATTTGCATTTATTTATATTTTTGAGTCACACTATTACCAATATGATGGTGTTTATTAGAAACAATCATATATGGAAAAACCTAAATTTGAAGATAGGGCTGTTTCAAATGAACAAATAATTTTCATCTGACCAAATTTTTCATTGCTATATCAATTTACTTCAGCATTCATTGTGAATAAATAACTTGTTTTCTCAGATTCTACACTAAATTGGGCAAAAATTTGGCTTAAATTAATCTCTCTAGTCAAATTATTATCTCTGTATCTTATGTATTAGCACAGTGGCTGCCCAGGAAATTACTGCGCCAGATCCATTTCGTGTGGCAAACTAAGCAAAAGAAAAAGAATAGCAAATGAATACTCTGAAAAAGAATAGCAAATGAATACTCTTATCTTCAGCTGTGTTGTAGTAAAAAAAGACATTTAGATAAAGATTGTCAAATAAAATGTCTGCCATTTATGATAATCTACCATAATTAACAGTTGTAGTTAAAACATTACACGTTAAAATGTAGAAAAAACTTCAATAACAGGTATAACTCCAAATGACCAGGACTCTTGAAAATAATCTTCAGTAAAGGTTGCTTTTTATTTTAGGAATAGAAGATACATCACTGGGTCCGTTTCATGAATACACTAAATCAGTTCTTCACTTTTACTGGAAAAAGACTTCATTATAAAGAACATGAAATTACTGAAAATGCCATAAATTATTCAAACTTTCATCTAAAACTTAAACCAGTCACAGGCCAATTAGTTCAAATAGTCAACGAGAAACAAAACCCCTTATTTCAATATTTTTAGAATTACAAAGTTCCAGATAAACCATCATTAAAATGTCAGCCAAAACATGTAACAGCTGGAGCTCATTTCACACTAACATTACTCAGGCATTTTGCTTAAAGCAGTTTCCTAAACTCCCTAATAATGGAGGTATGGGCAGATAACAACTTGGGTCATGACTTAGGTGTTTATGTCTTTCCAGTGATTACAGAGGAAAGCAAATAAGCAAAATAACTTAGATGAGATGTTTAACTTTTGATGTTTAATGCTGGGTAAGATGAACCCTTTTTCCATTATCTACTATTTTTTTTTTTCCAGATATTTCTTTCTAAGAAACTTATTACATTAGAACTTTGTACTTTCTGTGTTCAGGAGGTATTGGCACAGTGATATACATTGATATACTGTCTTCTGCCTGCCTTCAGCAAAATAGAAATCATTTCACAAAACAGTCTAGAATAAGATGCTAGAGTAGCTATTCCCAGAGGAGTTATATCACTTTCAAATATCAAGGGGATTTTTTAGTATTAAACTCATTTGGAAACATATTAGCCACTCCAGAATAAGCCAAGCTGCATGGTAAAAAGCTTCTCAAAGCCAAATTAGCTAATGCCTGAATTAAGACTTACAGAGCACTCTCAGCATGGTACTAATTAGTGCTGCCTAAATCACCCACATATATCTATTGTAATTTTAACCGATGCTACACTAGCAAGAACTACAGCTCCTTCAAAGCTATTTGAATGGTGTCTATCCTGCATTTTGCAGAACAGAAATGCCCACAGGCATGCATATTAGAATCTGGATTGAACCTATGAGAGGGGTGAGTTTAGGAGCTTTCTACTGAACTGGGCAAATTCTTTCTTCAGTTTCTGTTCTGAAAGGCTGTGCAGCCTTGCTATGCTGTTCTGTCACTTGGAGATCTTTCTGCTTGGAAAACACTGTTTACATTTAAATCATTATCCCTTCCAGAGTTTTTCCCAGACAAAGGTACTGCAACACTTCAGATGCCCTCAGGGATCTCCAACTCTAATTATTTACATGAGTGAGGTTTTAAGACCCTAAGAAAGATTTTACATCTCTAAGGGAAGTATATTGTAAAGGTTTTAAATGCAATGCTGAGAGACTTCAAAAGAATTCCCACCAAGTGAGACTTGGCAATGCTAGCTCAGTCACACTAAAGTGGAAAAAGCTGGAATTTTAACATTAACTTTGGAAGCTCTTGCTTTTGCCTATTTTTGCCTGGATCTTTAATCTTACTTGTATCCAGTGATTTGGTATTTTATTTAGGCTCCAAGTAATGAAAAGCATTTGGACCTGAAATCTCATCAACATATCCAATAAAATGCTATTAAATTCTGAATATTTCAAATATCAAATAGTTTAGGAGACTTATGTGCTTTTAAATATTTAAATGTGAATAGGTGAAAAAGATATAACTTTTGAAGTTTAAGGCAAAAAATATAAAGTTTTGAAGTTTAAGGCAAACTGTTACACAACTGAATTATTTTCCATGTCTAACTATTAATCCACCTGTTCTTTCTTTACAAAATATTTCATTTTGGCTATTGCATAGATAGAAACATATAGTTCTGAAACCTGTTTGAGAAGCTAATTTGTTTATCAAGCTTCTTTGTGATGGGATAACCATGGGATAAACCGTTTGCAATTCGACTGAAGTATATTTTAAAAGAGAACTCTAAATTTGAACAAGTTGAATCAACTGTAAAATTATTAAACTCACTTAGGCCATGGGAATAATGACTACATGTGTGAATCCAACTTAACCAAGTGTACTTGTTCTAATCCAATGTAAGTTGCAAAGCATAATGGAGCTCCTCAGTGGAAAAAAATGGTCAAAAACTGACCTAAACGTGCGGGTAACAATATGCGCAGATTAGAGGTACGTGTAAAATATTAGGGAAAAAAATAAGCCTGACTGAATACTTTTTTAAATAAAAAATTTCCTGGGTCCAACACCAAAACATTTTTCTAAGTAGCCTTATTCCAGACCTATCTTCCCAGACCTGAATCTTTAATTACTAATCTGCAAAAAACCCCTCAAAGAAACCCCCAACCAACCAATGCACAACACCCCCCCCAAACCCAAAAAACAAACAAAAAACCCCAGACAAAAAATCAAACCAACCAACAAAAAATACTCCCCCCAAAATAACCCAAAAACAAGCAAGCAAACAAAAAAAAAAACCTACAAAAAGAAAACAACAAACCAAAATCAAGAAAATACAAATAAAAGCAAAACACCTTTTTCAAGGCCATTTAAATGTATATTTGATGTCAACTGCCTTAATGAAATTGCTGATTTTAGGTCCGCAGACAAAATATGTACCTCGGAGTCATTGAGATAAGTATCTATCCAAAAGTGAAGAATAGATGTTTGAGAACAGGAAATCCCCACTTATGCTGAAGCAGTACATGAATGTATAAAAATACTGTAAGCACTTTTTGAAGTCCATAAAAGGTTACAGTGCTCCCTCTCTAATGTCGTTCTGGGAATTTTGTAGATTAATGGGGGAGAACAATTTGGTGACTAAATTAGTACTGAGAGCTCTAACAACATGAGTAGGTCTGCAGTAGTGTGCTGCGTAAAGAAATACATAGGTACTTCAGTTTACCCATCTTAAAGTGACATGCATTATTAATCCTTATTCTCTGGGCAGTTTATAAAGGTGATTTAACAATCTTGCCATGCTATGCATCATAATTTTTACTTTACCAAATAACTGTATTAAATATAACATGGACAAAACAATTAATTTTTATGTGTGTTCTCATTGTGTCTGCCAAATACTGTCCTAGAAAAATTCACTGTACCTGACCAGACCAAGATTCCCTGCAATGGCTTTGTTAGTTGATAGTCAGACAAGAACTTTCAAAGATCGCCATTATCTTTACACTCACCTATTTTTATTGTAATTTTTCTCTGTTAGTTTGTTAGATGTTATATTTTTAAAGGTACATTTACATTCCCTTCCTTTACACGGGACAGAATTTTTCCACAATAAACCAGGTGAAGAAAAGAGATCTTTCTCCATGACTACATTTAATTTTTTTTTGCTTAAGTAACAAGAAAAAGAGGATTTTTTTACTGGAGGGTAATATCAGCACCATATCAGTGGGGATGTCCCCAGAGATACCAAAGCTGGGGTGGGTAGCACGTAATGAAGAGATTCATTCCTTCCCATGACTGCATAGCACTGATAAATCAGAGCCATCTACCAATCAGGAATATTACATACCAGCTTTTGTTACTCACAGATTATAAGATTTCAAGTTTTATTTATTTCTGAAGCCACGATGATACATTCTTTGTTTTTCAACATTTTTCTTAGTACTGTACAGAAGCGACTTATCTTTTCCTCAAAAGACATCCTATACCTCCAACACACTGAGAATGCCTCTGAACCTGAATTATTTTCAGCAATTTTTAGTCACTTCGGGATTTCTGCATAAAGATATTTACTTCTATTCTGTTTGTTTGTCCTTCTTTTGTGTTGAAATTACATATAGTGGATCAGAGGACAGTAGGCAGTTGTAATACTGCCTCAGATAATGCATCTCTGAGTGACATAATGAAATAGCAGCCATGTGAAACATCTGAATGAACATCATGGCCATATCCACCACCCTACAAGGCTTTCTAATTGTCATTCCCATACTCTTGAGTGAACCTTTTAGATTCTATAGGGACAATAGTAAAATGATGGTTTCTACTTCTATTCAGTACTGTTTAAAAACCAAGATAGCAAAATTTTAATGTAACAAAGATGTATTTAGTTTTTATTGAAGAAAAATCATTTGCTGCCTTTAAATTCAATGTTAATTCTCCAACTATGGCACAATAAAATGACATTTCATAAAGATAAGAATACAGCTTAACCTGATAAAAGGGTTTAGATAACAGGCTCTTCAACTCACACTTCAAGTTCTACAATCTTACTGCTATTCAGGCAACCCTAGCCTTTCAGTCAATGAACTAGTGAGGATTTTGTAATGCAGATGAAGTTTTACAGACTTTCAGTAAAACTCTTCTCAATCAAGTGTAAACAGTTTCTCATTCCTTGTTTTCTCTTGCAAGCAAGCAGCACTTTGAGCACCAGTAGAGGAAATTCCAAGTTTCTTTTAGGCTTTAGAACATGAAGTAAGTAAAAGCGGGTTTCGCTTTATTTTGTTTTTGTTATCTAAAAGTGAGATACCTATTCTGACTGCAATACTATAACCTCTGTCTGCAATCAGTAGAAGCTGATAGACTTTTCCATGGGTTTACCATGCTACCCTGGAAAAGAGTCTATGAAAGCCTTAGGCTTGCCACTTATAAAGCCATGCCAAAATCTTTGTTCGACCTGCTTGAAGAATAAATTTGTACTTGTGTTCGATCTTTATTAATCTTTAATTATGTTTCAGTAACCTTTGGTGCTTATTTATGCTCCTGAATAAGAAATAATACCTTCTTTAGGCATTATTTAAAAAAAAAAATTACATGCTGCACATATATAGTTTAACCACCAACAATAATTTCCCAAAATGCTACACTCTCTTCATGCACAGTAAAATATGCATTAAAGTTCATGTACTTCATTAAAAATGAACAGGAGTAGAATTTTGTTCCTTTCTTCTGAAAACTGCTTTTAATATAATGTGGATTCTTTTACTTATAACCTGTTTCAGAGCAGGCACTTTAGGATACATGCAAAACATGCTATCCCAGAGGGGCAGATGTCACGCTTTCCTTAAACCTTCCTTATAACAACAATACTGAGTAACAGCTACATGTTTTCATTAGTGGGTCAAACCACATTAATGAAGTCACTGTCTTCTCTGCATTTAACCCAGAAACAGCAGCACTGAGAAGCAAATCAGTTTGACTAAGGCTAGTCAGTTCAGTGACAGAACAAGGAAATATATTTTTCCCTAAATCTCATTCCAAGTCTCTAAACTAGGCTGTTTCCAATCTAGTGGTTTAGGAAAAGGAATATGTAGGACATTCACAAATACCATTTTATTGTCTTTCTTACTTTTAAATATTTCTTTAAAGAATAGTGGTCATTTTTTGTTGAAATAATCACATGCAAACAGAGATACAAAGTCAGTGAGGTGAGACAAATATTTGCAATTTATGCAAGTACACTTCCTGAACAGTGCCTTGACTGGGTCTTTTCTGAAAGGTTTGCCTCTGGCCTTAAGAACTGCTGATATGTCATAGAAAATATTAAGGAAGAGGCTACAGGGGATGTAAGAAGATTCTTAGGTAATTCTCTCATATATATTGACCTTTTTTTCTGTAATTCTAAAGTCTTTTTTGGGTTTTTTCTCATAAAGAATGCATACTTTCCCAATGTGTTTGAGTTTGTTGTTTTGTTCTGGGGAAATTGGGGGGTCTTTTTCTTTTTCTTTTTCTTTTTCTTTTTCTTTTTCTTTTTCTTTTTCTTTTTCTTTTTCTTTTTCTTTTTCTTTTTCTTTTTCTTTTTCTTTTTCTTTTTCTTTCTTTTTCTTTTTCTTTTTCTTTTTCTTTTTCTTTTCCTTAATAAGGAATGATCTGTAGAGATTTCGGTCTGGTCTTCAGATTTATTTCACACCTAAAGGTTTATACCTTCATTCTCTCTGGTTTATATTGGTATTATAGTTCAATATTTCTTTTCACCGAGTGTTCAGAAGCATAGAATTAGTATTTGGATGGTATTCAAAAGGATGGTATTACAGAGCCTTTTGCAAAGCTTTTCCCACAATTTGTGGCCATCAACATATTCTATATGTAATCATGAAGAAAAGACTGGGTACATAGAAATGCCAGGCACAAACTAAAAAAAATATACATGATTGTGAAGTCTTTAATTGCAATGTGATGTAGACACACCAGAAGCTGAAGAAAATTTCCAAGTTTCTGTTAAACTGGTATGTCCTAATGTTGTATGGTTAACCATAGAGCTCTAAAACATCTTTTAGAAAGTATTTATTTCACATACAGTTTCCCAACAATTCTGTGCACAAAGCAACAAAAATAAACTTTGGTTTCTGCTTCTTTAAGAATCTTCCAGCTGTGAGTTAAAGTTTGAACAATGTACTTCCAATACTTCAGCATTTCACCAGTAGAAGCTGAAGAATGAGTGGCTATAACTGAGTCAGTGGAAGACTTTATTTCATGTGTATCAACTCCACATACTGTGTTGATGAAAGGTAGTTTTTCATACAGTTCCCTTTCTTAGAAGAATTTTTACGTATGTTTAATCAATGGATAGAGGTGGTATTTTCCCAAATCTTACAGAAGATTTAGCAAAGGTTCTCCAACTTCACGTCTCCTGGGAACCCTCAGACTTCCCATATGTCTCTAGATAAATATCTGCCCATGTTTCTTTTGTCATTATGAGGCTTTTAATTTTAAATATTTCCATTATTTACTTGATTTATATGTTCCCAATATTTTTTTTAAGAATTAAGCATCTGATAACTGTGGCATATATACGTAGTTTCTTAGGAAAACAAAGCACAGTTTAAAATAAAGGGAAATTCTCTAACCTGATGACTTTTCTTGGAAAATCCTTGAGATATAGTGTAAGTAACAGAGATGCTACCACTTCTCAAAGCATCCTATTAATCTTTTATAATTAAAAGTGTTGGGAAGCTAAATGCAGTTGTCTTTTTCATCTGTTTCTATAATAATTCTTTTCACCTCAAAGTGCTTCACAAGCAAAGCCTACTTCCCTCATCACAGAATAAGAATCTTCCAGTTTAAAAAAATCAACTGCTATTTAAAACAAATAGAAACATCAGAGATACTTGAAGACAGAACTTGAAACAACTTCTTTTTAAAAGGACAGAAGAAATTTCTGGGATACCTTTGCAACACATAAAGTATATTCATTTGTAAAATCTTAAGAGATGTGAAAACATATGCTCAATATCAGTACCTTTCAATTATTTCCTATAAACTAGAACACAGTGATAGCTGTATCTTCTCCCATTTATTGTTTAATTGGTATGACAACAAAGCTGTTCTATGTCTAGATTAGTTGTATTATTCTTTTATATGGATTGACCTACAATGCTGCAAAATGACCACCAAAGAGAAAAAAAAATTCTGAGCTAAGAGTTCTGCAGGTTTCAGGGATTTTCACCTCCAACTGTGTAGGAGGAGAGAGTACTGCTCTAATTCAAGTTCTATTTATCAAAGAGGGGATAGTGTGCTAGAAAGGTAACACGTCTGCTTCCCTACAGCTGCTGCATTACGACAAAATAAATTAAACCATTAAACCCAAGCTTTCAGGATGGTCTTTAACTGCACTGTAGTAGGTCAGCAACTAGCAGGCGTCTTTTAAAGGAACTTTTGCTCCAAGCTAGTTAGGTTTACAATATTTATTAAGGAGAGGATTGCATCAGTACTGCATAAGATTTACTATAAAGATTCATATAGATTTTCAACCCAATTGCTTTTTTGTGTTATCTCTCTTTCATATATACTCATATACAACACTCTATAGACAAATATTGAGTATTTTGAATTCTGGAAATTACCAGCTGTGTAAAACTGATTTGGTTCTCAAGTTGTATCTAAGAGAAAAAATTAGTTCCTTACTAGAAAAGACTATTTGGTGGTTTTTTTGTTTGGTTTTGGTTTTTTAAGTTGATTCTGCATATTTTGTCCTTACAGAAAGTGCTGTCGTCATGTATTTCACAGCAGTTCCCATGGAAGCTCTGTTGCATTTCTTTGTGTGCCTATTTTGGTTTTTGATTTGATGCAGTAACAGCTGGTGGTCATCCCACAACTTAAATTAAATAAAGAGCTCATTGATTTTACTGCCCTCACAGTCTCTTTCTCTCTCAAACATTGACCTTCTCTTCATATACTGGCTAAGAAGCACATCATACTGAAGGACAACTATACATCCCCTATGCATTCACGTATGCCATATGAGCAAGATACACAAAGGAACAATAAATTATTGGTGGGACATGTGGAAATAAACTGAGCGTTGAAAATGGCATTACGAGAGGGGTGAACCGGTACCTAAGCAAAAGATATGGACATTTCATATGGCTAAGCATAAATTAATCAGTTTGGGTACAACATGAACTTCAACCAACGCTCAGATAAAAGTTATTTTAATCCAAATAATATTATAAATCAGTGTGTCAGTTGCCATGGGCAAAACAGTCTTGATACCAGGAATAACACTTCATTTCATTTATTGCCAACAAACATAAATTTTTAGTTATGGTCTCAGGTACTGAAAAACGAAAGACAACTAACAGCTAGGAAAAAAACCACTTTTTCTGCTTGTTTCTCAGGTTTTGCTTCAGTCCACCTCCTTCCTTCCCGCTTTTCTAGTCTCAGTTTTCCTTGCTTTTATAGCACAATACATGCAGTCCTTCCCACAGCCTTTGGAGAGGCAATGGGCAATGCAAGAGTTTGAGGTTAGCGCACAGCCATTTCTTTCTGCTGCCCTTTGCATCTTACTCTTTTCCTCCACTGCTTCTCACTTCTTAATTATTTCGTGTGCTCCAATGTGGACCATTCATGGGCTGCTGCACACTTCAGGGTGACCCTGCCCCGGCAAGGGTCCCTTCATGGCCCCCAGTCCCTCGGGGGGTGTCACTACCCCAGTCCCTCCACAGGCTGCATTCTCCATAGGTCTGTTTCTGCCCTACTGTGGGTTCATCCCTGGGCCCAGTCCCTCAGGGCTATCTGTGATCCAGCACGGGTTGCCCATGAGTCACAGTGCCTCCCCTGCCAAAGCGCAACTCCTTCCAAGTGTGCATTTCCAGCATGTCTCTATCAATGTCCCCTTACACATTCCTCTTCCATTTCATTTCTGCAGACAGGCCTCTTCACATTTCTCTTCACATGTCCCATTTTTGTGTCCTCCCGTGTCTTCTCTCACATCTCCTTCTGCTTCCCCCTTTATGTAGTCTCCTGTACATCGTGCACCATTGTCTACCACCCTTTCTTAAACATGTCCGAGCCAGTGTGCTGTGTATTTCTCTGACAGGTTGATTTTGCTGCATCCAGTGGGACAATCTGTGTAACTGGGACTCCCCTGCTTTCTAAATTAATTTCGGGTAACATTTTTGTCCCTTTTCAGATGCTCACTTAGAAATAAGAAACTCAATTGGCAAAACAGCCAAAGACCTTGGGATTTGCAAATCAGCAGAAGTCTGGGCATTTCTAAGTCATAACCATGCCAGACTAAATTAAACTCATAGTGAATCAAACTTCATTTTTTATACATATGGTCAATATTGGTTCCAGATGCCTTCTATAATCTCTTATGACACCTCTAAAACAACATCTTGCAGTATTCTCTGCTCAACACAGCCCTCATCAACTCAGAGGTAGAACTAGAGTAGATAGAGCAGGCTGCAAAGATTAAGGATCCTCAGTTTGAACAATTATGAATTAATTTATGTATGATCCAGACATATATCCTGTCATTTCTGACACATATCTGAGCACATGGTTTGGCAAAAAGTGTAATGTGTAAGGAACTGCCTGCAATAACCTGGTAAAACTGAAAAATAAATGCTGTTTGGTGTCATTTTGGCAAGTGAGGATTTTGCATGACTTCTCCCACACTACAAGCAATGGAAATTTTTCTTTATGTAAAATTATATAAATTTTCATTTGCTAATCCCCCACTGACTTTCTATCGATCACCCAAATAGTGGTTACAATAACTCCTTTCCTTTTTTTCTTGTTCTAATCATGCTATTTTGAATCCCACTGTTAAACATTTGAGGCATAATTCAGGGCACCTTTCTATCTCTCTTCCCTCACCCCCATCCTTCCTGCAGATCAACACCAAAGCAAGAAATCTGTGGTAATAAGAAGAGCTAGGCAATTTTCTTAGATGTGTAATAACTTCTTTTCTCTACAGGCATCATGATCCTCAAGAGCAATGAACTCATGACCTTTTACTCTGCTTATTAAAGGAACATCTTTATTACTGGCTGTAATATCAGACGGTAAAGTGAGGATATAAATTCTATACACAGAGAGATAATATCAGGTCTTACATTCACAGAAGACTAGATTAAGCTGAGGGTGACATTAGTTACTGGAGTGAGGTCTGAAGCTCTTTTACAGAAAAAAGAGCCTACTTTCACTCTCTCCCCTCTTGCATGTAGCTAAGCTCTCCATACACACATACCACGACAGCTGGAAATTACTGGTCACTTTTCATTTGTATGCTCACAGTTTATCATTTACCATGTCTCTGACTGCTTCAGGCAAGCATATTACTAAAATTAGAATAATATTCATTGTAATAATTACTTAATTATAGTCAACAGCTTTTTACAAAGGTATGTTTACTGACTGTGAGAATCAATCAGAAAAGATGCTTTCTTTCTCTCCAAATTTTACTGGGTTTCTGAAAATCTAGTAGGATTACACAGATAACATATACTATGAAAAGAAAATTATAAAAGTCGGTACATAACCTGAAAAAAATCATAAGTTTCACTTGTTGCTAATGATGTTTTATTCCTTTAAGACAACATTTCTCTTTCAAGTGGCAATTTTAAAAACAGTTTTACCCTGTTGGAAGCAACAACAAGTTTATTCTATTTCCTGTACAGGGAAACACACCACACACGTTAAGTACAAAGACCACTGCTACCAGATACTGTTTTAGATGCACAGATGTCCAAGTTTCTACATGTATGGTAAGGAGTTACTAGACACCCACAGACAGACTGGAGGTGAGCACTTGATTCAGCTGTGTCACCACGATCCTGTCCACTGGAGATCTGACAGAGGTTTTGTGTCTTTCTTTGCTAGCTGCCGTTTTTCATCTTGGTCTCTAGTCTATGCGAATATTTCTTCAGATATCTATAATCTGCAGCTGTATAAACTACATATGGGAAGAGCAAGCTTTAGGAACACCATGCTGCACTCTTCCATGAATGCTGCCATTGTGCTCTGAAAACGTCATAGCCTGAGATTGATAGATGCTGTGTATTTATCTTTCTAATTTGAAAAAATAGTCTTATATTGTAATAGCTGGTTTTGCATCTGTTAAAAAGCACAGAAACAGAAAAAAAAGGACTTGATCCTCTACCAAAAACAATGTTAAGAAAAAAAATAAACAAAAGGCAAGAAAGAATTCTTAAATAATAAATATATTTAACGTAAATGTCTTATCAGCAATTTAGGTGTTTGTGAATCTCTCTGTTCATGCACTGGATAAATGAAATCATATCTTTCTGCTGAGTAGGTATGACACGATTTATTCTATCTTTTAATTAAGAGCATGATCTATTGATAAGAGACAATGTTTAACAACTGAAAAACCTGACTGGAATCAGCTAGTCACGTTTTATAACAAATTTTAATTTGGATCATAAATTGCAATGGGAGATCATTACCTAAAGATATTAAGAGATGTGCATAGGCTGAGAAGAAAAACTGTTCTTTTTTCTCTCTGAAAAAGACATCTCACTCTATTATTGTTTATTTTAAAATGCTTATTTCTACACTACTTAAAATTTAATGTAAGTATTTTATGAATGCTTTAATGTGGTCACAGGCATGAACTTCAAAATACTTTTGTAATCATTCATGTCAAGTGATTCTACAAAGATTTACAGGTTTCAAACCAGGATTGGAGTAATACTTTCCTTTGTAAATAGGTTTAATTCAATAAACCTAGGCTATTTCAGATACACAATGACCGCTCTCTGGGCTGCCATAAATCTCTGTAGTTCAGCTGAAATCAGTTCATCCGCAATAGTGCAATCAGGGCTTTATAATGCATTAACTGAAATCCTTACTCCAAACTCTAGAGACCAGACAACAGTGCTAGAGAAAGTAGTTATCTGGGAGTTAATAATGTGGTGAGAGAAGTAACAGAGGCAGCCTGAAAATGTAGAACATCAGAAAAGATGTGAAAGAAAAGCAGAGGTAATTGTTTAATGTAGATCACAAATCCCTTTTACAATGAAAGACAGGAGGCTAGGACCTCACAGCCCACAATACAAGAAAGAGAGAATGGGAATAAACAAATATAGGGGCACAGGAGTGAATGGAGGAGCATTATGGAATTTAAGTAAAGTACAGTAAATAATGGTATGCTTTTAATCAGCCATAATCTCAAAGTGTTATGATGTGTTTGAGGTTTTTCTTTTTATTTCTTGCAGAAACTATGTGGAAACATCCTTAAGCACTCCTATAAATATTCACTAGGACAGCTTTTGACTCAGATATTGCCTTTTGAAGTTATATGAAAATGACAGGGTTTTGTTGCTTGAATTGCCCTATTTCCTCTTTTATGCTGATATATCATTTTTACTTCCAAGGTTTCTGTCTGCCCAGATTAAACAGAACTCCATATGGAAATCTGACCATGAGCTAGCTCCCTTTTTATACCTTGGAGCTTTATGTTTTGGCCAAAACTTCCCTTTAAACCACGTGATAAGATTTAATTCCATAGCTGCATCTTTTTTTATTCCCAAATCCAGTTATGTTCCATGGTTAATTAGACACTCATTTGCATAATTGACCCAATTACCTGAAAAAAAATTCTGTCAAACCAATATTCTTATGATAGTTTTATTGGTAATAAACCAGAGAATACAGCTAGCTGCAGGAATCTTGCTGTGGCCTTTCCTGTAGGCATTTGTAAATGTAACATCTGTTACCTCAGTTTGATCTCATGGTCTTTCTGGCAGCATCCCCACCATATTCCTGTGCAGGGAACCCTCTCTACAGAAATATAAAGACACTTTTTTCACACGTGTGAATTAACATATCATCTTTTGCCTCGAAAGAAAACACCCCCAAACTTAAAATAGAAAGAAGTATCATGTTAATTTCTGGTTTTACATTTAAACTAAATCTTTCAAAGATCTCCTTGGTACTGTAGAAATACAGTCCAAAAACAATCCCTCCACTAAAGCACTAGAAGTTCTCTCAGACAAGGTCCCCTGAAAGCATTTAGAGTAATTTGTTTCAACATCTTATGTGGTAGAAACAATTTTTAGAGGAAACTGAATTTACAGATTGAATTTTGGGGTGATAAAAAGGCATTAAATTAAATTTTTAAGAGAAAAGTAAAATCTGAAGCAATACTCCCAGCAAAGCACTTAACCATTGTTCAGAATTAGCATTTATTACAATTGCCACAACGCTTGAGTTCCTAGTTAGACAATCAAAACTTTACCCTATACTTTCAATTTTTATGTAACCCATGGCTATACATAGATACAGAGATACCAGGATTCATGATTGTGTAGAGACAAATAGAACACATGAATTACTAAATAACACATTTCCCCAACTATTTACTATATTTAGCCCCATTCACTCCTTGTAAATAGTCTGACACACTTTGCGTGTTATTAATTTTTTCAGAAGTCTTTGCTATGATTTTGTATTTCTTTAGTACTCCAAAGGCACCTACCAAAAGCCAGAACATTAGGCTTGTTAAATAGTAATTATCATTCACCACAAGAGTGTAGATGAAGCACAGAACCAAATCTCTTGTAAGAAATATGCATCTTAAGGAAACTGTCAGTAGGAAGATCATACAACTTACATACTATTTACAAGATTGAGAACAACACCTTTTTCTTTATTTCTTCAAACTGTGTGCACACGATGTCTGTCTACCTTAGATTTTACAGAACCTTCTCACAGAATATAGAAGTGCGGGACTGAAAATGGAAATGCAGTGAAAATGTAAAAAGACAAGCTCATTGCAGTGAAGAAAAGTAAAAGATGGGGATTTTTGCCATAATTTGGTGTTTAAAGCTCTTTTAGGGTCTATGTCTCTGTAGCATCCATCAAACGTATGCCTATTCTACTGTCACGACCCACTTGTGTTCAAACTGTAGGTGTCTACATTTAGCTAACAATTGCAGAATGTATGCAGCACACACACACAATCCTACAGTTCAGGATGCTAAAATGCATCTCTGTCTTATCATCAAACAGCTCCTACTCCCAGATGTCCAATTCCCCTTTCTATCAAGCATTTAACTTTTAGTTTGTATCCACGCTAAATTACCTTGTATTTTAATGGTAAGGCTTGTAAAACAGCAAAGCCAGTCTTAGTAATTGAGGACTAAGGACACCCTATGCAAACTCTTTAAGACCTTAATTTGTGTGGACTAATTGAGTTGAAAAATCCAGGAGGAACTCTGAAAGCATAGATTTTTTATTAAGAGAGACTTCTAGCAGGTTTCCTGGTTCTCATGCATTCCTGTAGACTGTGTTTGTCTTTCCTCAATCCCCCTTTCATGACAATTTTTTTCTCTTCTACAGATTCCATTCAGTTCAGTACCTAAGGTATATGTTCAAGAATATATACAGTAGCAACAGATTTCTTTTTTCTTACACGTGTTCTGGAACAATGGTATCTACAGAAGAAATGGTCTCTCTGGGTCCAATGCTTTGGCCATACTTTTTATAAAATATTGCTACTACTAATAATGTAAAAGATCAAGTGCTCTGAGACTACCTTGTGGGTGTAAGGGTACTGATGATCTTACTGGTGCTTTTTAAGGCCTTCAGTCTTTTTTACTGGGTACACACTACAGTGTCCTATTCAAAATAGCTGCCTTGATATATCATGAAATATCCCAAGATACACCAAGAGGTATCTAATCTGATATACAGGAGTATAAATTGAGATTATCAATTTACTGGTTTATTTCTAGTTTCTATAGCGCTACAGAAAATATCTTTCATTGAGCTACACGTGTGGAGATAGTGTTGTTGTTTTTCGAAGAAAATTATTTATTTTTCTTATCCTGAATTCAAAACTATTGAATTTAGGGTAATTTCATAGATAAATCTTGTATTTAGCTCAGTAATTGATGATGATCTCCTAACATTAGATCTAGGGTTCAAATTGTCAGAACGTGGAGGAAGAATACATGGATCCATCCTATACAAACACAATACACACCAACACATAGGCTAAGGAAAGCAAAGTAGTGACAGGATATGGAAAATCACTTCAAACTGTAAAACAGTAGGTTGGCCTTGGACATTAGGAATACATTTTTGACAGGGAGAATAGTCAGATGCTGAAACAAGTTGTTCAGAGAAGTTGTGGGAATCCTATCATCAGAAGTGTTAGGTTGGACAGGGCTTTGAGCAACCTGACATAGTGAAAGATGTTCCTGAACATAGCAGGGGGCTTGGATAAGGTGATCTTCAAAGGTACCTTACAGCCCACTGCTATGATTCTATAGTCATTTGCTCTATTACCTTAAGACTACAAAAGAAGAATATTCCTGTGGCAACTATGAAGTTCCCTAATGTCCTGAACTAAAAGAATAGACTCTTTTCCCCTTTTCTCACCAATTCACCTGCTTAGAGCCCCCTAAATACTGGGCCTTGGTGCTGGCAAGATATTTGGCCTTTGTGTAACTTTATCTGTTCCAGAAAAAAGTAATAACATATTCTTAGTAATGATCAGTGACAATGTTTAGCCTGGCACTCTGAAAAGCCAGGCAGCAAAGTCTTCTGGTCTTTCCTATCACAGTTACAAGTCTGTGTGTACTGATTCATGGAAGAATTTGGATTCCTATAAGGTTATTCTTGTTTGAAGACATTTCCTTCCTCTCTTTCTTGCTCCATGAAGTTTCTTCTGGATTCATTTCATTATTCATCATCTCTTCCAAAATGTTGACAAGTTCATTGAAATTGAATGCAAAAATTTTTGAGCTAGCAGCAGAAAAGATTTTCATTCAGCAAATATACCTTAAAAACCCCTAGTTGTCTTCAAATCATCTTTCTACTTCTGTAATGTGTTGTTCTTATAATTTTTTCATTGCAGGCACTGCTTGTTGCAGGTCATTCAGCTGTCCCATGCATGTTTTCTAAACTCAGTAATGATAATATCTACAGAATAATAACTTTTGCTACAGAAAGGTTGTACTGTGTATGCACTGGGTGCTCAGCTTTGTAGATGACTGATTGCCATTCAGAGTCCAGCTAGGCTACAGGGTTGGAAACTGCAGGTATGAAGCCAGATTTACAGTTTTTGTTTTCTTTACTGGGAAGACTGTATTTCTTATTTTCATTCTTGACAGAACTGTCTAATCTGTGCTAATAAAACTTCTTGTGTTTTAAAAGATAACTCAATTGTAAATTGAAGCACGATGTCAATGACAGAGACAGATATATCATGTATCCAGTTTAAAAAATAAATACCTTAAAAGTGTGTGAAGAACAAAACTCCAAATTGATGTACTTTATTTTTGATCCAAGATTGACTGAATGGTAACACCAGTCTCTAGAGCTCTGTCTGAATATACATTTGCTGATATAATGCATATCTAATCCCTTAAATAGTAATACTTATTTAGTAATAATAGGACAATAGGGAATGGCTCTGCAATGCACACTGAAATTTTGTTAGATGCAGTGACTTAATGGGCACTATATGTTAAATATGTAAGATTAGTGCTAGATAATTACTATCAATGAGAACAGACTTATCATTCCTTTGGGCAAACTATGAAGGACACACCTAGATCTTGTTAGATCCTCCCAGGAATGCTTTGGAGGTAGAAAGCAAGTAGTTAAACCTCATTACTTCTTTTTTAATAAAGCTTTTTAAACAGCAAAACATTTGCCGTCATCCTTGCTCAGTAAGATTCATTCCAAAACCAGCTCTTTGTGCCAAGCATTCACACAATATCTTTGGTCAATAAAATGTTCTAGACAATAAATCAGGTAAGGAATTTTTTCTGGTTTCATAGCAGAAATAAAAATGTTGTAGAAAATAACAAATATATGTGGGTATACAGGTTGTAAGAGAGTAGTGGATGTTTCTTTAAAAGTCAGTCACTCCAGCGGAAATGTTTGCTTGGGTGAAAAACTGTTCGCATATTTCTAAATACTTCAACAGTATTTTCCTAACACTTAAACTCTGTAACAGCAATTTATTCACGTAATTCTTAGAGAGAGGAAGCAATAAAGGCCTTGAAAGGTATTTATTAAGTATTCCTCTGCAACAAGAATGATTTATGGCTTGCTCATACATCATTTTTCAGAGGCAGCTGTGTCAGCTGAAGATGTTACTGTCTCACCCACTGCCAGCTGTGTGTTGCTGCCTCTTGCCAGAGGTTGCCATGCCCTCAGATTGGCCTGGGCTCTGCTACTCTTGCTCTTCCCTACCCCACTGCAGTCAGAAGAAGACAGTAGCAGTTCACTATTTAAGCTGCCTATTGCAGCCCATATGACAGTCTTTTACTTGAAAACGCTGAGCGATGCACCTCAAAGGAAATCATTGGCCTTCAACTGGGAGGCACTTCAAGGAACTAATCAGTTGTGGTGGGCAAATGAAACTTGTTTACATAAGACCTCAGAGGTCCCTTCGAGCCTGATTTTCTACAGTCATGCAGTTCTCAGGTGCAGCAAAACAGAAAAGGATTTGAGATTTAGGTTGATAAGTAAAGTGCATAAAAAAATAGAAAAAAAATTCTTAGGTTTATATTAAATGAATTGTGTACATTCTTCCATATGAGAATAACCTGAAAATAAAGCAGAACATTCTGCAATGATTGAAGATTTCTGCAATTAGTCATTATGATTGAAAAATCATAATTTTTCAAATGTTACTGTTGCAGGTAGTACACAAGGTGGTGGGTGCGCATAGATGAATAGGTGCTGTGTTTGCATGTCAGTTGTCACAATTCTGTGAAATAATGTTTATCAGCACTTACAAAAAATGAAAAGGTAAAATTACAGTAAATGTAAAAATGTACTCCAATACTAAAGATATAGCTGAAAACTATGAAACAAATTCATAGTGCTAGAAAAATTGACATTTCTTTTTAAGAAGGGGACTTCTTTCCTTCTTTTCATTTATATGTAGAATTCTGAACTATCCAGAACTTATTTAGAAATTCATGCGGCTTTTTTTTTAAGAGATAAAACCAGATAAGCTATGATATATTAAGTTTTGATTAATGTATTTAATTAATAATATTAATGGAGATATTCCAAAAACTTGGAATGTGAAACTGAAAATTAATCTACATGTTTTTCAAATGATAGCAAAAAAACTTTGCAAACATGCTGAGCAATACTGAGAACTCAAACAGATTCTGATAATTGAAGAAGTGAACAAAAATTAACCAAAAGAATGTCAATAAACAGAAATACAAAGAACTACACTCAGGAGAATCAGACGCATAAATACAAAACAGAATATTTGGAGAGTCAGACAAAAATATGGATATTGCAGTGGAGAAGGCCCAAGCAGAGAACAGCAGTGTAACGGGAAAAGAATCTTTTTGGAATGTATTAGGAAGACAAAGAACAAGAAGAGAAATTGTCCTGGTAGTGTGGAGACCTCAGTCAAAGTATTGCAGCCATGTATGGCAGAGACTATTCTGAAATATTTCATCTTGAAAACACAGAAAGTCATGTAGGGTTTGTAAAAAAGGCTCTTTCTCTTTCAGGATAGACTATCTTTTCTGAATTCCACTATGCATGAAGAATAAGCAAATTAGTATCCTTGCTAATTCATTCCTTAAATTTTGCCATAAAGAATGCTTGGAAATCAAATATGGAACTCCCCCAAAACTGCTACATTACAAGAATAAAAAATGAAGAAAAACATGAAAACATTTTTTAAATATTTAGAGACTGTTACAAAAAAGAATAATTTCCTGTTCTCTCTGCTCAAGTAGATAAGAATTTTTTTAATTTTTATTTTTTAGATAAAATTTAGGATACAAAAAACTTTTTACCTAAAAGGGCAAAGAATGGGAATGAACCAAGTAGAGAGGTTGAAGAATTTCCTTTATGGTTTCAACTCCATATTGATAAGTACCTACCTTAGGCAATCCTAAACCACCTTTGAACAGGGGGGAGATTAGATTTTCTTTTGAGTTTCTTCATTGTCCTTTTTCTTTTTAACTTCATGAATCTGATACAAAAATGTAAGAGATTTAAACATCCTTCAGATTCCTGTAGGGCCATGAAAATTACCAAAATTTTAATGAGTTTATATGACTATTACTTCAGAATTGCCCAAGGTTTATTTTAGGTCATTACAGACAGAACTACTCTTCAGCTTCAGAAACAAAAATTATAAGTGAGGTTTTCAAGTGGAACTTTAGTAATTTTTGCCTTGAGTGGTGCCTAAAAGAGCAAAGAAAATGAAATGGAAAGGAAGTTTAAGTAAACTCTCTGCAAGTTCAAACAGAAAGGTAAGAGAATTCCAACACAGTTAAAGTCTATGTCTGTTATACAAACCCTTAAAAAATGGGTATAAATTTAGAATGTAAGCATCTGGTAAATAAATCCAGTAGCAAGACCAAAGAGATGCCAAAATAAAGTATGCATTTAATGAAAGGCATAACAGATGTGCTATGTATCAGTGCTCGGGAACAATAACAAAAATTATAGTGTCAAGGCAAAGTGAAAAAATAGACCTTACATGTTTATTGTAAACAAGACTTTGACCCAAATACAGTGATCACCCAGATATTGCTGCAAGATGCAATCTGTTAAAATAACTCCTTACAAAGATTTTGGTTTGCTTATAGTGCATGGGTATCCAGTGATTTGTCAGCAGCAATGTATAAGTAGTAAAGGAAGTATTTTTCATTCAATATGTTTTAGAAAAACCGATTTAATTTTTACGGCAGAAGAGTTACTAGAGTAGGTTTACAAGTATGCGAGAGTAAAAAAGATTATGAGGAGTCTTTCCAGTGCATTTATTTTTTCTTCCCCATTTCCTGTTCTCCATTTAGTACCCCACAGTATGTAATGGACACAATTACTAGAGGCTATGTTTATTCTTGAAGTTATTAACCCTCAATTATTATTTGCATGGTTGTATCTATGGCTTCATAGAATTGCCTCAGAAAGGGCTGTTTTTTCTTTCTGTACAAAAGCAAAATTTGAAGTTCATTAGCATGAGCTGTATTTTGAGGAGTGGGATTGGTGCCTGTTCTAGATATTTACTTTTTTAAATTTATTTCTAAGAATAATGGTTCCAGTTATTGAGAAACTGCTTAGGTCTAATGGCATTTAATATTTAGAAGAGCAAATATAAATCTGAAGTGATATCATTATTGTTATTTAAAATATTGCATATTATATGACTACCTTTTTTGTTTTTTTCTTTTTTCAGAGGCCATTAATCTCTGAGTTCATCAGCTCTCATGTTTCTCTTGACAGGAAGCCAGCAAATTGGCTAACTCAATAGGTGTCCATAGGTGTTTAATTAAGTTTTCTAGCTGTAGTCCACTTCTAAAAAGACTGTTTAAAAAAAAAAAGCAAGCTAATAAATTTCAAAGACTAGAACTTCATATTTTCTCAATATAATGGTACCTAGATAAGAAATTATTTTGACATTTGCCATCCTCTTCTTAGTCCTTATAATTAATAAGAGTAGGATCATATACTCTCCTCAGGAAAAAAAAAAAGAATTGTGTCAGGGAGTGGTTTAACTCCTTCAAATTAGAAACAGAAATGCATTTTTGTTAGTTTGAAAATATGTAGCTTAACACACCAGAAACACAGCAGTTATCCTTGTCGAAAAACCACTTGTCAACTCCTCATACACATAACAATTATTGTAGTCAGATAAAATGATCTCTTTTGTGTCTTTTAAAACTTTATATCACAGAATCACAGAATCAAAGAATCACAGAATGGCCTGGGTTGGAAAGGACCTTAAAGATCATCTGGTTCCAACCCCATTGCCATGCGCAGGGACACCTTTCACTAGACCAGGTTGCTCAGAGTCCCATCCAGCCTGGCCTTGAACACTTCCAGGGGTGGGGCACTGACAACTTCTTTGGGCAACCTGTTCCTGGGCTACACCACCTTCACCAAAAATAACTTCTTTCTAATATTTAATCTAAACCTATTCCTTTTCAGTTTGAAACCATTCACCCTTGTGCTGTTGCTACATGCTCTTGTAAAATGTCTCTCTCCATCTGCGATGTTGCAGACTCACTTTGAATACTGTGTGCAGTTTTGGTCACCACCACAGAAGAAAGATGCAAAGCTATTAGAAAACATCCAGAGGAAGGCAACAAAGATGGTGAAGGGCCTTGAGGGGAAGCCTTATGAGAAGTGGCCGAGGTCACTTGATCTGTTCAGCCTGGAGAAGAGGAGACTGAAGGGAGACTTCATTGAGGTCTTCAATACCCTCACAGAGGAAGAGGAGGAGCAGGAACCGATCTCTTCTCTCTGATGATCAGCGACATGACCCAAGAGAATGGCATGAACCTGAGTCAGGAGAGGTTTAGGTTGGATATTA
Source organism: Cnemophilus loriae (assembly GCA_013397755.1). Classification (NCBI taxonomy): domain Eukaryota; kingdom Metazoa; phylum Chordata; class Aves; order Passeriformes; family Corvidae; genus Cnemophilus; species Cnemophilus loriae. The sequence goes on from VZTF01007679.1 coordinate 3,785,541, forward strand.
GAAAAAGTTTTTTCACCCAGAGGGTGGTTGAGCAGTGGAACAGGCTCCCCAGGGAAGTGGTCACAGCACCAAGCCTGCCAGAGTGCAAGAAGTGTTTGGAAAATGCTCTTGGGGATGGTGCTATGCAGGGCCAGGAGTTGGACCCAATGATCGTTTTGGGTCCCTTCCAACTCAGCTTATTCTTTGTATGCTTTCTTCAGGTACTGGAAGGCTGCAATTAGGTCAGCCTTCTCTCTCCCAAGCTGAATAAACCCAATTCTCTCAGCCTTTCCTCACAGAAGAAGTGCTTCATCACTCTATTGAGACTACTAAACTGTGCTAGTTACTTAGTGTGAAAATACCTTTTTTTTCCACTCAGTAAGAACTTAATTTCAATCAATGCAACTGTGTAAGACTTACACCATCTGAGATGTTAATTCATTATTCTTTGATAACTAAAAATCCTAAATGAGATTTTTAAGGAGTTGGTAGAAGGCCATAAAGGACAATTACTTAATGTATTAATGAAAGTAATCAAACTTTTGGATACATTGTGTGGCAAATGGCAGAACTACCACTGGAATGCAGTTTCTAGATGAAAAATAGGAAAATTAACATAACCAGAGCAAATTATCACAAGCTGAAATGAGGGAAAAGTCCTACAAGCATTCCACACTCTTTCAGAAATTGACTTGTGATATTTATTGATCCATAAATACTGTTAGCTATGTTTAAATCAAAAAGCATCATCTGGCTTTGCTGTCTTGTTTGCTGTGACAGCAGAGTTTATTGCATCTTTCTGCACTGTTTCTTTCCTTCCTACTACTATCCTCTGCTTCATCTCTTCCCTGTGGCCAAATATATTTTTCAAGATGGGATCTCAAAATTTCATCTTTCCAGAAATATGTTTACCACTAGCTGCAATTTTCATACAATCATAAGTTTTTACTTTTTAAACCTAAAATTTTGATAATTCATAAGATTAAGAATAAATTCAGTGGAAGATTGCATTGGCATCACTGTTGTAATGTGGGTCAGATGAATACATTAACATATACAAAGACTTATGTTTTTGTTTAAACTATTAATACTATAATTGTAATTGCAATAAATAATAGAAATATCTTCAATATTAAAAATCTTTATCACAGATTTTTGTGGAATGATTTTGCACTGATATCTATCCAGTGCCTCCAAATCAGAAGTCTGAAATCTGTACAGAAGTACAAAAAAAAAATCAAGAAAAAATGTGCATGCAATTATAGACATAGCAAAAAAGTTACAGATATCACTGACTAAGCCACTGAATCTAGTCACACTTTGCAGTTCCAGAGTCCACTCTACTCATCTAAAGCCAACCACAACCTGGACTGCATCCCAAGCAGTGTGGCCAGCAGGTCGAGGGATGTGATTCTGCCCCCCACTCTGCTCTGCTGAGATCCCACCTGGAGCATTGTGCCGAACTCTGGGATGCCCAACATAAGGATGAGGACCTGTTGGAGCAAGTCCAGAGACAGGTCACAGAAATAATCAGAGTGATGGAACACCTCTCCTTTGAAGACAGGCAGAGAGATCTGGAGTTCTTCAGCCTGGAGAATAGGAGGCTCCAGGAAGACCTTGTACTTGAAGGGGGCAACAGGAAAGGTGAAGAGAGACTTTATGGACTGACAGGTCAAGGGGGAAATGGCTTCAAACTGAAAGAGGATAATTTTTGATTAGATAGTAGAAATAAATTCTTTAAGGTGAGGGCGGCGAGGCACTGGAACAGGCCCCAGAGAAGTTGTGGATGCCCCAGTGCCTCATCCCTGGAGGTGTTCAAGACCAGGCTGGATGGGGCTCTGAGCAGCCTGGTCCAGTGGAAGGTGTCCTTGCCCACGACAGCGGTATTGGAACTAGATGGTTTGTAAGTCCAACCCAAACCATTATATGATTCTCTGGTAATATCTCCAAAAACTGTATTTCAGAAGGAACAATGAAGGTTGTATAGATTTTAAGGGAGAGTAAACTCAGCATAAACAACACTCATAGCTGATAAAATATCGCAGGACATAAATTATTGCTTCCACCTATTATTTATACCATTTAATAAGGCAGAGAGTATTTTTACTGTGTTACTCTCTGAAACAATGTTTTTTGCATTTCACTGGGTGCACCATGCAACTAATGAATTTAATGTCATCTTTGCGATGTTCTTCATCGCATTTGTAATCAGTGGGAAAAAAAATGTTACCCTCAATGTGTTAGAGCAATTATCTTACTACGAGAAATAAAATGACCCTAAAGAGAATTCAATGCAAAAAGAGTGTGAAGCATCTGTGCACAGTATGTTTGTGTTATTCTACAAGTTAGAGTCCCATCATATATATATACAACATCTTGAGAGCATCCATCTCAGTTCCTTAAAGGAAAAGTGTAAGCAATGAATCAATGATATTCCAAAGCAGAGGAAGGCTGTTACACATTAGAGCATTTCACAGCATGGAAGATGATTAACAGCATGTTAGGTAATGATGTAAGTGCCATAAATTAGTTTATATTGTGCAATGTAAATACTCAGCACAACTGATGTCTGAACAAAGAAATCAAGATTGAAAATGAGAATTTGGACCAAATCCAGCATGCTTTCCAATTACTTGGTTTTGTTTTGGTTTGATGAGTAAGTCCAGAATAATTTCTTGCATGTATATATAAAATATATAATGCACAAATATATTTTTATATGTATATATATTCTTTTTTCTAATCCAAGTCTCTCATTCTTCCTAAAAATTTCCTCTCCCTTTCTGCAGATGAATAAAATTTATAATTATTTTTACCAGTTTTAAGTAAAAGCTTTGAAAAATAATTTCTATTAAATTCTACCAGGTTTATCTTTATAATTTGAATACTTAAAAAATAACAATATAGTATATGTAAATATTTTCTGTAAGGGTGTGTTCACAAGTAGTACTGAATGAAGTCAAAAGGTCAGAAAATAGTTCTTTAAATAGTGCATGAATAAGCTACTGACCATACTGAAACCAAGGATTCTAACAAGGTTTACATGTTGCACGGGATAATGAAAACACTTAGAGAAAAATAGCCTAATTGTGTAATGTAAAAAAAATGGAAAAAAGTATACACACTGTTCTGTTCATAATTCAAATACTACTTAATAGGTGCTAGGAGGACATGTCTCTAATTGCTCACTCTGAAGGTTTTGGAATTTTTTTTCAGATGAATGAGAGTAGAGAACTGGTAGAGACTCCAGCTAGATGCATTTCTGTTGTGAAACACTTTTGTTACACTTCTCTTGAGATTCAGTCTTACAAATTTACACCTCAAAGGGTGACAGGCTCGTATACATTGACACTATATATAAAAAACTGTCTAGCAGACTTAC